>CM065183.1:20933201-21389254 GCA_033026295.1 Channa striata
CTGTCTCCATGACAGAGGACGGAGGACGGAGGATGTAATAGAAGAGCTAAACCAGGACATTAAAACGAAGAGACGGAAAGAAGATGAGTGAAAAAACGGGGAGAGACTGAACAGGAGGAAGAAAGGATCATGAACAGACAATGAATGGAGAAACAGACAAAGAGAGACAGAGAGGGGAGGATGGGAGAAGGAGGATGACAAATAAAATGGATAAGAAAAAAACAGGAAATAGGAAACTGACAGGAAGCTGAAACTAGTGAAAACAATAAACGTAGAGCAGCTCACGTCCGTGTAAGTAAAGTCATAAAGAAACGGAAACGATCCATTTCCGTTACCAGTTTTTATCACACCGAGACGCACTGAGGCGAGTCTCTCCTCCAGTTTAAGTCACAGCATGTTGACGATCGTGTGGGATTATGATAATATATGAATTCCATAGAGACCTACAGAGACAGAAATATTAGACTCTGATGGTTAAAACATATTTTCCACAAACCGTGGGCTCAGATTTCCCGTGCGTGATCGAGTCTGATAATCCCAAACGCGACCGGCGCTGTTAGTGTCACGCCTCCATCCCACTGACACACACACGAGCACGTGATAGGCCCATTAGTCAGGGAAGCAGACTGCGGGTGATTATGAGCATTCAGGCTGTACGGAAAAGAGCGGCGATGGAAACGAGAGGGGGAAGGGCGGGGAATGGTAGAAGAAGAAAAAAGACGGCAACAGGTGGAAGGCAACGGAAAACAGAAGGAAACGTGGAGGATGGAGCAGGGTCCCCGAGCGGCTGTTATCGCTCTGAACGCAAAGGTTAATTATTTCATCATTCACGGACACATAAATAAAGAAATAAAGAAATGAAAGGTGGACGGACGTCAGCCTCCCACCATTCATCAGACAAATCGAACAAATGCAGCCGGACGCTCGTATGCAGACAGCGCCACAGGCCTAATGGGTCGAGCTGCTAAAGACGCTCATTTGTCAGGATCAGCGTGGCACATTTATCTTCCGTGTGTGTGTGTGTATGTGTGTGTGTGTGTGGTTAAACCCGACACCCCCGTCGCCTCCTCGCATGCAGTGCGGCTGTGGTTGCCATGGTGATGGTAAACTCTGAGTTGGGGGGAGCGTCGGTTCTCATTAATGACTTAATTACCTGCTGTGGAAATAAGTTTCACCTTCGTCTGACGAGGCGGAAGAAAATCGGAGCCAAATCGAATCATGTTTATTTAATAAAAGTGTCAAAGTGTGAAGATGTAAAAATGAAACAGTCGAAACATGTGATTTTTATTTACAAAAAAAACAGAATCACCTGCTTTTGATCTTCATGTGCATTCAGCCTATTTAGGCTGATAATTAGTGTGTCCACATATTTTTGACCTTTTCAGAAACCAGTAACATCCTCCCTCTTTACCACCACAGGTGGATTTTTATCTGCTGCTGAACGTGATTTCTGCTGCAGGAACCTGAGCAGCAGTTTTATGGAACGTTTCCCACTGAAGACGCCTGAATGTCCATCGCCGTGCTTCTGGAGTCAGGGAGATGACGAAGAGAAACTTACTGAAAACGGAAGAAATTGTAGAATTTGTAGAGTCGACGCCTTTTGCTTCCAAGCGTCCTCGCTCTCTCTTGGCCTTCACTCAACCAGCTCTGGGACGCGGTCTCCAGGATCCCCTTCCCCCCATGTGCTGGGCTGGCTGCAGACCCCAAACCCAAACGTTTCTCAGGCTACGTTTACCTGGACTTAACTAGGTCACAATCGTCTTCCTAGTGTGTCGTTTGGGTTGTTGTCTTGTCTTCCTCTTGTTCTTCTGCTTCTTCCTCCTTGTCTCCATTATTCGAGCTCCTTTGGGAAGTACTGACGTCGGTTTCAGTGCGAGCGATTTCTGCGGCTGGTGGCTCTAATGAACGTCTCCTCTGCGGCAGAGACATCTGGGTTGTCCTTTTCTGTGGCCGTCCTCAAAGAGCAGGTTTGATCGGAGCGTTTGATGTTTGAGGCTTGTCTGATCTGTATGTCTTAAAGTAACGATGATGTGGCTCCTGATGGTTTTAAACTTGTTAGGCCGCAGATGGCGGACATGCTGAATTTACGCCTCACTGTTGCGTCGTTTGGTGCATTTATAACTTGACCTGAACTTGGACAGTCGCAGTATTCAGGAGCTCATGTGGAGCAGCTGACTTCCTGTTTAACCTTGACTAAACATCATCCCGCTCTAGAAATCAGCACCAGCAGCCAAATTTAACCGGGTCAACATGAGACGCTTTTGTTCGCCGCCCACAGTAGCAGATCGGGACATTTGGCGTCACGTGTCTCTTTCCAGCACGTCCGTCCCCTCATCGTCCCCTGTAAACATGATCCCAGTAATAACGGCGGTAATTGGCTGCCTTGGCGCTGCCAGCCGCTCTCCAAAGCCCTGTTTGTTTTCTGATCCCTCTTCACAGGAGTCATTTTGCTCTAATGGTCCGTTTAATCTCCCTCGTTCTCTCGTCCTCCTCCCTCGCTCTGTCTCGTCTCTCGTCCCTCCTTCTTTTTGTCTGAAATGGAGCGTGCTGCACACTAAGTGGATATAATGGAGGCTCCATTTTGCAGCTAAGAGGGCAATTTGCTAACTCTTTGAAAACATCATTCCCAAAACAGAGATGATTGGTCCTTTGTTGCTTGATTTGTCTAATTAAATAAAACCGGGGCTGTTTCCTGTTTGTGCACTGTTTCTGAAAACTGGTCAGGTGTGATTTGAAGCATCTGACGAAAAAAAATCTAAAAGAATGACAGCGATTTTCTTGGAACCAAATTACTGAAACTTGAAAACAGAAACTCTAAAATGCCTCTAATTTATTGTTTCGACAAAGAATGAAGATAAGTTCAGCTACATCAATGCAAACGTTATTTATATGCCACCGTTTGTACAGATTCATTTATTCAAAGAGCTTCACAGATGATTGAAAAGTTGGCGTTGAACCAAAAAGCGACGACAAAAGATTAAAAAAAACTGTCAAAACAAACTTTAAAAAAAGTTTAAACTTCTTGCAGCAGAACGTCGACTGGTCTGAAAACCATTTAAACCAGAACTTCAAACCCAGTTGGTCCGTCTATGAAATGGAAGGAGATAAAAAAATTTAAATCGTTTCCAAACTTTTTTAGTTCCCTTTGCAGCCATGCTTCATTAAGTAAGCTAATATCATTTTTTGTGCATTGTCTTGTGATAAAGGGGTCTCATCTTGAAATGAAATTATCTCATCTCAAGATTAAATTTATTTTCTTGAGATAACGAAATGTTTTTTCTCATCTCAAGATAAAACTTTTTGAGATAACAAGATTTATCATTATGTTGGAATAAAAGATTTGTTTTCTCTAATGAGATACATTTTCTGGATTGAAGATAGAATTTGTTTTCTCAAAAAAACAAGATAATAGTTTTCATTATCTGGGAATAATACATTTGTTTTATCGAGTTACTGAGATTTTCAGGAAAACATGTTTTCTCATGATGACGAGATAATTATTCTGTACCTGTCCAGGTAACATTTTTCTTTCTTGAGATAACAAGATAATTCAGCAAAATCTGATGACTGTCTCGGCTTCTGTAGATAAAATCAAACACTTTATTCTTCAAATTTTGTGTAATAAATTCATAACCACAGTGACCTGAGAGTTTTAACCACTGCAGTGAAACATGAATAAAGTCATAATCAACGTTTAATCTTAACAAAATTCCAATGTAATACACAAACATTGAAAAATAAGGTTATAGATCTGAACAAATTATTGTCATTAGCTTGAGAAAGCAAAGTTGTCAACAGATAAAAAGCATCCACGAGCGTTCTCGGCTCATAATCAACACTTGTATTTATCTTCTGTGCAGCCTCATTTATAATCACCATTTCCACCAGAGCTTCAAGCGGCTGTTATCTGAACATTGAACCTTCTCAGCTGGTTTGGAGACAGCAGACGAACTGGCGTGAAATTAGACATTTAACAGTTGACCCGATTGTTCGAGTTGTTTCACTGAGAGCGGTTACAAACGTGGACGGAGGAAGAAAGAAGCGTGAGCAGAATTAAAACGTCGTCATTTCCCACTGAGCTCGACTGAGCGTGTTTCAGATCAACCTCCCACTTTCTGTTCCCATGAGCGGCTTCATTCGAGCTCGTTGCTCCATGTTAGAGCCGGAATCAGAATTCACGAATGCAAACCAACAGCTGGCTGCGAGCAGGATCCCGCCCTGTATATGAACCAGAATACAAATTAATAAACCGCATGGAGAAACCGAAACACCCACGTCTGTTTCTCCAGAGCTGCAGAAACTGCTGTCACACACGCTACTTCGGATTTTCATGATCTTCTGGGGGGAAACGTGTTGAACAAACTCCCCCATCGCTTGTTTCTCCTCGGGGTAAATTCACGATGATGTTGGAGCAACTGAGAACTTGTTGCTCAGCGGCGAGCGAGGCCAAAAAAACACGATAAACTGCACAAATGTCTCCAGCTGCTCAAAGCAAAGCACAAAATGGCCGTTTGATGGTGGAAATGAGGCGGGTGACCACAGAACTGATGTTGGACTGGCAACCGGGCCTGAGAACTTGTTGCTGGTGATACAGAGGATGAAGCTGGGAGGAGCCAAAAAACATGGTTGAAACTATTTTTCAAACTTGAAATGTTTTCCAGCTTGCTGCAAATGAAAGGGTTCATCCCGTGAAATTTCAGGCCGTCTCGGTTTAATGACGCCTTCATGGTGGTGGGAAATGAGACTTCTAATTTTAAAGCAGGTGACCACAGAACTGTTGGTGTCCGAAAAACACACGACGACTGGCCTGTGTCTGAGGCTGCAGGACGTCGGATATTCTGCAGACACGCTGCATCGCTTCACAGGCGCTGGAGCAGAGCTACAGACTGACAGACTGGTTTATACCCCCACCCACCCAGGAGGAAACGCGTCCTCAAGTCAAATTAGATCCCCTGACATCCCCTCGGCTCCTTCTTTTCTCTCTCTGGATGTTCGGCTGCATCTAAGGCCTCAGAAGACGAGAAAACGGGCCTCGCTCTGCCTCAGACGGCAGAACCACGAACACGTCTGAGAACATCACGCTCGGCTGAAGTAGCGTCAAATTGAGTTTGTCGGAGGAAAACAGGTGTGTGTGCTGAGCCAGGAGCTGCGGCTTCACTGCACACACACACACACACACACACACACACACAAAAGTAAAAACATTTGGCAGCAGCTGAATCTCTGCACTTATTAGCGGCATTAGTTTCTGTGGATTCCCGCTTCCTGATCTGAGCGTCCGTCCTCTCAGGACGACTTGTCTTCTGTGTTGATGAGCTGCAGCAAAGTGAAGAGACGGACGGTGAATCTGGAAGAAAAGCTGCTCGTAGTGAAGAAGACACAGGACGACTGTCAGACACCACGTCCATTTGTCTTTGGAAAGATAATGGATTCATTTTAAAACCCTCCCCCACGCAGGTGTTGTTCTGACTCAACACGACCTTTTATCTCCGGACAAACGGACGTGGAGCAGCGCTCAGATCTCAGATTTTGTTTTTACTCTTTTTTTTCCAGCTCATTTATGGATTTTGAGGCTGTTTCTGGTTGTTTTCTTGCTCTTTCCATGTCTCGTTAGTCACTTAACAGTCTCTTTATTCATTTTCTCTCCTTTTTAAAAATAAATTCCTGCCTCTTTGAAATTGTTTCCCATCTGTTTTTATTCATTTTAATTTAACTTTCAGACATTTTCTGTCATGTAGCATCACTTTTCCTGTTGTTCATTTTCTGTCTCTTTTCAGTTGTTTTCTGGTTCCTTGTGTCTCTGTCCCCCACGTGCAGTGTTTGAATTCAGGCTCATGATTAATGCACATTATGGTGAGTAGATGTAATTCACCGTTAGATTTGAAAATAGTAAAAAGATAGGAAAATGAAGTTTATGTCATAGGATGTTTTCAGCCGTGGCATCGCGTGGCTTTAACGTGGACACACATGCTTCGCACGTCTTGCCTGTGAGTCTCACCTCGTTGGTATTCAGAGGATCGACCAGCGAGTTCAATACGTGTCAAGATTAGCACGCTCCCCTGAGCCGGCCAATCACGGTTCACGGTACATGGTTTGCCAACCAGAATCGGCCGTTCCTGAAGACTGAGTGAGGAAGCAGCAGTTTGGCTCTGACGTGTGTGTGTGTGTGTGTGTTACAATCATTGGATCAGTGTTTTTTCAACTTATGCGTCTTTTTATCACTTTGATGCTTGTGTGTGTTTGATTATTCTGTGTGTGTGAACTTCCAGGCCCGTGTCCCATCTTTTATTTTTTGGGGACTCACCACATGAAAGGAGGCTCGCCACACGCTTCCTGTGCGCTTGTGTTGTGTACGTCTTCTGTGTGAGTGTGTGTGACTCTGTCTGGCTGCAGATGGGATGTGTCACATGCTGAGCAGACAGGCGAGGCGGGGGGGGAGGATTGATGAGGGTGTTGGGGAGGAAGTGATGTGTGGGTGAGGGTTTGGTCATTTTAACATGAGTCAGCTTTCCGTCGACCTTCAGCGTGCGGCTGATTTGTGATGATGCTGGAGGACGTCTGCTTCAAAAGCTGTTGAATATTATGAATATTCAGCGTTTCCTCTGCCCCTCCTCCAGCAGGAAGCCACCGTTCATACACGCGTCCTCACAGCCAGTATTAAACTGTGTGTTTCCTCTTTTTGTACAATATGTTCCTGGTAAATCACCGCTAAATATTTCTGTAGAAAAAAAAAGTCAAAATAGTCTCTAACTACACATTTGTCTACGTTCCCGTCTCCTCCTTTTTAAGAAATTTTATTAAATATTCAAAAGTATAACCAGGAAAAATACACTTGCAGGGCCGACACACACCTCCAGCTCATTTAAAGAGGTGACACAGACTTTCAGCGTTTATCGGCCCGATCAGTAGGTTTTCCCCGACCCTGACGTCTCTAAGGGTCGGCCATCTTTGTTCGCCATGTGAAGCACATGCAACATCATGATGACGCATGTTTGTCACCCTCAGCTACAAACGGAACTCTGCAAACGTATTGTCTTTGTTCTGAATTTGAACCTCCTACCTAAAGCACAGGAGGCTAAAGATAAAACGTCCCACGGCACGAATCCTGATTTCAGGGTTTGATTCACTCAGTTTCCGAGTTGTGTTGACAGCGTAGAACTGACATAACGACGAACGTACGGTGTGTGTGTGTGTGTGTGTGTGTTTCAGTGCTGCTGCAGCTGATATATTAACTGAGTAAATCTTTGCACACAAACACATTAAAGCTAAATCGGTCTTCGCATCAGAGTAAACACAGCAGGAGGAGGTGGAAATGCTGCTGCAGCCATCTGCAGCTTTCACAAGCATAATAACAGCATTTCAAACGCAGTAATGTCATTCAGAGAGAAAACCAAAGAAAAGTGTGTTTGCCCTCAGCTTTATTTTCAGCTGCACCTGACGTTCAGCACATGGAACCAAGTAATGATGCGTGTTTGTCGCCCTCCGCTACAAACTGAAGCACATTTCTGATGCACGTTAAAGACCCGGGAAGGGTTTCGGAGAAACGTAAGCCAGTCCTTCGAACCAGGACAGCAGCTGTGACGTTCGGTGACGTCGGTCACTGTCCTTCTTAACGAGGACGTTAATGTGTTTGTGAATGAAGTCAACATGACGCAGACACGGGGAATTGGACCGGTACACGTGGAGGCTCGGGCTCTTGGGTTCCTGTGGCCGTGCACAGTCCAGTTATTCATCCACGTGTTACTGCTTTCAGTCGTCTCCGGGGACGTCGTCAACAGCTTTGTCAACTGGTCAACTGGAGCCTGCTTTCATCAGAGGACAAATTATTGAAGACGTGCAATATGAAAAACACCTCAGCGCTGTTACAGGAAGCAGGAGGGGACTCCAGCTTCCGCTCTGTCTGCACATGGTGTCCCGTTTCCAAACAGTAGGACCACGGTGACTTGATCAAATCTCTCGTGTGTCTTAGTTTGGACTCCTTCCTTCACAAACGTAGTATTGTCAGTTGGTCAGGTTGCTTCATTGGAAGGTCGAGTCCCCGGCAGACAGCCAGCTCAGTCTCAGGACTCCCATCCTTTAGTCCATGAAGACTTAAAGCCCTGAGGTCCAAGACCAAGTGCTACAAGACGCTTTGTTCCTGCTCCTATTGTTCTTTTAACCTTCAGAGAATCGTTAGTATGATTTTACTTGTTTCTGTACCTGTTCCTTTGCATCCGCAGTGTGTCTGTCTGTAATGTGAATGTCTTCTCCTGTTACTGCAAAACAAAACTTCAATTACCGGCTAAAAAACAAAGAAAAGTTCCGAACTTAATAAGACAACAAAAGGAGAGTAAAAGTCCAAAATGACGTTATGTTGCACCTACAGTAAAACAGCAAAGAGGAAGAATAACTTCTTCTTTTTGTGCTTGGCCCTTTCAGGGTCGTGGGGACACTTTCATTGGACGCTACACAAACAAACCGTGTGGACGGAGCTTTAGAGGACAAACAGAAGCTGAGATTTGGTCTCGGTCATTCCTGACCAGAGCGGGCGTGACTGTCAGGGCTCTGTGCTGCACGTTTGTCTTTGTGTTTGTGACACAGAAATGAGTCCACGTCTGCGTCAGTCATCTGGTTTCTGTGTGAGACTGTAGTGACGTCGTGTGTGTGTGTGTGTGTGAGACGTGGATGTCTCCTGACAGCCTGCAGAGAGCTGCACACGGCTGTCCTCTCCTCCACCCACAGTCCTGTCCGACAAGGTAAACGTATCCTCACTTCACATCTGTGTTCTCCAACCAGACTAGGACAACTACACACACACACACACACACACACACACCCACAGCTCAGATGGTGCAGAACCATCAGAAACCCCGGGATGAAGTGACGGCGCGTTGACTGTGGACTGTCCTGTTCAATTCCCACATCTCCATCACACACAGAAAATTGCTGTAATGGAAAAAAGTTCAATAAAAGTTGGACCAGACGAGGAAGCGAAGAAAGACGTGCTGAGTTTTCCAGTGGACACCAGGGGTGTGTACGGACTCTGAAGGGGTGAAGTGTGTGTGGTTCAGCAGTTTTTAATGTTTGGGATGTGAAATTAACCTGGACAGGACGAACGGGTGTCCGCGTGTTGGCCCTGAGACAGACTGGACACCTGTCCAGATTGGACCTATGACAGTTGGGACAGACTCCAGCCCCCCCACGACTTCGGTCATACAGTTTGACATGTGGCCCCTTCTTTACACAGGTGTGTCTTTCTAATCTCTGTCCAATTAGTTTGACTGGAGACAAATTACAGCAAACAGGTTTACAGATTTGGAACTGCCATGGAAAAGTGTCTGAATACTTTTGCAAATGAGAGATTTTAGGTTTTGATTTGTAATAGTTTTTTTGCAAAAGAAAAATTCGTTTCACTTTGGGATTGAACGTTATGAGTTTAAAAATAAATTCTATACATAAAAATGTGCAAAGAGGGAAGGGATGAGGAAAGTTCCTGAAGTGACTTTTTGCTTTTGCGCCTGACAAAGATCTTCTTAATTTGAAGATTCGAGGTCATGATTCCACCTTTTGGACGTCTGATGGGATCAATGCTTGTTCAGACGCCATTTGATCAAAACGTCTTTCCGCCGTTAGATGGAGTCTTTGTTGGGGACAGACTCTTTTTATCCGTTGCAGGCTTCACAGAAGTCTGAGGAAACGTGACGCCTGAGTGAGGAGAAGAGGAGCGAACGCTTTGCTCTGGCCTCTTTGTCCCGGATCGTTCTCCTCTTTGATCAGCAGCACCATCACTTTAATCAC
Source organism: Channa striata (assembly GCA_033026295.1). Lineage (NCBI taxonomy): Eukaryota > Metazoa > Chordata > Actinopteri > Anabantiformes > Channidae > Channa > Channa striata. The sequence continues at coordinate 20,942,979 of CM065183.1, forward strand.
GGGGAACAAAGGCTGCGTGTCACATGCGAGTTTAATTTCTTCTGACAGTTTACAAGACAGCTGCACAACACGGAATCGACACCGCGGGACAGAACGGAACACATCCTGCTAACGGGGACGTAGATGTACGGTAGGATGGTTCAGATCATGTCGATGAACTGCTGATTTCTATATAAATGTCACGGAAACACGTGCAGCTCCAACCAGAAGCTTCAGAATAATGAAGGGAGCACATCTGGACACATCTGAACTCGTTTGGACACGCTTGGTCTCACATCAGCTAATGAAATTCTGCCCGCTAAAGCTTTTTATTGTAGCATCATTCTGCATGTTTGGGGCCTGGTTGGCTCAGTTGGTAGAGCACAGGGCTGTCGAATCAACGTGCGGATCATTCCGCTGTGACGACCCCGGATGGAGGAGGGATCTATGAACACAGAAGCAGTTTGTCTGAAGAATTTTTTACCCCGTGTTGTGTTGTGATGAGCCCAGAAACAGATGAACATCTTGCTGCTCCAAACATTGTTCTGATCCAGAGTCGGGTCACAGTGACAACAGGTTTGGAAACCCAGTCCCAACGCTCCTGCTCCCACCTCCCAGCTCTGGGACTGGGGATCAAACCCCTGACCATGGGCGAATGACATGAGCTACAGCTGCCTCGTAGCACTAACTGAAGCTCGACTGTTTTGTCCCCTCACGTCACCTTTGTCGACTTTTCGTTCCTCTCACAAACCAAGATAAAACTGTGTTCATGTCACAGTTTAGAACCGGCTTGCTCTGAATCAGAGTGGTCTCTCTCACCATCAACATTAAGAGACAGCTGAAAACATCTGGGCGTGGACTTTGTGCGTCTCGCTCCCTCTGGTCACCTGGATTCTCTGTGTCCCGCTGACCGGTAAACCCACCGTCTCTTCACCACAACAGTTCAGTAAGTCAGTGGACCAAACCACCTCACGCACACTCACACGAACAACAGAAACTCGTTCTCTGCTGCTCTCACGAACAACGAGCTTTGACCTCAGTCCTTAAAGTGAGAAAAGCATCTCAAGTTTAATTTTCCCACAGTTTGATATTCAGATAATAAGTCGTCCTTCATGTTTGAGGCCCTGACAAAAAGAAAACTTACTTACTTACTCTCTGTCCTCCGTGCTGACAGCAGTAAGGAGGCTGTTTCCTCCCTGGGGGGGGGTACCTACCACAACATGTTACTGTACAACAGTTTGTTTAGGACGTGGCGACTGGCTGGAAACATCCAGTGGGTCCGAGGACAGACTGTTTATGTTGCTCTGTAATTTCAGACTCACATGTGGTTCACTCTGCAATGTCATTTTTTCTGCACAGCTGCTCATTAGCTGCTGCTCGCTGCAGACGCAGTGATGCAGATGAAAGCAGATCAATCGCCTTCTAAAAACTGCTTGAACGGTCGCCTGTAATTTGCCGTTGTAGGGGGGGTGTAGACGCTGCAACCTGCTCGTCCGTGGAGTTTTTGGGAGGAATCAGACGAGCCCGGGCCTGATGATAACCAGACTTTGAGTGGCTCATTACAACAGAGCAGCATGCGGAGACGTACAGAGACAGACGCAGAGGACGAGCACACTAAGCCAGAGGGGACGAGGGGACAATGGACACTCACAAACACTTTAATTTCTAGTCTGTGATGCAGACGTGTTTCAGTACAACTACATGTTTCCGACGTGTCACATAATGCACTTAGGTGCAAAAGTTTGCATCCCTTTATTTTGAAGGAGCAAAACCAATGAAACAAAATAGTCATATTTAGTGCACATTCAACTCATACAAATGACCATTTATCAGAAGTTAATAAAGGTTCATTGGGGAACACAGACTTTTGCTTATTATTATTCATTATTATGATTATTTTATCTTTTCACAATAAGAGGAAAACTTTTGCAGCCACTTGTACCTGGTGTTATGTTCACAATCAAAATAAACCGTTGAAGCCTGACACCGGCTCTGTTGGTTGGATCCCACCAACTGCTCTTGGACTGACTGTCGTCACGTTAACCAGTTTAACTTCCTGTTCCCAGCCTTTATTTTGTAGTCCCTCAGTTCCACTTCCTGTTTCACCACCTCATTACACATCATTAGTGCTGATTATTTTCCCTGTGTGGAGACGGTCTGTCCTGCTTGGTTTTCAGTTTGGACGGGCCTGTGTCCTGCCTGCTTGTGGACCTCCTGAACTCCTTTGTGCTTCTCTCTGTAAGTCTGAACCTCTCGATGTGTGTGAATTGAACTTGTCAGTATTTTATTCAGTATTTTGGAAGCTGAATTCTTACTTTCGTGGATATTTGTGAATTGTTGGACGCACTTAGAGTTTGGACATTGGATTTTGAATGAATGGCAGTTGGACACTGTGTCCCGGCTCTGTTCGCCTTTCTAACCTTTCCGTGAACGGGTCCATGTTGCATTTAGCTTGCAGCACTGATGTGGCACATGCGTGATGGGTTTGATTTTAATGCTAATCCACGACGCACAGTAAAGTCTTTTGATTCAAGGAAAGGAACGAAACCTTCAAGGACGAAGAAATAAAACGAGTTGGTGATTAAATACGAGGCTTTAAACATGGCGACATTAAAGCAACTTGTTGAAAATGTGTTGAAAGACGAGGTTTAACTTCGACCCTGCAGCGTTTCCAGATGATGGATTCCCCATAGGTCGGCTCAGCGTGTCTTTGTTCATTTCTTTCAAAGCCCGGCTGAGTGTCTGAGCTCAGGATTCCACTGAGCCTCAGTAATAAAGACCTAAACAACGAAGTGGGAATTTCCCCAGCAGGAAATAACTTTGTTTTTTACCCAATTAAACATGTTTTCAATTTGAATTTGTTCTCAGCTGAGCATAACAGGGAGTTTATTACACGTTTATCCCCATAAGGGAGAGACTTACCCAACAAATGGAGGGTCGATGGTTCAATTCCCACCTCTTCATGTGTCTTTGAGCAAAGAAATTATGTATCTATTTTAATTCTTATTTTAACAATATTAGCCAAAAGATGCAGTTCGCTTTATTGTCTTTCAGCCTAGTTAGCACACTGCTGTGTGAGTGTGTGTGAATTTAAATAATCCAGAATTGTCATAAAGAAGCATCAGCCTATTTGCAGTTAGTAAATGACATGCTGAATAACAGATGAATTGACAGAGGGTTCGATTAACGTTTGTGGCGACAACAGTCACGCTGAGACGTGTCGTGTTACAAAGCTGTTCAGAGCACAGACGAGCAGCTTGGCACCACATTAGTGGTTAGCATCACAGGTAGAAGGTCCCCAGTTCGATTCCCAGGAGGCTGCAGCCTTTCTGTGTGGGGTTTTGCCTTTTCCCGAGTTAATTTGTGCAAACGTGGGTGTGAATGGTTGTCTGTCCCTGATACAGACTGCAGACCTGGGCGTCTTACCAAAATGTGAACGCTAATATGTCCTGATGTGTCTCTGACATGGACATTGCGTGTCAACACCTCATCACGCAGGACGTTGTGGTCGTAATCGTGCACAAATGCTGTGCTGGAAGTGGGCCGGTACTCAAAAGGACAAAACACTCCACTTCCAGATTTGACTCTTTGATTCACCTCGTCTCTTTGGGTCATCAGCCGCGTGTAACAAATAAATCACGCTGGTAACGGCGTGGAAATGACCTTTGTCTACCTCATGACGGCGACATGAGGCACTGAGCTCATGGTGCTGCATTGAAAAACTACTCAACTGAATATTGTGAAGCGAACCGTCACAACTTTTCTCCGACGTCCATGTCAGAGCTAAAACGGAGGAAGATGCCAAACTTCTTCATTGTTTCTGCTTGTCCTTCCTGTTTGGATCAGTCTGGTTCCATCCAAATAGACAAACTTTAGCTTCAGAATTCTCCTATATCTGGTTGAAATGTGCGGATCTCGGTTGAAGAATGGGACCTGAACCTGTTCTGTTGGTCGAAAAGCCTGGTCCCTGTGTGGCTCGCTCATGTCAAATTCATGACTTTCTGACTTTATGTCCCACATGAGTAGATATGAGAAGCACCATCCTCAGAAGCTTCTGGTTCCCCTGTAAGTGACATGGAGCACTGTGGTGTCTTCTTTCCTCAAATAACCCGATCCTTGACTGTGACTCAACCCACAACTTTGGTTTCAGTCCTAAAATAAACGTTTCTCAAATGACTTGAAGGACGAGGACTTACACGAACCTGCGTCTTTAGACTTGTATCAAACGACATCTGCCTGCACTTGAGCCTGTGCTCTGATCCTCACTGAACATGGCAGACGAATATTGACCCTCACACTCGTTGAACATCCTTCACTCCAGGTGTGTGTGTGTGTGTGTGTGTGGCTGAGGCATGAGCAGTCACAGTGTGAAAGTCAGTCCTTGTTTGTTTTAGGTGGGAGTGAGCGTGAATGAATCTGTGTGTGTGTGTGTTTATTTTCCTGCTGAAGCGAGGACTCTCTCCGACACGTCTTCACCTTATCTCGTGTTGACTCACGGTATTCAGCCCAGGATCCACCTGGGTTACACACTCGTACTCTTACGAACACTCACACACACCCTCGACACCCTTCAGAAATGACACAGTCACCTCGGCAGCTGTCTCAGCGTGAGCGGGAGCCAGGAAAATGAGAAAGATAAAAGAAGAAAGACGTTTGAGGACAGAGTCATCAGGGAGGACGTGTGTGTGCATTTGTGAGACAGTCTATATGTGATGATTGGTCCTTGTCCCCGGTTACTTGCATGATAATTACCTGAGCAGCTCCGGGCTCAGACTCACAGCAGAACAAACGACAAGCGAGCGAGAGAAACGGCACTAACACGGGCAGACACGCCAACTAAGATGCACCGAGCGGCACACGGAGACAGAGGACCGTGTATCCCACTCTGTTTCCTGTCAGCCAGAATAAACCAGGAAGTGGAGGAAAATTCCTCAGTCACCGCAGCTGTTTGTCGCATCTGTGCACAAATTTCATTTTTCCTTCAATGTCCAGGTATAAATGATTTTAAAATGCATTAGTGGATCACTACATGTGCAAAGATGTCAGTGAAGGTTCTCAGTCATCCACATTCGATTCGGGCTCAGTCGTCCCAGGCACATGAACACGACTTCACACATCCACTAATGTGTTATTGAACAAAGAAATGAAAGGTCTATTTTAATTCGAACAATAAAGATGGAGTTCACTTTATTGTCTTTCAGCTTAGTTAGCACACTGCTGTGTGTGTGTTAGTGTGTGTGTGTGTGTGTGTGTGTGTGTTTCCCACCGTAAGGGATTAAAGGTAGAATATTACTTCTCGGTCGATACGCTACATTCAGATACGTTGACACGTTAATTTCTTTAGTATTTTCATGTAGACGCTCGTGTCCACAACAGCTCAGCGTCGGTCTAACAAACCTCAGTTTGCTAAAAAATGAAGAATCGATCTGTAAAGTCTGTGTATGAAGCAGGTTGAGGGGACAGACAGTGGATGCTGTGCCACGTTTACGGTCGTGCAGAAACAGACGCCAAGATTCTCTAATCTAATACAAAATCAAAGACAAACGTTCCCACAAGAACACGTGCACATGGAGCGGTGGAGGTTCCTAATTGTAGGGGGGGGTCCTCAGTGTCCCATTGTGTCCCTCCTCAGTGAAGTTACGCAGAACGTCCCACGACCGAGTCCCAGCCCACAGCATCTGTCTCCTGTGTTTATGGTAAACAAAGGTTACAATGAGCACAGCAGGACCCCCCCCCCACCTGCAACCATGCATGCACAACCTCCCATACACAGTGGCAAATGCAATTTAGTGTACACACACACACACACACACACACACACACACACACTCTGCCACCTACAAACAGATGTGCTCAGGATGAGTCACACACACACGGGGAGCTTATTCTCTGCTGCTTTCACCAGAACAGCTGCGTGGGGGGAAATTTAAAACACATATTACATCAGAGTGATGGCACAGCAGTGGAGTGTGTGTGTGTGTGTGTGTGTGTGTGTGTGTGTGTGTGTGTGTGTGTGTGTGTGTGTGCAAACAAACCCATTTAAGCTGCGACATGATGTAAATTTAATTCAATCTGCAACAACACAAACACAGAACAAGCGAACAAATCATCTGCGAAGCATTTGTCTCTGTTTCAGGTGGACGCGTCAGTCTACGAGTAGCAGACCCTGTCCACCTGATTGACGGGGACACACGTACACAGACGGACAGCTCACATCCACGCCCGCCCTCTGGCTGTGATAATCGGCCTAACTGCACGTCTGTGGACTGTGGGAGGAAAGAAGGACCCTGAGGACAGGTGATCCCCCCCCACACACTTTTACAATGAATTAAGTGAACCTGGTTCGATTTAAGCAGTAAAACTGTTTTTGCCGCCACAGTTGGGACTGATGTGTCCAGAAAAACTAGTTAAACTAGTTTTTAGACTGGCACCAACTCTTCGCTGGTCCAGACCCAAGAACCGCCTTTGTCAGGGGCTGGGGGGTTATTGTGGCCAACAAGACCAACTAAACCAATGTATCATTGGTGTTTGCAGCTTATTGGTCCATGGAAAAGCAAAGCAGTTCTCAGTCATCTGTGAACCGGTTTTAGCACCAGGACGAAGTTTAAGTAGGTTGGAAAAGGTTGAGAGACGCTTGTTTTGAGAAAAACCCATTTATGTTGATGACTTTATTTCTTATAAATGAAATAGTTGCTCTTCATAATAAACTGAGGATGATCATGATAAGGGTGGATTCAACCCACAGAATATAAAAAAAAATAATTGGGAGCAGCCTCAGATGTTGGTTTGGGTGCAAAATGAGTTAAACATCTGCAGTCAGAGGTCAAGGAAGTCAAAGACATCCCTTCTCCGGACAAAAGGACTAATTTCCATTTTCATCCATCCCACTGTTGTCCAAATATTTAACATAAAACTCAAAAAGAGAGATGTCCAAGAAGGAGGACAATGAGGAAAGGACAGTTTGTAAATGAGAAGAGATGCAGTTACAGCTCTGAACATGTGAGTGATGGGAAGAATGGGAGGAAGTGGGTGATGGAAGGATAACAGGCTGGACCATGGAGGAGTGACCCGGAATCATCGAGGAAAAGCCAGAGAATGTCCGGGACAGGAGGAGGCTAAACACGTAGATCCGAGAGCGTCTACTGCTAACAAGCAGCCAGGGAGCACTCGCCTGTTAGCTGCAGGCCTGAGTTTGCACTGGAGAGTGTGTGTGTGTGTGTGTGTGTGCGGAAATAAGACAAAATAACACAAGATGAGATTCAATTAACTTTATTGATCCCTGAAGGAAGATTCAGTCACTGCAGAAACAAAAGACAAGTTGATTGGACAACTGAGACCAGAAACATAATAAGGAGTGAAATATAAAACGTAATAAAGCCTGAAAGTAATATTCATAACGAGCGTGTCTCTGTGATATTAATATTACATTTATATCCAGAGGGCTAAAATGGGATTTGTTCTGTGATTGCAATCAGTAAAAAGGCATTTAGCGCGTCACAAGGCGCAGGAATCCAAACGGCTGAAAGTCATCGAAAGGCTAAAATAAATACGGCACCTGAGAGACATTTCGTCGCCAGCACGCTCAGGACCAATCAGCACAGTGGGAGGCAGCCTGGACGTGTCCCGGTGTGTCCAGAAAACTCCACCTCACAAAGACAGGATGTTGGAAATAGAAGCAGCATTTTCTGGATTTTTAGATTGGGATTAAAAGACGACTCAAACTTTTATTAATTTCCGTCTGTGGCTTTAGCTTTTGGTCTCACAAAACTAAATCAGCTACGTGTCAGGTGGATCGTGAGGAACAAAAGGATGTTATTTAAAAAGCATGATAAAACGGAAAGAAATGAATTTATTCTTTCTGCTTGGTACCGGTGGATGTGGACTGCTGCACTAGATCCTCTACAAACTACATTCAGCCAACGAAATGTTTCCATTTCAACGTTTTCATGCAATATGTTGTTTGCTTTGTCCCAGAGACAGGGAGACGCATCAGACGGTGGCAGCTGTGGCTCATATTCAGGTGAGTTAGCCGTGTTATCTGCAGATCCTCCACGTGGCAAAAGATTAAAGAAATAGACACCAACGTAGCACCTGATGAAAATCATCGGGATTTGAATAATATCTAATAAATGCGCTGTAATTTTTCAAGTAGTTTAAATAAAGTTTGCTTTGGTGATGGAATTTCTTCTAATCTTTGAAAATCTGATAATTCAGTTATACTCACATTAAACCTTTAATGTCATTAATAATCTTTACTGACAGTTCGGGCCTCTAATGCTGAGCCCGGTTCTGTCTGGATTAGCTGCAGCTGCTCTCGGATTGTGGACACATCTGAAGGCTATCAGACACTTGCTGGGGTGTGTCCACTATGTCCATTCACTGCAATGTTTCAAATTCCTGCCAACATAAGAAGCGTGTGCGTCTAAAGCTGAGGTCAGAGGTCAGTCAGGCCTGGTCAGCCGCTCACTCCGCCTCCTTTTGTCTCCTCCGGGGGCCCCAGGTTGTTAAAATGACACATCTGTCGGGCCCCCAGCCTGGGCTCTTGCCTTAATGGGGCAGTGGAGCAGAAGGCAGGAGAGAACGAGGAGGAGGAGGGATGAAGCTCGTGCCTTCACACAAGCCTCCTCACACACAGTCCATCTGGCCCGTGCCTCAACAGATGCTCCTGACACAGACCTCCTACACACACACACACACACACACACACACACACACACACTCACACTGATGGAGAGCTTTCGCGCGCACACACATTCCTGCAAAACAAGTACACACAGGTAGGCTGCACACATGCTGGTGCACTTTGTAAAAAACCCACTTGCGGGTATGCACACGTACACACACACACACACACACACTCATGCCAGCAGGTCTGTCCTTTTCATACCCCATAAGTCAATCAGTCCCTCCTCCCACACCAAGAAAAGCAATTAAAGCCATTCACAGTCAGCTACTCCCCCCTCCCACCACCACAGCCTTTCACCAAAACACCGTCACCTCCTTCCTCCCTCTGTCACCTCCTTTCTACACTTTGCTGCATTTTGGACAGACTGAAAGTGGCCTCTAGAGGCCGTGTGGCACCTCACACCTCACCAGGCCAGACTGACACAAACATGTCGCCGTCCTTTTGCATAATAAAAAATCTGCCGTATTTGCTCCTGAAGAAGCTGTGGAGCTTGGATGTCCTCCCGGGGACGACAGAGCACTGAGACATTTATCATCCCGTCCAGCAGACGTTTCTCATCTCGCCCCAGACGGCCGTGTGGACGCCTATTTTTAGCTGATGGAGAGAGCCGTTCATCTTGTGGAACCGATGATGTTGAGCAGGATTTAATGGGCAGCACATCCTCAGTTGGGCAACCTGCGTCCAAACAAGTCTGAATAATCAACTGGAAGAGTGACACCCTGCACAGAGTTCAGGTCCTTTGGGTGGGATTCAGTTTTGCACCAATGCTGCAGGGATTCGTGCCACTCTGAGAGCCCCGTGTTGAAAACACATGCCCTCCTCGCACCATAAAGAGGCTTAAATAAGCCTGTGTCTGCTTGTAAAGCCTGTTTCATAAGCAGGAGAATATCGCCACTGTGGCTCAATTAGCAGGCTGCAGCAGGGCGAGAGCGAGGCCGTTCACGCTGAGCGTCTAAATGTGCCGAATGGAAGCTTTGGAAGTTTTAATGGAGTGAGCGTGTTTGCATGTGAGAGGGCGGCTTAGAAATGGAGAGATGGGCGATAATGCTGAGTCACATTGTACCGAGTCGCTCTGACCCACTTCTCACTCGCATCCTATTTGCCATCACAATTTATTCATTCGACACAGCGCCGGTGCTTTCGCCGAGATGCAGCTCTTAATAATGCATGTCGACCTAAAGTGCAATTGGGAACGCTGGGCCCGAAAGGCTGGAAGATATTAGAAAACGCATCCATTTCTGTGTTTTTAGACACTCAACTCGCACTTTAAACAAAATCAAGAACATTGCATTAGTGTGAGGAGACGCTTTATTCTGCAGCATAAAATGGGCAAAGGCCAGAGTCTGAGCTGTTTCACTTGTCGTGGATTTGCATCGGTGCACTGACGGAGCCTCGCAGAGTAGAAAACACGTCAGAGACTTAATCTCTTCCCTGTCGGATTTGACTTTGGCTGCGCCGTGTCCGTCCCATATCAGCAGGTTCTGTGTGTGAATGGTTCCCCCTTGGACTGAACGTGCAGGTGGTGATGCTTCTTCATTTACGTCTGACAGTCAGACCCTAGACTCTGGGGGCCTTGGTGACTGGAAGGGGTCTCTCTTTGCTCTTAGGGGTTAACTGGGCAGTGGAGGTGCAGTGTATAGTTCCTGTAAAAGAGCTTATAGCTGTTCCTGCAAAACGTGCTGTGCTTCTCCCGATGCCCCTGGTGAAAGGGTGGATGCCTGAACTGAGTCGGTTGGTTTAGGGCAAACTACAAGCAGACTTTAGGGCTAATGAACCCTAAAACGATGAGCCTGTAGTGGCCACGATGATTCTGGATCAGCGTTTCTAATAGTGCTCAGACCAACGTTCGTATTATGTAAATATGGCCTTACATTTGGCAGTAAACTAATCTCTGATATGAGTGGTTTTCTCAGTGAGCTGATCCTGGTTCCACACGTGAAGGAGGAGCGAGCAGCGGTTCACTCCAGTAGTGTGGAAGTGGAAACCAGTATTCTCCAGTTAAATTACAAGTTCCCTTTATGTTTTAGATCCAACAAAAACTGTATGTTATTGTTGTGATGATGCCAAGTAAAATCAGGCTGGATGAGAACGCGACAGTTCATTTCAACAACTCCCATTTTAGGGCAGATTCATCATCAGTCGCTCCTCGTATTGTCAATGTAGGAATCAGAGCTCGTTCGGCTTTTTCGCAGTGGATCCTGATTAAATTTGTCAGCTAAAAAAGCTGCAGCAAAAAACAGACGAGGAATAAGTGGGTCATTGTGGAGATGACTTACTCCTCCCTCACTTCCTTTATCTGAACATCACGATGAAGAAAATCAACCTGGAGCATCGAGAGGCTGCAGAGGAAAACACCCAGTGAGCCTGTGAAAATGTTCACGACTCACCAGAGAGTGGGATGAAAATTAACGCTAAGTCAGACTTTAGTTCCGCTTTTAATACGTCAGAACAGTGTTTTGTGCTTTTGCACTGGTAAATGTGGACGCACACGCTGGGCCTCAGTTACCAGTATGTGTGTGCACATCAGAAACCCACCGGGATGAGTCGCAAACTGCATTTGTCTGTGTTAGGAAAGATGCCCAGGTGCATCGTGGGTAAGCAGAGACGTTGCAAGAAATGAGGGTAAGAATGAACCAGCTAAACTGTCAAGTGACATTTGAGAATCAACAGGCACAAAATTGATGTTTTTTAAATGTATGTAGTTTTATATGACGTTGTCCTGCAGCATTTGAACTGCTGGTTGTTACCTACAACATCAAATGAACAAGATCCTCCTGAAAAGTTTACAGCTGTATGTGAAGACATCAGCTGCTCCTGACGCGTGTCTCTTAGAGAATCTTACGGGAAAGCGGGACAGAACGTGAACCGTCTTGGGTGTCGACAGCAAGAACTGCAAAACTTGGATGTGATGATCATGTTGGTGTGCAGACTAACTGACTCAGGAGCATGACCACCTGATCTGACGGTCAACATCTGGACACATCTGGAAACATAAATACATTTTTGGATCTGTCAGGACAACCTTTGAATCAGCCGTGGCTCCCAGCCTTCGATGGGATTCTCCTGACCAGCGCGTTTCTTTACATTTAATGTCATTTCATGATTCCGTTTGTGTGTGTGTGCATCAAAAACCTGTTGCCTGCACAAATAAAGCTTGACTGACTGATTCAGCCAATCAGAATTCAGCGCTGTGTCTGACCTCGCAGCACAAGCTCAGTGGGGACATCAGACCCCCGATGCATCGTCTGTGCGCGTGAAATTGAACTTCGACGTCCACTGCGTGGCCGCACGGTTTGGCGATGTCTTACTGCTGTGATTTGTCCCAGTGAATAACCGCTATCATGCATCTACATGTTGGTTATCTATTTATTCTTCTCTTCCCTGCTTGTCTTCGTGGGCCGTCCTTCCTCTGGGGGTTAATGACCCAGAATCCGTCATCTTCTAATCCTCATCGAGATGAAAGGAGACATTGTTTACATGCATCTGCCCTCAAAAGCAGAAAGTCCCCAAATTAGAAGCAGCGAGTCAAACAGTATGTAGATGAGGCAGCTGGGAGGGGTGAACAGGCGACTCCCCTATCAGGCCTTCACCCTCCTCGCAGCCTGTGGGTGAGGATGGAGGCAGGCAGGTGCTGCCACCCCCCCACCCCCCGACCCCCAGTAGAACCTCTCCATTGTGCTTCCTCTGTAAAAGGACAGCTGTTGTGTCTCGCAGCAGGTCCAGCGCCGTGTGCGTTTCGCAGGGTTCATGTTTGCGTTCAACGGGCTGCTGCTGAACTGAGGTGACCTCAGCTGTTTGCTCATTTTCTCCGTCCTCACATCGTCTTCCGTCTCACTTAGCTGTCTGTCTCCTCCACGCTTTCGCTTCATTTCTTGTTCTCAATTGATTTTTGTGTTTCACTCTGCCAGTATTCTTCAAGGGCAGAGAGGATTATGAGACAGACGTAAAACAAATGCACGAATCAAACGCCACTTTTACAGTTACACCAGCAAACTCAAACCTTTAAAGTCTGACTCTTGCTGGAAACTTACTTCATAACCACCTCGTTCTGTGAGCTGCTGCCCATCATTTTCTTTGTACATCATCACATTTAGAGTTAAGTGATTTTGTGCAGAGCAAACACAGGAAAAAAAAGCTTTTCCTCCATCCTGTGATCCCCTAAAAGGCCGTTACCTTGTCAGCAGCTGTGTGAACACATCAGCGTCTTCCCGTCTAACTTATTGGACTTTTAGTGCTGAATGCTCCATCTTCATGCTCGTCATAGCTGATCAAAGTTCTCGTGCGTTACATGCTGATGATTAAGGTGCTGTCAGTGAATTAAGATGGAAACCCAGACGCTAAAACAATGGCATTGGATATCAGCAACTCCACCTCCCGCTCGTGCCTTTAGCTGTTTAACACCTGTTGTAGTTTTTGTGACAGTCGCTGCAAACAGGCCTCGTCATTTCCCCCCGGGGGGTTTGTGGCCAGGTACAGGATGGCAGGTACAGTACACGTTCAGGGCTGCTAACAGTATAAAACCAGATCAAAGCTGATATTAAACAGGGCGGAGGAGACGACTCTTTGAATTTCAACACATCTGAACCACTGCTAATATAAAATTATTGATCAGTGCAGCTTGTTCTTCTCACTTTGATTTATTCCTTCATCGGTCGACTTTATCACAGCTCCCCTTCTCTTTTTTTCTAGTTATTAAAAAGGGGTATAGACAAGCCCCCAGTTGGCCCCCAGTCTGCCCCTCTATGCCCCCATCAGAGTCCAGATTCCTCTGGCCTCCACCCCCCCAGTTTAATGAAATAACCACATGGACATCAGAGGAATGGGACCAGGAACCCCCCCCATCAATTCAGTCAGCTTAGGGTAGAGAATCACACTCTCTCCAAAGAAACCGACTCGATTTCGCCACATCTGAAGGGACAGCTGATGAAGTAATGGACCTCCCTGGGAATGTGGGGGTCTTTTTGTTAAAAGCCAACGAAATAACATGCTCAAAAATGTCTGAGTCCAAATTCCAAAGGAATATTTGTGTGTCTGTGTATGATGTGATGATGTGAACCTCTGGGTTATGGCTCAGTGGATGGACTTCTTCTGTGGTGTTTGCACGCTAACATCCACAGCGGCTGTGCCAAAGTACTCACGCACTTGATGGCAGCGTAATATTTTTTGTTTGTGTCATTTTTAATTACCAGTTTAATGCATTAACGTTAGTGGCATTTGTTTAAAACCCTCATAACTGAATATATGTTCTGATTTTCACTCACTGGATACAGCGGCTCTGCCATGAATTCTACTTTTTTGTTATAATTTTGCAGTTTTTAGACTGAAACTGTCAGAAAGGTGATAATTCTACTATGTGTGTGTTATTGAGGCCACAGAGGGTGGTGGAGTCATACTGGAGGTGGTTCTAATGTTTTGGCCACCTCATTGATGTTAAATAGTGTGTTCTTCCCAGTACACAGTCATGTTTACCATCTTTTTTTTTTGTGCATGTAGGCGACCTGATGGATGATGGATGGATCCAGGTGACCTGATGGATGGAATCAATTTATTCCAAGGGGTGTGACTGTGTGCACCAAGCTCTCTGTCCAACAGTTTGGAAACAGTTCAGATTTGCTCTGGAATTGGTCTTATTGTGGTTGAAGAGCTCTGGCAGCAGTTGGTCTCGGCCTTTCTAACCAGTCAAAGAGCTTCAGGTTGATTATTAGATTTTGCAACATCTCCTTTATTGTCATTTCATAAGGATGACCAGTCCTACAGTGTGTATTTAAAAACTCTCGGGCCAAGAGGGAAGTTATTACATGGATCTAATGAAGTCATTCCCTTCATGCTTCATTATGTTATTATGACTTTATTACAGTAACAGCTGTAACGAAGCTTTATATAATTAGACACCTCACTTCCTATGAGAGTCTAATGTGCACAGACTTTAAACTAAATAACAGAAGAGCGTTGGCATTTTCATCCCCTGATTCCCTGGCACTGCGGCATTGTTGTGTTTAGATGAATGCTGTCATTTTCAGAACATCAGTACTGGATCCGCGTGTCAAAACACCAGCCGCCTTCCAGCCACGCCAGCCTCCATCCTCTGCCGTCGCTCGCGATCGTCTCCGACAGCTTGATGCCTGATGTGTGAGCGAGCCAAAAGCTCAACAAAAGCTTGAAGGCAGCCACACATGCAGCCAGGCGACCGGGAGCTGTGTGCCAGTGTGTTTTCATCAGATATTAGCCCTCACCACGTGAAGTGATGAATGGCTGAGTAATGGGGCAGGGACATGGAGCAAATCAATTTCTGGTGACCTGCCTTGTAGCAGTGACCCAGAAGGCAAAGTGCGTGGGTGTCCATGCTAGGGGGGCGAGGGGGGGACAGCGACCCCCCGGGAGCTCCAGCTGCACAGAGCGGGATTCACATTTCAACATGGATTGTTTTTATTGATTGATCAGGAGCAGGTGCAGAGTTTTTTTACCTTAAACCTTTCTCATGTTCTCCCTCCCACACCTTCGCCAGGCCAGTGCACCTACAACAGGCTGTTTGCATGTTCCTTTGTCTTTCCTGGAACATAAATTCGACTTGGTGAATCAGAGAATAACTTCTTGATGTTGGGACCGTCTAATCATGCGTGAATGATCAAATTTCAGGTCAGAAATCTTCATTTTAAATCCTCAAAGGTAAAAGTTCAGGTGAAAAAACCAACACGAAAATGCAAAGGTATTTAGGCCCAGTAACTCTGGGGCCGTGGCTCTGCACTTGGATTGACGCGGCACAAAGCTCAGTTAAAAGTAACAAAATGAGCACAAAGAGATGCACAACAGACGTGAAGGGGAAGAAAATAACATATGATGAACAAACGTGGAAACATCCACCGAAGATGTGTGAAATCACCACAAACAGACGGACACACGCCATAAAGAAATGAGAGGGAGTCCGTTCCCAGTTGGTGTCCAGGGGCCCATGTTCTCTAAATCCATCCCTGTCCGTGCGGCCTTACTGCACCAGGTCTCTAACGGGGAGGCTGCTGTTTGTCTGATCACTTTGATGTTCATAGCTCATGGGACAAAGTCTCACACTGATAGTTGTTGTTAAAATACATTTTTAAGCCTGAAAAACTGCAGCTTTTACTTAACTAACCCCCGTCCATCATTAAGTTTGGATATCGCCATCTGCCAAATGACTAAATGTAAACTGCCATCAAGTGCCGTTGAGCACTCAGCTTATCGGACTCAAACCGCGGACCTTGCAGCTGTGAGGCGGCAGCGCTAACCACTGTGCCGCCCTGACATGAAGAATTATTGAATAAATTATAGATGCACATGTTGTAGCCGTTAGTTACCCTGAAACTCTTACTTGTCTCTACTGTCACATCCGATTCGTCTCCATCAAATAAGAGACTGTTAAACTGAGACAACGACTTTACGTCACAGCCTATTTTTAGAGTCTGCTGCTGAAATAAAGATCCTGGTCGGTGGGCTCCTGTGTCCTGGCCCCCGGTCACTGTAGCACTCTGCCGGTCCTGTCAGGACCTGGATTCACCGTGTCCTCTCTCTCTGCTCTGCTGCTCCTGCTGACACAAACTAAGAGGGATCTGCAGTGTGCGGGGATGATGGATGGTGTTCCTGTGCTGTTCTCTGTCTCTCTTTGTCGGCCCTTTGCCTCATGACCAGATCTCCGCCCTGCCTGTTCGCCTCAAGGGTAAAACATGGACACGAGCTGCTTAATCACAACTCCTTCCATTTTTATGGTCAGCTCTCGGCTCAGCAGCTCTTGCAGGAAAATCTGCACAATTAATATTTAAAACGCTATCATGCATCTCACGCGTGTGCTAGTTGGTAGCAGCTTTTCTCACATTAGGTCTCAGTTACAAATCAAATTTACATGTCTGGAGGGGAATGTAATATTTTCCGTTTACTGCATCGCTGTGATGTGTTGATGTGTTTTATGGCCATTTCCGTTGTCTCATACAAATACAGGATTAGCTACAGCAGCTGCCTGATAATCACAGTCAGATCCTTCATTTCTTCTGTGGTTCCTCAATGACAGGATGGTGACAGATGCATCTTATTTTGGAGGGATCTTATTTTGCACCTTTTTACCGTTAACTTAATGTTTTTATGGCTGAACTTTACCCACAAATGAGGTGAAATGTCTGGTTTATATAGCAGTTCTGTTGGCACTGATTATAATTATGATCAGAATAGTCAATTGAGCAGCTAATCATGCAGAGGTTTATGGAGTCTGTCAAATCAGAAATGGAGCACACACAGTGGAGAAGAGTGACCTAATGGTTCTTGGGCTGGTTTGGTCCCACAGGTTGGAGGGAAACTGGTGCGATGACTCCACTGCTGGTGCTAATTTTGCCAACTTCAGGCAAAAAATGGTAAACTGCAGCAATCAATTAGCCTCAGAAGTGGCCAAGGTGAACAGGAATATGAGTCAAATTTCTTTCTGATTCAGAGATGAGCATGAAAAATATTAGCAGCAGCTACGTTCCCACCAGCTTTGCAACTCAGCAGTCCGGGTTCTGGTAGTGGTTTGGTAGTGGACAGTCCAGTCTGGTAGACCTGGACTGTCCTGCAGGTTAAGGCAGTGATGGAGACGAGGAGGGTTACAGGAGCAGAGGGACACACGTCATTCATCGGGCCAAGTTGAACATCACTGTGACGAGCTTGTGCGACATAACAACACGTATTTCCATCCAGAGTTGCATTAGTTTTTGTGTTTAAAACGGGAGAACTGGCTCAAATAACTAATAATGCTGAGGAGCATTAATCACTGCACCTATTAGCTTGGGCAAATTGATCGTTCTTCAAATGTGGATTTCAGGAATAGAAAAGGAGACTTGATGAGACTTTGATGAGCTGTTTTACAGTGAGTGGTGGTAAAGAGAAACTGCATCATGTCTTCTGCTCTTTAAACTCCTTCCTCTCTCATTATGTCGTGGTTTGATAACGTTCTCCCTCGCTCCTCTTCCTCACTTTCCCCCCAACGTGCCGTCCGCCCTCATCAATTCAGCAAGCTTAATACTTCATCTGCCGCTGCACAGCAGCGAGAGCGGGCGCTCCTCGTTAGTCATGTGTCCTGTGCAGACGCAGTCATCGCTCACGTGTTTTATTATGCTAACAACATAAGGAAGGAGAATCTGCTGCTGAGAGAAAGTTTCACCCGGTGACTGTGAGACTTTACATTTTTGGACACTTTCAGATTAAGTTTCACATGTGAAAAAAGTGAAACCTTTCTCCATTCCCCATGTCTCCAGCAAACTGGAAGATGCTCAGTGAAGAGTTGGTCACAGGATGCAGCCATACCAAAAGCTTTTGTCCAGGACTTGGGAAAAACTCAGAGACTGGAAGCATCAGAGGCACATGAGATCTTCTCACAGAGGAGAGGTGTTAAAGTGCCCTGCCTGTGTTAGTTTTGGTCAAAAAGAGCTGAAGACAGAGGAAGGACGAAGACAGCACGTTGCAACGAAACATCCCCGGATAGAAGTAGGGGGAAGGTTGTGCCACGTGCATTTTTTTGTGTGTGCACTAAAACATTTACCAAACATTTAGCAGTTGACCTCTGTCTGGATGTTAAAGTACTGAGACAAACAAGAATAAAATCTAAGTTTAGGATATCAAAAAGTGCTTGTTTCATGGATCAGGCTTTTTTTTTTTTTTTTTTTTTTTTTTTTTTTTTTTTTTTAAAGAAAGAGACGGAAGAGTTCTGTTTTCAGCAGTGTTTTAAATGAACACTGATTTTGGCCATTTTATTTCTGTAAATTCTGTGTGGCACTGCACCATCTGCACCTCAATGAATGAAGGCACAACAGGTTGCAAATCCTAGTGGATTCCCAAATGCAGTGACCTCTGTCTGGATGTTAATAGTACTGAGACCAAAGAACCTAAATCGTGCTTGTCTGGGATCAGGCTTTTGTGGAACACTGATGTTCCATTTTATTTCTGTAAATTCAGCACCATCTGCACCTCAAGTACACAACAGGTTGGCCTGAACTGGCCTGAACTGGAGGAGCCAGGGAGGAACAAATTGCTCAGTGTAATTGAGTTAACCTATCACAGGAGAGTGAGGTGATATCTAGAAAGGGAGGGAGATGATGATGAGGAGGAGGAGGAGGGGGGTGCGAGTGAAAAGGCTGCATTAGGGTCTTTGTATTGCAGAGAGAATAAAACTCCCCTTTGAGACGAACACAATGGAGAAAATAGTCACTTATTTCCTGATTATGAAGCCTGCGTGTTTTTGACTGAGCGCCCTCCCACAGGCCGGGAGTCAATTCCACATCGATGCTATCTGATCATAATATAGCGCTGTAATTAAATCCCCAGCCTCGTCCAAGCATTAACATA
Organism: Channa striata; assembly: GCA_033026295.1. Classification (NCBI taxonomy): domain Eukaryota; kingdom Metazoa; phylum Chordata; class Actinopteri; order Anabantiformes; family Channidae; genus Channa; species Channa striata. Next base: position 20,961,982 of record CM065183.1, read on the forward strand.
CGTTATGTTTTGTTACTATGGTAACGCAGCCCGAGGAGCCCAACGGCATCGTTCACAGTATTGATAATGTTAAACAGCAGCGTGTGTTCCCCTGAATGAACAGCTCAGCACGCACAGGAAGACGTGTGTTCATTCGATCTCCGATGCTGTGGAGATGTTTTTGGGAAACAGGCTTGGACGAGAAACCCGACACCCTCCTCATGTCTGTGTGCACAGTAACGTCCACCCTGCACAGCTCTAACCTCACCGCCTGCAGTGACCTCCTGGAATCTGACGTCACTAACAGGAAACATCGAAACAATCAAATCAAATTATCTTTAGGCAAAATGTTGAAACTCGTTTCACTGCTGCTGTTTTTTAATAGTTTGCTCATTTCTGGGCACATATCTTTGTTACATCTCAAAAAATCTTACACTGGAAATCTGCTCACGCAATGTTTTATTCTAATTCTGTGTTCATATATCGTCAGTCTCTGAAGACTCATCCTATCTTGAAAAAGGTTGGAGGATCATGTAAACAGCAGGCAGAAACCTGATGAAAAAGACACGTTTTAAATAAAAATGCTAAATGAAATAGAGATAAAACATGTTAGTTAGTGTTTCTGTTTAAAACCCTGCAGAAATGTATTTTCATTAAATGATTAAGCTTTTTAATGAGCACAAACTGAACACGATCAGCTGTTTCCGAACAAGCCCCACAACAATGGAGCATTATTGGTCAGTCAGTGCCACCCTGTGATGCAACGACAACACTACACCTCTGTTCTGCTTTACTGTCTCCAAATAATTTAGATTCACAGAATCTATTCACCGAATATCATCCTTTCAGTTTCACTCATTCACTTGTTCTGAATTATTTTATGTCTTTGCTCATTACCTCTTTCCCCACATCTCCCTCTTGCTCACTGTTCTTCTTCACCTCCATACCCTCCTCTAACTGCATCTCTTTTTTTCTTTGACCTTTTCTGGCTAGTCTTGAATATCCTCCTCCTCCTACTATATATGTATGTATATATGATATATATACATACATATATATATATATATAACAGGAGCAGTCAAGCAGCTCCTCAGGCTGCAGAAAGAGCACTTAATTAAAAGCACTAACAACCCTTACTGTGCTGCAACATTTTCCTGCTCATGCATTATTAATGTGGCTCTGTGTTATCATTTGCAGCTGGTGTGTGTGTGAGTGTGTGTGTGATCCCTTTGTTAACAAGTGCCACCATGTGTGATGGTGATTTTCACTTGCCTGTGCTCATTAAAAGCTGAATGTCTGACAGTGAGTGAACAAGACAGTCAAAGAGTTGATCTTCTGTTGTCTCTTTACATATCGCACTAATGCACGAGCATCACGGTCATCAGATTTACGCCGTCCACCGCAGCTTCACACCAGATTTACTCATGAATAAATAAATAAATCTAAATGACTATGCTGCTTCAGTCACCAGACAGCTCAGGCTCCTGCAACGACACAAACCCTCTCTAACTCACTCAGACATTTTTCCTCTTGGATCCGAACTTTTTTGTCTCTCTTATGATCATTTTTTTCCCCTTTCTGGCACAACTGAAAGGGAGACAGAAGAACTACAAAAAGAAGCTGTTTTGTCCTTTTTTTGGTTGTTTTTTTTTTTGGGGAAACTTTTTTGTGTTTCTCTCTTATTTTTGATATCTCTTTTATGATAATTTTTTGTTTGTTTCTGGTCATTTCATCCCTCTGTGGTCCTTTTTGCCCCTCCTCAGATCATTTTTATTAAATTTATTTGTTTGTTTTTATTGTAATTTTGAATTTTGAATCACTTTGCAACAATAAACATCATCAATCACTTCATATAAATATATATAATAGGCGAAAACAACTTCCGCCATTCAAACTTTTAATTCTGTTTTCCTGAGCTGAAGTCTCTTCCTGGTCATTGAACGAAACAGCGCCCCCTGTGCCGTAGCAGGGCTAACTTCAACCAGCGCATGCGGTCAAACTTGGTATTACACCGTTATTTACAACGCAAATGTAAAGTTGGAATAAGCCTAAAAACACGTTGAAAATGTGGTCAGCGATGATTTAATGCAAAACTGTTGATGGGGAGCGAAACAAACTGATGGTGAAGGTAGTTTTCATGGCTGTCAGTAGAAGAAAGCTAAAAACATTCTTTAAATAACAGAAAATGGGGAGTTGGTGTGTTTTCAGCCTTGCTAGCTATGCTAACTGCTAAGCTAGCGGTGACGTGAGCGCAGAGGAACAAACGAAGTTTCATCCGAGTTTTAAGGTGAGTTCAATAAATCTGCAAATCTGCATCTTTGATTTCGTGTGTGTGGAGTCACACTGGGTCAGTGTTCGCATCAGTTTTTAAACGCGCCAATTCATTAAAATATCCAGCTTTTATGAAATCAGTAAATAATGGTCATCCCCCTAGCTTAAATATAATGGTAATTTTTCACTTCTGTATTTGACACACTTGGAATTCCTGTTAATTTCTGCCGTGTACTTTTACTGTGTGAAGTGCTTCATATACCTTTAAATGTGTTTATAGTATAGTTTAAATATAGATAGAATACAAATATAGTTTAAATTCCCTCGTAGTTTTCTAGGACCTATTTATCCCTGTGCTGTATCACCAAGTCTTCTTCCTTTATTTCTTTGATTAGCAAAGATTTAGTGCTGCTATGTATTTTTTTTATTCTCCCTAAAGCAGAATTCCCGAGAATTGTTTTATTACCAAAATTAAGTATGTGCACTGCAGTGCTACTTTTTCCCTTTCCCCCTTCACACTCGTCTAATTTTATTTGAAAAAACATAGAAAGCTTTAGTTAATCTTGTATATCCTTCAAAGACTCTTCCAGTCTCCAAACTATAATTCAAGAGGATGTTGAGTGGAGGCTTCTCTCATGTCTTCTCCCATTCCGAGTCAGACTAATCCAATATGATTACTAATTAAATCACTCCAGAATCTGTGGCCCACTTAATGCATTACCTGCCTTAATTGTTGGGATGAAGAAGAGCTTCTGTGACAAGACAGGAAATAGGATAGATGATGGGTATCTTTTGAAGCAAGTCGGGAGCTGCAGAGGAGGAAAGGAGACATTTCCTGGAATTAGAATTGGAGTCACATGATGGCTTACAGTTTTAAAGTCAAGACGGGGGTCTACACCCGAAAGGGAACTCAGCAGTGTTTCATGAAGTCAAGGCATCGTAGAACAAGTGAGTGGATTTGGGCATTGTCTGTCTGCCGCTTTTTCACTTTCTTTAATAGTCACAACAGTTGTTTGGCTAAATGAACAGGTTTTCCTGTACACTGATCCGGGTTGACTTGGAACTTGAGTGCATCAAACACGCTACCATAGAGCACATTTTTCTTAATGTGCCTTTTAAAGAATCATCCTTCTAAAGCAATTAATAATTTTAGGACATGAGTGGAGCTTTATGGCACAGACCAACAAATAACCGAACATGAGTAGAACAGGGTGACTGTTGCTCTTAGCATCATTTATGCTGTTAATTTAGGAACTGACCAAAGCTTTCATTTAATAGCCGTCATCGAATGCTTTTCTGACAATGTTGAATATATGTTATGAACTACATTGAAGCTATACAGTATAATCAGTACATTTCTTTGTATTTATAGGGTTAGTGTTTAGATTTCATTTGGCTAAGTGTATTTCCACCATACAACTTTACACAGATTCTAGTAGCACTAGTAGAACGAGCACTGCCAGCAGGCGGCACTGTTGTTTCAGCCAAAGTTTTCCGGTCTGTTCCACTTTTCTTCGTCCTGTGCAGCTCCAGTCATTGGACCCTCACACACATACACACACTGCGTGCTTGTTGTCAGGTATCAGGTGTCAGACTACCAACCACACACTTAAGGGAGTGTCGCTACAACACCTGAGAAGCTGAGAAACCCTCTCAGAGCTCAAAGTGGAGAACATAATAGATGCCGCTCAACTGTGAAAAATAAACTTTTGTTTTAAGACACACTCACAATAAATAAATAATAACATATAGAATCGAACCACCGACCCTGTGGCCTACTGAGCTATAGCAGCCAGATTAACACCATTCATATGCATGTAATGCTCAAAGAAAAGAAGTCTTTTTTTTTTTGCTGCTAATTGCCCCTGAAGCATCTTTAAAGATGTATAAATATATTTTATGGTTTTTCTGAGTTATTTGTTCAATGCCGTATGTGTATAATGTATAAGTTTGGTAAGACTAGAAGAAATATTTTGTACAAAGCTTAATAAGGTTACATTTAATAAATATCAGGATTAGTTTTCACGCTTATTTCTGCCCGTTTTTATGAGGCCACTTCTAAAGCATGTGTACATGAGAAATAACACACCTGTCATTTTATTGGTAGGAATCGGTGTGTATTATGTGTATATAATGTTCATCCCTCAACATTTTGCCACCACAGGAAAAGCTAAGTTTCTGTTGCTCTGTGAAAAAGGACAACGGGCTTAATCTGACTTACTCAGGCCTACCTGCTGTTACTGGGAGAACGTTGCAGAGGACGTACTGATTGGCTATCGGCCTCCAGCTCCATTGGTGTGACCACGCTTCTGTTGTCTCATACCTCAACAGCTGTAATGAGAGAGGGGAGGCAGGGAGGGGGGAGGCGGGGGAGGCCTTTTTCCCTCCTGTAGGGAAGCTGTTGAGCTTAATGTTTAATAAGACACTGGACACAGAAGGAAACCCGATCCTCTCCGGAGAGGGCGGCATGTGTGAGTGTGTGTTGTTGTGTTTGTGCACTTGTGTGTGCGCCCTCTCCGTGCATTTGTTGTGTGAGCATCCAAGCGTGCTGCATTATTCGCTGGTCAATGTGTGATTCAGATACACTGTGCTGATTGGGCCCTGTTGTAATCGACTCAAGGCCAGATAGTATTTCTCCTCAGATCCCAGTTTCGGAGAAAACAGCTCTGGTTGTCACCCTGACTCATTTTTCTTTGTCTTTTAAAAAGCCCCAACAATTCCATTTTTAAAATCAACATTACATTATGACTTAAACATATTAAGAGTGTGGTAGCTCATTAGCATGAAAGCATGGGAAATTGACTCCCCGCTTTGTAGCTCTGCAGAATTTGGTTGCTGGTTTTTGCTTGGTGTTTTGGTTTTACTGGAAATATAGACAGTATTTATTTTTGGCATTTATGTGCAATATATGTCAGCATATATTGGCTAAATAAATACACAAAATGCGTGTTAATATGTGTGTTTTGTGTCACATTGTAACAAAGAAACTCTGCACCAAACACTTTCCAATTCTCACTTATAATTATCGTTTTTCCCTGTATGGGCCCTTAATATACTTTAATATACTTTTATTTACATTTTTCACGTTTACGTTCAGAGGTTCAGTTTTGTGACATTACAAATCTGGTTGCAATCCCCCTTAGGTCTTGGATATACTTTCTTTTAACTACATGTTCGAATGTGAATTATGGTGACCTTGTGCACCCTATTGGTAGTAGCACCAGTAGACCAATGTGGAAATATCTAGCAAACTCAGATGCGGCTTTATATCACCAGAACAATAGCGGAATGTGTAGCAGAACAACTAACAACTGAGCTTATTCTGCACCACCCACATCTACATACCTGCCATTTATGTTGTTGTTGCCTTTTTCTTTATCATGATCTCAACATAAATCTATTCCAGTGTTGCCAGGGCATCGGTTTGATGTTTGGTCAAAATTTGGAAGCTCATGAGGAAGGATCTCTGTTCCTGATCTCTAGTGGGTAACATTTCCAATCCCCCAAACCTACATAAAGTCGGACGAACATGGTCAGTGATGCTGCCGTGCTCCTTCCCACACACACACGTTGGTGAACGTAGCAGGCATTGGAGGCGGTTTTGGAGTTGTTTGATCCCCTGTGGCTAAGATTCAGTTGTTTCAGGCTTATGATGTTGGGGTCTGTATCGAAGTATCGGCCTGAGGGAATTTTATGATTATACTTTAGGAGCCATGAAGTACAGTAGGTTTTATTAGGACACAGTTCGGCAAACAACCACCAAGTGTTTGGATGATTAAAAACAAACAGAAACCTGAAGGAATCACGTTGAATGTGCCTGTGCTTACCTTATTGCTTGTTTTACGGATATGAGTGCCAGGCCATATCCTGTTGGAGAAAAGTGAAAATGAGCGTTCTTTTCCAGCAGCTGCAGGCCTGCTCATTGTGTTGACTGTTTTTCCCATTCATCACAGCCCCAGTGTACCTTTTTATTTTGTGTCTCATTGAAATGCCTGTGGAACAACCTTCTCATTCAGATGAAAGACGTTTGCTTCCTCTCTCCTGTTGAAGGATGCAACGTAATTACGTAATTACATCTTTCTCCAGTGTATCATATCCGCTGTTTTGACCTTCTTCACCTCCTTTGATACATTCCTGTTAACAAAGCTGTTTACAAGTTTTTACTTCAGTAACACTTTTCTTTGCCTTTTTTAGCATTGGTTTCATGACCTAATGTTGGGTGACACCAAGCGTGTTTTGATTAAATACTCCGAAAACCCTAATCAGCAATGCAGCAGTCGTATTGAAGTGCCATGCTTTTTATGTCGTTGTCAGATTTCTTTGAGTGAGCAAAGACAAGCTGTAATTTGTGTGATTAGGTTTTTCAGTTGGATCTTATGGAGTTCATAATCAGTTTAAGTTTTCCTAGTCGTCATCACGTGACCTAAATGTAGATCATTAGTCATGGGGCAAGTCGTTCATATACGGCCGTATTTCTGTCGAACAAAGGGTTTTGCTGTCCAGTTTGCCTCACTAGTTCTCAGAAGGACTTCTGGATGAAGTGGAAGATTGTGCCCGTATCAAACCCTTTTTCTTTAAAACCTTACAGGCCTCTGAATTAAGCAACTTAGTAATTTCTCATTATTAGTTACTCAGCTGTGTTCATTGAATTAAAACATCATGCTGCCAGCAAACAATACATTATTTGCCAATTGTCCAGACATATACTATAATTTTTCAGAAGCTCATCACAACAGAAAAGTCTCATGACAGCAGGACCTCACATACAGTCTAAACTAGATCACACACATCGCTTTCCGTCCACAGCTGTGTGCAGCAGAGCAGCTGGATGAACACTGAGACTACAGTTCATATCAACCACATGGCGTTTCATTGCCGGTATTAATACAGCTTTTACTCATCAACGGTCACAGTGAATGGCTATTCTGCTGTAGTCACGTGTTCTCTGTTGGCTGAAGCCACTGGCCTGCCTCCTGTCCTGGGACTCGGGTAGAGTTACTGGCCAGCTAAAGCCTCTGATGTATTATTCATCTACTCATGTCAAATATTACAGGGGAACAGGGGAACATGGGGAGGGGCCTGGCATGCGCTGGTGCACCACAGGGTCATAAAGTGGCCACAAACAGGCTGGCGAATGAGCGCGCTGGCAACCAGACTGTAGTGCTCTGTGCTGTGTGATGCACCTGTCACACTGTCCCGGAGAACACTGTTATTCCTCTTCTGCAAACGTCCCACCTGTTTCTGTGCGGTTGCTCCTAGGCCAAACTTTGCTTTACTGCCTGTAAACCTCGGTTCATTATAAACCTCATTTGGTTAAGCCGTAACTACCAAATTTTTAACATAGCAAAAACAAGTACAGTGTCACTGCAAAAGGTCAGATAATCCAGCTCGACCCAGGCACTGAATTTATCTAGATTTAAGTCATATTGTATCTTATTTGGCTGGATAGTTACATGCACTATGTACATTTTGGACTGTAGCAATTTGTTGTTGGCTGGTGCATCATGGTACAGCCAGTGTTCCCCTTCTGTGTGTTTGTTTGTTTTATTAATTATTCAGTGAAGAAAAAGTCAAGAATCATTTTCATCCCAGGAAAAGAGATCTTTACCATCTGCATGTGGAAATTCAAACCTTATTAGTTTTAGTTTGTTAGCAGAGGAATATGGGCCTCTGGTTCTTAATAACCACACTTACTTAGAATCACTTAAATGGTTTTACTGTATACGGCTTTGCAATGACAATATGTAGCATGTGACAACAGGAAAATGTGATTTGACAGTATGACTTGTTCATTTTGTTGTCTCCTCTACAGCAAAAACTTTTATTATATGGGAGACACTTTCTGTTCTTCCACACAGACAAGTGCAGTCACATGCTCGTAACAAAGCCCAGACTTAGAAGAACTGGGATTAGAGAAGGCGACAACGGTTGTCATTTCAGCTGCAAACACGGACTAAGTTTACACAGTTGAAACTGTTGTTTGATGAGTTCCTCCTGATGCTTGATAGGTATGGTTATCTGATTTATGAAATGAGTTATATCAGCATATGACAGTTTGGTCAGGTTTTAAGACCCTGCTACTGTACAGCAGATGAAAATCCACAAATGTGGACTATAGTACAGCAGTGGCATTGAGATCCCAAGACTTTGCTTCAGTAACAAGCTAAACCACATATGTTCCGTTTTCCGAGTGAGACCTGGAATTAGCCAAATGGCTGTTGACCGGCATCTATTACTGTGTATTCACAACATGTGGAGGAGCGTGAGATGTTCTGAACAGGGTGAAAAAAACCTGACCCTTTGCCTGCAGACAATGCCTGAGGGTATGTGAGGGGTATGGAAGCAATAATAGCCCTGCCTAAAAATAAAAGAGGCAAAATGACAGTGGAGGATACCGTTACAAAGAGCCCCACTGGACAAATAGGAGGCATGGCGCTTTGAAGAGTTTTTCACAAAAGACGGACCACACGCCCCCCTCTCCCTCCGCTGCTGCCTCCCACTCTGCTCTCCCTCCGATCAGGTTCCCATTACTGGCGAGGCCACACAGTGGAGAGGGCAGGAGGGGATTGAAATGCCTGTCAGAAGCCACTCGTCTGTGTCCGGCCTTCATGGCTCATGTGAGGCATGCAAGCAGTGGGACGGCACGCAAATGCCAACACACACACACAGTCGGACAAACACATGCATCCCTAGCAGAACTTTTATTGTCAGTTTGTCTCCTGAATCCGGTTTAAACCTGATTGTGATTCTAAATGTAATCCTTTAATGAGGGCTCTAAACGAACTATTTTCACCATCCTCACAGAACCGTGTCAACATTCACTGTAAGCCATTCCAAGTTTAATGTGAACCATCCTGTAGCAGGAGGGGCACGGTCCTGATTCTGAACTCATCCCTTAAATATTAGGTATCTGCCAACTGATTCTGATGTGATAGCGTTCTGAAGTCTTTCTAAAGTAAATGTGGATGCAAAAGGTATCGTACATGCTAATCAGACACACTTTATTTTTTCCAGAGCTACTTGATCCAAATAGCCAGCTGAATTGCTTTTGATTAAAAGTTGTTACGTTTATAAGCTTAGATATCTGTATCGATATGAAGGAAAGACCAACTGGGAAAATGTGACTTCTGTAGCTGATATGATGGGTTTGTCTAGAGTCAAGATGGAGCCACTGACATTTGCTTCTGTTTCACTTGCACAGTGGTTGTATGTGGTGAACTTGCCACACACACACACACACACACACACACACACTTCACAACGGTGTATATATTGCTCATGTTATAAACTCTGGCTTTGTTAGGCTAAACAAGCTAACGTGAATATTGCAGATGCAGCTGTCAGAATTCACAAACAATAATGGTAATATTTACAGATATCAACATTTTGACGACTTGTTCTCCACATATAATTTATTACTTAAACCCTCCCACCATGAACTCTTCGTCTTGTTCCTCTGTTTTTCGGAAAAGCTATGACACAGTGTTTATGCAGCAGCTACTTATAGTTGACTTGTTCCTGTTGATCCAATTTAAATGCAAAATATCAACATATTTCTTTTTTTTTTTTCTTAAAATACTAAATTTTCTACAGGCTTCTCTACCGTTACGTTTCCTCTTGATACTTAACGTCAGACTACACTTGTAAAATACTTATGCTGCTATTTCTGTGAACCGTGAATCTTTTCGTGATCCTCCGTCAAATGTGGTGGAACAGCCTGGACTGCTGACTCTGTTATAAACCCACAGCTATTTTGCACCGAAATGTCCTTAATTGATCACTTAAAAGGTTTTGAGCAGTTCCATGCTACAAATAACACCATCCTTTGTCCCAATAAGGGTTCTGTCGAGTTCAGTAAACTCTAAGTGACCGGACTGTTGTAGCATTGGTGTTAGTCTTGGCATTTATTTTCGAACCACATGGGTGGGAATTATCAGTGTTTAAGGTGAGTTGTCATTTGCAGGAAGGTAAACTAAACGAAGTGAAACAAAACTTTCCTGTGATTGAACATTGTGTTTCTGATGTGGTAAACCACACCCAAGTAGCCATTCAAAAGGCTCAAATAAACTATACATTTTTAATACTCAAAGAGAGTGACAGAGTAGGTGAAGGGTGGTACCTGAGGTCCACTCATAGACCACGTGTCCAGGCATGTCCTCCCTACTGTGACTCCCACAGTTGGCCTCTGTAATTAGGATCTGGGGCTGTGTTGGCCCTGATGTCCACTCTTGACCGCAAAGCTGACGTCAGGAGGATGAAGTTGCTTTTCAGCTAATGGAGTCCAGTTTCACCATAGGTGATAGTAAAAACATTAGGAACTACAAGTGACGGTCTTCAGGTTTCATGTTTTGTTTCGGTGAATGGAGGGAAAAGGATGTAGATATGGGAGCACGTCAGGCAACTTAAGAGGGAAACTAATGATGTTGTCAGTGATCACTTTGAATAAGATTTTTACATAACAGTCCCTGACATATAACAGACAGTCGTTACAGGGACTGTTTGTATTAACATTCCCATTGATTGTTATTGATCTTGACAAAAAGATGCTAACAAATCTTCCTGAATAAAAGTAGTTTCTTACTGTTGTTGGTCTAGCATCTCTCATCCTGCTTAAATCGGCGGTGGTTGTCTTTGCACTGGTCGAACAAATCTGATGTGTTTGTTGCTTCATGGCTGTTTAATTCACATCTAAGTTATAGCCAAAACTATTTTTAGAATTACATCTTTCTTAATCCGAGCTTGTTTGTTGCCACAGCTATATAAAGATTAGATTGAATATGGCACAGCCCTGCACTTATTTATTTACACATTCACTTGTACAGACCAATATGATTTGTCATTTGGGCTCACGTTTGTGTCAACCTGATGAATGCAATTTTAACTCTCTTTAAGTTTGTGTTGTAGCTCCTAAAGGAAATATATGGCTCCTGCTACATGCTCCACTGTGTTCAGGTTCTGAGAATAATGCTTTATCTCTAGTTTGATTGAACTTGAATATTAAAGTTGTGGGACAGACAGCTACACAAGTTGCTTTGTTGAATGTAATAACTAAAAAAAATTAATAGTTTCCACTTGCTGCTTTAGTGGTATGCCTGACCTCTGACCTCCCTGTGGAGAGCGGATGCGTATTCAATGATACCCTCCCGTGCCCTGTTATTGGTCGCTTTATCATCCTGTATGAGAGTGTTAACTAAAAGTCTTAGGGGTGGTTTCACAGCTACCTTGTTAAGTAGGTGTTTACATGGACTTTGTTTTCCCCCTCTGTGTGATTCATTTGGGCAGTTCTGAAAAGCGCAAATGCACTCGGGTGTGGACCAAGACAGCTGTGGTGAGACCTTTTACTAAACGTAGGCTTGGTCCTGCCCCAAACAATTTCTGGAGTTGTTTGCTTGTGGTGAGAATGGGATCGGAATTTGCTTTGGCCCATTTTTGCTCTACTGCTAATTTACAGCATATCAGCAAATTTGAAATCATTGGAGTATTCTCTCCTACAGAACCAAATTCTTCCTGTGTTCAGCTTATTGTAGCTGCCCCATGTCCATTAAACCAACGAGTGGACGAGTGTTCAGTTGTGTGAGACTTGTAACAACGTGTCAAAGGGAATTGAACCAAAGGCGAAAGTGAACCAAGGCTCAGTGATCTGGACCTGAACGACCAGCTATTGGTTTGAAAATACACTAAAGATGCTGAAATCTTATTTGTTTACTCATACCTCTAAAAATGTATTTCATTTTGAGATGTGGTCACCGCCTTAGATATTGTGCCTTTAAAAAATCTGATTGTGACAGCTTATCTCCTCCTCCTTTTCTTATCTACTCTTCCTCCTTGTTACCTTCCAGGATTTGTTGCTAATCTTTTTGTGAACTGTGTCTTCGGAGAAGCCACTCATGCACTGCACCTTAAATGAATCACGTCTTTTCACTTAGCTGGGCCCTTTCTTTTTCCATTGTGAGGTAGGTGACATCATGTAGCGCTATCCAGGGTTGTAATCAGAACAGTTTGCACCATGGTTTCTCCTTGTGTCAACCTTGTGCCTAGTCCTTATCAGACCCACCAGCTGGACCACTCCTTCAGTTCGGAACCAGGCCGGTCCGGGGAGTATAACATGGCCCACTCCCATTTTCAACACTGCATTGTTGAGCTTGGCAGTGTGCTGCGCAAGATTTAGATATTGCAGGAGAAAGTGTCGTTTCCTGAAGCTAAACCCACCCAAGCACGGCCCGCTGCCACCTTCCTAAGAAGGTCTGTAATGTACATTTCAAGCCCGTCTGTCACTCAGTGAAACACAAAATGGCCATGTATTAACAATGCTGCTGCTCCCACTTGAGATCTTGGGCAATGATAACCACACATGCACACACCCATTAACATGTGTTCTCACACAACTTTGGCTTTTTGACCTTCAGCTCCCATAAAACTTCAATTTCTGGATTTGTATTGTGTTGCAATTTTCAAAGGCAATCTTTTTGGGCGTGTTCCTGCTGAAGAAAGGGGATATTCAGAAAGGAAAGGACAGTGTGAAGCAGGGGATTCTGAATACTGGTGGAACAAAGTGGGAACGACGAGGTGGACTGTAAATGCTGAGTAAAATACATACGTGTATGTTGACGAAATGTTTGACCCAACAGCCAAGTTTCTGGTTGGGCACATAAAAGACAACTGGAAGGTTTTAAAAGACTGAGCAGATGAGGACGGATTCTTCATCTTCGGTTTGAAAACTTGAAAAATTGCTTTCTATTTATATGCAGAGAATGCAGTTTTACCATTTTAATTGCAACTACATTGACTCAAATTGCTGAAAACAATAGAAACATGACAATTTGTTAGTCTCTACTGTGCAGCTTTAAAGCGTCAGCACCCCATTTAAGCTGGTGGTAGAATGAAACTCAAAATCAATTTGTTCCTTCCACCTTTTCAGCCTTCTGCTGCACTCTGCACTGCACTTCAGTTATTACTCATGATCAAATTCTCCTTTTTTCAAAAAAACTGTAAATCCATTGTTATAGCAGGAATAATCTTAATATCTTTCCTGTTTGCTTGCCTGTACCTCCTCGTAAGTCGCTTTGGATAAAAGCATCTGCCAAATGTCTAAATGTAAATCTAAATACATTTCTTGGCTGATATGGTGAGCCTTGTTCAAACCTTTTCTGGACTGGTTCTAGTGCTGTTCCATGGGTATGACTTCACTTACCACAAAAATTTGAAAAGTCACATACTTTGGCTTTAATTAAATTTTTTACAAACCAAGCTTTTCTGATTATTTTAGCTCTTTTCTTCATTTCTTTTTATACAAACATTTCCATATTCCACTTCTGATTTATTGAACTCATTTATTTAAAACAAATAAATTGTTTTAATGTTAATTGTGTGTGTTTGTATATGTGATGGAGTAGTTTCATATTTAATATATTTTCATATTTAAAGCTTAACTAAACTGCTTTTCTCCCCATTTTGTAGGCCTGATCCAGGAAGACCGCCGTGTGTCTCAACAAAGCAAAGTTGTGAGATATGAGTTTCTTCTCTAGGCCCTGATTGGAGCACGCCTCAGCTGCTTATTCAACTGCACCAGTGTCTTGAAGCCACAGGTACATTACAGCATTACAACATTAACAGCATCTAAAACAACTGTAAAATACATGAGCGAAAACACTACGGACAAAAAAAGCTATCAATCATCCAAATTTGAGGCTATTTTAGTTTTTTACTTTGTGATGGCCATGCCTAGGCTGGGAACTATGCCTGCTGTCTATATTACCACCTAATGGGGCTCCAGAGTCACAAAAGGTTGGTATAGACCTTCATGAAGGGGGTTTCCTCCTCTGAAGAGACGTATTAACGAGCTTCTGTGACTAATGGATGCAATGGGATCTAATTTAAAGGAGGGAGAGTATCAAATCCACGCATGCACAAAGACATTAAAGGAAGTCCTTTGGGAGGTCACAGAGTTTTGATCTCTGCCGTCTCTCACGGGACGCCGAGCGGTTCATTATGTCGGATAAAAACCAGGACACACAAAAAAAGAAATACAGTACTTAATGCCTCTAATGTGCCTCTAATTTATTGAACGCTACACAGCGTTTGGAGTCGAGATCGTCATCAAGTATCATGTCTCACACAGAAGGTGTAGCGTGTGTGTGTGTAGCACTCTGTAAACCCCTTGTTTAGAGAGTAGAGCGTAAGAAACGTCAGTTAAGACGAAAATGCCTTGATTTTGATCTGCTTAATGAGCCATTAAGTTTTGTTACTCTATTTTTACAGACTTTTATCAAAAAGATAAACCTGTTCAACTGTTAGTTTGGCATTTACAAGGCACTCCTGTTGTTAGTTGCATGTACTCAGCAGCAAATGTGTTTGTTGATATCATGCACAGGTAAAGGCCCGCAGGAAATAATTACGGTAATTTCAAAAGACTGATCTGGAGGCGTTATGTTTAGGTTTGCCCGTCTATGTGTCTATCGTGTCATTCTTTTGAACACGACATCACAGAAAGGCGGGAAGGAATTGCCAATTTTGAAGGAATTTCTTTAGATTTTGCACAAACGCCCTCTTGAACTTGATGAACTGATTAGATTTTGATGGTCGAAGGGCAAGCTCTCTGTGATCTCGTGTCGGTCGCCCGTCTCGTCAACACAGGAACACCAAGGGGGAATTTCATTAGATGTGAATGGTGATTAGAACATGAGCAGAGACAGAAATGTATAGAAACTCCAACCAAAGCAGACCATGGTCATTCTATGTATTTATTTATTTATTTTTTTTCAAATTTCTTCTTTAACTTCTGAAAACAATAGGTCTTGTGACACTGCTCTGCATTGAACTTTTTAAAAAAAATGCCCTCAGTGCTGCCGCGGGTTACTGGAAAGAACATTCACCATCTGTCGTTTGATGACGCCACATTCTACTGGTGCTCACCATGTTTAATTACATGTTAGGGAATGATTTGGTTGATTAGCAGTTGGGTCTCATTTTCATGTGTTCAGCTTTTGAATTGCATAGCTAACACATTATTTGCAGACACTAATAATTTGCATATAGTGAAGAAATTCCTGTGAACACATCTGTAGTACACGTCTTTGTGTTTCCTTGCTTGTGAGTGCCTGTGTTTTGAGATGCACAGTAATTTGTGGTGTAGGGCAGTTAAGACTTTATGATTTAATTGCTCCTGTGCTCTGATGCTGCTGTCAACAGCGTCACACCCAGCCCTCCCTCCTGCATGTTGCAGTAGAATATTTTCACAGGAGGTGGGCACCTGCCTCGGCTTCCTCACTGATTGTTTCCAGTGCCGGGGGCCTCTGTAGTCATGACATTATTTACACTGAGGTAACATTTCCTTGCATTATGGTCGCAGAATAGCTCCTCTTGTCCATTGTGCTTCACATTAAAACTCCTTATGGATTTGTGAACACTGATGGGGGAAAGTGGAGGGAGGGATGGGGGGGATTCCAGGGAATTCCAGCAACATTCCTATCAGATTGCCTTACTTCACTTTTTTTCCCTTTTTCTTTCCGGATGATCACTGCAGCTCTGCGGAGTCAAGGCCATGTCAGTGTGCTTTGCTTCATGCTTAAAATAACTTGTTTGTTGTAGATTGATGAGCATCTAAATAAATGACTGGAAATAGCGAAAATTGGCTAGATGACAAAGGATTTAACTTTTGATTGTCTTGAAAGTTCCAGTAATAAGTCCCAAAAATTAAAAGATTGCAATGAAATGTGAGTATGATGTTTGACTTGAATTTCTTTCAAAAAATCAAAATTCTATCATCACATTTGGTCAATGTGATTTAAACTATAAACATTCAGTTAAACTACAACAGGAACAGGAGCAGTACTGAAAAGGCTTTACAGAAACCTCCTTCAGAGAACAAAGATATTTAGGTCTCCCATCCCAAACGCTAAACACTTTCCCAAGTATTTTGAGAGAAGCATGCAGCCATGAAAGTACCCTCTGTA
Source organism: Channa striata (assembly GCA_033026295.1). Lineage (NCBI taxonomy): Eukaryota > Metazoa > Chordata > Actinopteri > Anabantiformes > Channidae > Channa > Channa striata. The sequence continues at coordinate 20,978,184 of CM065183.1, forward strand.
TTATGTTTCAGTGCGATTAGACTAAAAATCCTCCAACAAAGTGCCGACAAAAAGGGCCACTTACTGCTGGAGATGCAAAGAAAGAAGAGACAAAAGAATAAAGACAAATAAAATCACAGTTTTAAAGGCTTCTTATCTATGTTGACATGTAAACACAGAGCAGATAGTGGGTGGTAGAAAGCAACAGTGATGGAAAGCCAGTCAGAGCGATGTTGGTCGGGTCGATAGGTTTAACCCAGAGATGCTTGGTTTGACTCAAAAGCCTCAGCGAAATCTGCCTACCTGCCACTCCTCTGTGATCATCCGACCATCCACCCATCCATCAGTCCTGGACAGTGGCATATAACGTGCATTTGAACCCTGCTGAAATTCTAAAACATTTTTAAAAATACTCAGTTATACAAAAACAGCAGGAACCTCTGTCATGGTGCTTTGTCTTGTCTGTTACCATGTTTCAGCCTTTCAAAAAGTGTTTGTCACTTTAGGACTTCCATGTGTATTACTACACAGCATTGCACTCGGTGCAAAGCTGTTCACCCCTGCTTTTCCTGTCATTGCCTTACATGGTTTTCAGCAGTAACTTTTCGTGTAACTGGTCGCAGAAATCTCCAGGAAGTTCATGCAGTCTGTATATAAATAGTAGCTCCCTGGAACATGCAAATATCCCAGAAATCAGAAATTACAAAGAGTAGTCATCTGCCTTTGTGCAAAATGTACAATGAGGAAAAAAATGTCTGATTCAAGTAACAGACAGCAAAGATGCTTTCTTCAAAACTTCTGTAAAAGTTTAGGGTAAGATTCATTAATAATTTCCTAACCAAACAATTTGAATTGCAGGATCGTGTCACCCACTGGAGCAAGGCTGATGCGTTTTTAGTAGGTTTTATTTAACCTTTATTTTACCAGGAAATGCTTCAGATTAGAAAAATCTCTTTTTCAAAAGTGTCCTGGCCAAGAGAGGCAGCAACACAATCAACTACAATAAAACAAACTTTCAACCATTAATTAAAAAAAAAAAACATTAAAAATTCATACTACCAATTGATAATTAGACTTGGACAAAATCCCAAGGATGATGACAGAGAGATCGCTATGACACGTATGCTGTCTCTTCCTCTGTTTCCTGACTGCTTTAACTGTGATCTAATAAAGGAAGATCTGCCCCCAAGAAATCTTAAAAAAACAACAACAACAAAAAAAGGAGGCGGTCTTGTGCACAGATTAATAAGATATTCAACGTTGCAGAGTGATGGACATTATCATCAGTAGAGGCAAAGCATTGTTGGTTAAAACTGTCTGTTCGTGGGTTGTATAAAATACCATGAATTCAAAAAATTAAAGAGGGTTGTTGTTCACAAAATACTAGTAGTACTCTTAGATTGTGTTTTTAATGAATAAAAAAGAATATCTATATGAAAAAATAAAAGCGGACGTTTTGTTTTTTAACACGAGAACTGGATCAGGTCCAAGTTCAGGAAGTTGAGCGGAGGGGAACGTCAAGTGTTTCGAGGACAAGTGGCCCCCGCTTGGATCAGCTCCAGACCTCCAGGTCTCTAGTTTTCCTACAGCAAAGTTTATCTGTATGATGTTTATCTCTGGAGTCTTAAATCACGCTAACATTAACTTCTTGTTAGACCACTGCTCCAATTGGCTCTACAACCATGGTGTGAAAAGCCACAACATAAAAGTTTAGTTGTTTGTATTTTGTCTGAGCATAAAGGCTACAAGTCTGACATGAAATATATATTTTTACAGCATCTTTGTACTTTTCCACATCTGCACTGTATGTGTTTGTGTATTTGCATGTGCTCCAGAGAGCACACAGGAACATTTTCCCACTGTCCCGTGGAGCCGCCATTCTGTTGTCGCAAACCGGCAGCTACGCTGGTCATTGTATTTGTGTCCTGTGTATCACTTCCTGCGTCAGATTGTAGATTGTTTGGGAAACAATGGCATGTTTCGCCTTGAAAGGACACCTCAATCACTTACCACTAGGCTGTAAATGCAGACATGTACAGTGGTGTTGCTATGGGACAATATGCATTCCCCTCCCTGTGCTGTCACTTGAATGCAGCTTGAGCTGGCAGTCAACATAATGAATCACAATTTAGATATGAGTGTGTCCTTTTTTTCCTTCTTAAAAATCTAAATACAATACAACTGGCATATATAGCTTTCACCAACAAGCAACAGGGCGCCAAGTTCTAAACCCTGCCCATTTCTGTAGATAAAGAAAGAGCAAAAGAGAAAGGTAAAGTCCCGAAAAAAGATAGGATTTAAGTCTTCTCCTAGTGTTACACAGAAGGCTGCCTGAAAAAGGGGCTAATTTCCAGTAAATTCAGCCAGTGCAGGGTATCACCTACTGCACTTAACCAGAAATATTCGTGTGAGCCAAGGAAAACATGCCCACCTCCACAAATATGCAGTCAAGCACACACTTGTCGCTCCTGGTTTTGGTTGCAATGATGGTCGTGAGAGTGAAGCCTCTCCCGCATCCCAGCTTCCTCCTACTAAAGATGTTGTTTAAACAGTGTCAAAAAGTGAAATCGGAGCGATAGGCCAATGCGAGTCTAACACGTTTGGCCCAAATGGCGTTTGTCATGTTAGGAATTCTGTCTTTAGTTCTCTCATATGTGGAAACTGAGTTATGTCAGCTGGTAGTAGCAGCTTCTTCGGTCTGAGGAAAAGTTTGCTGAGTGCCCAAGTTGTATCCTCCAGTGGTCCTTGAAGGGGCTCGTTAGGCAGAGAGGGGGTGGACGTGTTGGTGCTTCTGCTGTGGCGTGAGACGGGAAGTACATTTTCTCTGGAATGTTTCACCTGTGAAGCATTGATTGGTTAGTTGGCGTTTCATTTTTAAAACTAATTGTATGTATATGTCTGTGTTTTCAGATGTTTTTTTTGGGTCTTTTTGCAAGTTGACATTGTTGTAAACACGTTTTATGACAAAACGATTTGTAATAAAGTTTTACATATGGATCATAATCCATTTACAAGGCCCATTGTTTGTACATGAGTATTTTTGCCTTCATATGTGAGCCAACAGAAATGCTGACTTTAAAAATAAATCCCTCAGCACAGTGTCATTTAATCCTAAACGTAGGATTTTTCCGAGCTTTGAGAAACCTTGAATATTGAAAACTGCACTGACCGCTAACATTTGTACATCTATGAAATGAATATTTTTAACACAGTACTCAGAGAATGATGACACACACACTGCACAGCAGCGGATGGATAACACCCAGAGAAAGTTGTTATTTCTTCCAACACTATCAGCTGCCACAGCAGAGGACCATCAGATGACACACACATAAAGCAAATGTACAGATTTGAATCTGTACCTCAGATGCGAGTGAGATAAAGATGATGTGCTCCACCTATTTGGAGCATTTGGACTTTGATTCCTAACATTAGATTTTCTTAGACCAAACTAACATAGATGCAGTGTTGTTCCAGTGCTTCGCACAGTTATATCGAAGTGATATGAGGATCTTCTGACATCTGACATTGATTTAACATTTGTCGTATTATATTTCCAATTGGTTTGTGTTCAGGTTTAGGATGTATTAGGCAACGTAGTACTTTTGTATCAGATCACCTAAGTGATGTGATGAGTTTTTCTTCTTGTTCGGGGGTGTCCTTTGAGATTATAATAAAAAAATGATTTTAGTGTTTTTTAAAATGTCAAGCAACATAAAGACCAGAGAGCTGATGACAGGATCTTTGTGACAGCTGTGCAGTAAAACCCCAAACAACATTATTAACATCACCAACAACCTCCACAGGGCCGGAGTAAAGTTGTTTGCTATTCCTTGCTATTCCAATAGAGGGTTGTATGATTGAAAGATAAGTTTTTTATATATATATGTATATATATATACATATATATATTTCATTTTTATAAATAAACACGTTGAAGCTAGTGTTGCAGCATTGCTGCCAGTTTGAGGTTGAGGTCTTACTTACCCACCACCTGAACCTCCTTTGACATGTCTTGTGAGTGTATGTATGTCAATTTGTCTTTTGGCTCTTTATGTGTATAGCTGTATACTCATTATAAAATTATATGGTTAGGCAGATTTTCAGCACATAAACATTTTATCCTCGTCTCGGGTGTGCAGGATGCAGGGGGGAGCCATAGAGTTCATGGAAAGCCCCTTAAGCTCTTGTAGGTATTCATTTGTGGTGATTATTTGTAGCTTCACAGGACTTGCACCACCTTCAGCCAGGTAGCCAGCAATCTCAGACGGGGGGCTAATTGACACTGTCTGGGGGGGATGCTGTCATCTTGCTCCTTCATTTTATGGCTCAGGGCTTCCCGCCCCGCACACCTTAATGAGATGTTTACATGAAGCTGGGTGTGGGAACCGGGGCCCATATGCTGCAATGTAAGATGACAGGGACCTACTTTGTGTTTTTGGCCTTCTTAAGAGGTTGTAGTGCTGAAATCTGAGCCTCTAGCCTCCTCTGACTTGCAGTGAGGTGAGACACATAAGATCTGCTATCAGTCAAGATGTTAAAACAAAATGTATGAAAACATCTCTCTTTTTGAAGTTATGGACGCCACTGGCGACACATTACCTAAATTTTAGTCCAACAGCAAACAAAAAAATCTGTTCAGAACCATTATTGAGAACTGTTTCAACTAAGAGCCAGCACTTCCTTAATATTAATTAAATAATGAATGCTAATTTCCTTAAGCATTCCCTTAATGCTATTTGTGAAACGCCACCTGATTAAATCATGCTGGTGTGTTCGTCCTTCTGCCAAGCCACGTCACCTAGCTCTTTCCCTGCTCTTGTCCTTGTGTGACTGCATGCGAGGGGGGTGGCAGTTGTCTTATATATCAGGACAAGGAATAGAATCTCTGAAATACAGTTCAGTAAATGATGCATATTTTTAAGACTTGGATACACACATTTATTGATCTGTCTGTGCTAAAATTAGGCAAAAGCTTTTTTGAGCCTTGTATTTCTTTTCCCCTCCGTGTGCACTATCGCTACACTGCTGGACTGGCTTGGCTGAGGCTGAGGCCTTCAAAGGTAACGGATCAGAGCTTACTACCAGATTTGAGGGCTGGAACATAAATTGCCTGGAAAATTACGAGCTTTGCCTGCAGCCTTGGCTGTCTTTACACCACCTCCGCTTGATACACCACTGGCAACAATGTGAACGCTGCATCAAAGCGTGCTCCACCTTACACTCGTTAACAAGGCCCCAAAGATTCTCCTTATCTTAGACTTTAGGTGCTGATTCTCATCCACTTTGTGTTTGTTCTCAGATGTAAACCACTCTAGCAAGAACTGGAGCTTAGAGTATTTTTGGATTTTAATTTGAAATGCAGGAGTCTTTGAGAAACTCTTGGAAATACAGTGTTATCGCAGTGAAATCATTTTCAGACAGATCTGACAGGTGGAACTGTTTGGTCTCTGTCACGCTGCAGGTGATCAAGGCAGTAAAGCATCATGTCTGCAGTGTTATCAGACACTTCAGATTAGAGTGGCTGCACCTGCTGCTGTTGGTCACACACACTGACCTCAACTCAGAAGAACTGAGTCCACCCACCATCCAACAGCTGCTCACCTGCCACCTGCCACCGACTGTGTACCCTGTATGGGTGTGGGCATCTGTATGTGTGTGTAAACGTTTGGCTGCTCGTGGAAGCGGTGGCGTCAGATTCGTGTGTTTGTGAAATGGTGTGAAGGTATGTTGCTCTAAGTGCTTTTATGGTTTCATTTTTGTTTGTAGATTAAGTGTTTTTCAGGAGAGTAATTAGAATTATGCAGAGCTGTGCTGTTCACTGGAAAAACCACCAGATACATTCCCTGTGGGATATAGAGATACTTACGTTAATTCTGATTAATTCTGTTACATGTGAGGCTTTAGTCCAAAATTCAAATTGCTCCAACCACAATAGTAATAAATCATGCAGTCTATCGAACCATCCCTGTGACAAAACATTCCCAGGAACAAACACATTCATTGACTGACTGGTGTCTTTACGCTTTGTCTTTATCACCTGATCTTTCACATTAATCTTTTTTTTTTTTTGCATTGCCAAATGGTAAAATGCAGCACATTTGTGACCGAGAGTGGATTCAAATTTTACTTTTATTCACCCATCTTCTGTGAAGGCAGCAACCTACACAAGGATACTTTGACATGTGGACAGGAGGACCTGGTTAAGACTAGGAACAATCCTTTTGTTACTGCAGCCATGCCAGATACCAGAAATTCTCTAACCAGGATTAGAATTTTGTTTTTTTTTAAGTGAATGTTTAATCAATCACGACTTCTCTTCTTGTTTGTCACGTAGTGTCCTTAACGCTGTCACCCCCCACAACTCCCAAATACCTATAGAGACCGTCTGTTCCCTGACCAACTAAATTTCATAAACCAAAAACGACCATAGAAGGAGTTAATCATAATAACTTAATCAAAGTTGGGAATAATCCTCTTAAAGAACAAAAACCTAAAACAATTAAATGTGGATTACTAAATATCAGACCTGTCTCATCTAAGCGACTTGATAAGCGATCATCAGTTGGATTTATTTTGTCTTACTGAAACTTGGATGCAGCAGGAACTCGGTTTAAATGAGTCGAAACTCAGAAACTCAGGCCGAGGTGGAGGAGTAGCAGCAATCTATCACTCAAACTTACCAATAAACCCTCGACCTAAACATAGTTAGAACTCATTCGAGAGTCTTACTCTGAACCTTTTACAGCCAACCTACTGGAGTGGAACTTTTATCTAAATGTTGTATAGTCCATTAAAGTAAATTCATATGTTATTGCAAAATGGAAGGATAAACAGAATTACGAGAAATTACTGTTACATTATCAGTTTCAATGCCTTATGTAAGGACAAGGTCTAGGGTGTGACTAAAATAATTTAATATAATAATAAACTAAAGCATCTACATGAAAGATAAAGTCGCCCACTATGATGACCTAAAGATCTCCTAGTACCAGATCATCCTAACAGACCACTTCCCTCTCAGAATGCAGGCCTACTTGTGGTGCCCAGAATGGGAGGCAGAGCCTTCAGCTATCAAGCTCCTCTCCTGTGGAACCAGGTCCCAGTCCAGATTTGGGAACCAGACACCCTCTCTACTTTTAAGACTAGACTCAAAACCTTATAGTTAGTTCTAGTCCTGCTGCTATAGGCTCAGACTGCTGGGGGACCAACCCCTGATGCACTGAGATACTTTCCTCCTCTCAGCCCACATTTATATGTCACCACTGTAGGACATTAACTCTGTATCTTCTTTGTCCCGTAGTCGTCTTTCTCCCTCCCTCTCTCTGTCCCTGTCCTCAGGTGTCCCCGTCTTTGGAGCTGTGTGTCTTCCAAGTGCGCAGCTACTGGTTCTACTAACCTGCCCAATGTTTTCCACTCACCCCGACCAGTCAAGGCAGAGGGCCGTCCACCCTGAGTCTGAACTTTTGGTAGAACGAACTGTTCACCTGCTGCCTGAATCTTCCCTTCACATCACCTGTCCGTGGTTTTAGGGCTGTGGCTGATTGGTGTATAATGCAGTTGTGTTTGCATTGAAGCACCACTCCAGAATACATTACAACTGACCTACCTACCAATGTAGAACCGTAGCAAATGAAGCATTGAAATATTACCATATAGAACATGTCAGTTTCAGCCTGTCATGAATCAATTTTAACCTGCATCCTGAGCACAGCCTGATGTGTGAAGCCCGTTAACCAGCCCACAAATAGTCAAAGAATGACACCATCCCATTTTATTGCATGATAAGGAATGTTTCATAATGCGCAAGGATACATAAACAGGGAAAATATGTGTGTGGGGGCGTTAAGGAGGTTGAAGTGGTGAAAAATGGCGCATTTGGAATACCTGTTCCAACACTTCACTCATAAGGTAGAGATAAGTGTGTTTGTTTCCAGGTCGGTATGTGCAGCAGTGGAGAGCGGGGTTGAGCTTGTCAGCAAGCTGTCAGGTGATCAAACGGTCTTTCCTGTGAAGGCGTGAGTCCTTAAAACGCACAGGTGAGAAGAGGAGCAGACTAAGGTCAAACCTGAAATCTGAAGCCAGTATGTTGAAAGGTACTTCAGAATGGTGGACGCTAGTTCCCCATGAAGCTTGAGCCCCTTCTTCTAAAGATGCTCGCTGCTTATAGCAGCTTTATCAAGGAAAAAAAATCAACATTTTTATTTTAAAAACACTGTAAATGCTTCATGAAACAAACATAAAGTCCAAATTTTTAACTCCATCACATAATTTTCATTCAGATGGAGCAGTGTATGTTTGCTTACTATTTGTTTTCATCATTTGACTATGTAACCTGTTGGTAAATGCTTTTTAGCAGCCAAGCCAGCAGTCCCTTGTTTTTATTTTCCTCCAGATCTCATTGAAGCTTTGCTTTCAGACGCTCATCCGAGTATGATGTGCATGTCTCACGCTGCCTGATAACTGATCTGACTCAACATGAGGACTCCCAGCAGGGTGAACTCCACCTGCCTGCACAACTATGGGACGTTTTGACCCAGACAACCACCCCACCTTGTGATGAGCAACACTGACAAATCACAGTGTTAGTTGCTGCTTTGGGAATTGAGTATAATCATAATCGCTGCTGGGAAGTTGAGTGTGAAGTAAGTAACTAGTAAGTAAGTAACGCTCCACTCCCTGAACAACATAGTCAACTTCACGTGGCCTTGAGCAATGAACAGATTGTGCGCGTATGTGTAACCATTCAGAAACCAACCCCCTCTCAAGTCCTTCCTCTAAACAGAAATGCTGGGTTATTCAATTCTGAAAAAGTAAGACAATCATCCATTCGGAGAAAATGATCATCCAACGTGCAGTATTGTAGTTCTAAGACCACACAGGCAAGCTGCAACAAGACTGTCTAAAGTTTACTCTTTTGTCAGATAAGAGCCTCACTGAGGTCTGTTTGCATTCTTCAGGACGGGACTTGTAAACGTTTCTATGGCAGCTCTCAGACCTCAGCCGGCTTCTGTGCTGTTGCACTCAACATTGTGAAGGCGAAAGCGATTGTTTTTGTCTGCATATTCCTTCCTAAAAAACACATTAGTGTTTGATTTTCAACAGAAATGTGGAAACAGTGGCTTGTGAGTCATTTAGAAAGAAGAAGAAAGTGAGAGGGGTAAAAGTAGGAAAAAGGGGATGTGGGCCGGAGGGTCACAAAGATCGAAAGGCAAAAGACTGAAAAAGAAAATGAATGATAGTTAAAAAGGTATAATTAAACTGCCATAAGAGACTCACAAGTAAAGTTTTGCTGTTAGCATTCGAGCTGTATATTTTTGAGGTTGGTGCCAGGTGAGATTTTGTAATATTTGAGAAAGTGAAAGATTTATTGCCTGAACCATGGATATTAAGTTCATTCTTGTACTCACATGTTCAAAAAGTCTTTCGTTTCGTTCAGTTATGTTTCGTGTATGTTTCATTTATGTTTGCCAAAAATGAAAATGAATCAGTGATGCCTTTAGCTCTCTTCTGTTTATGATGAAAATATTTGCTTCGTTTGTAACTGTAATGATGATGTTTTCTCCCTAACAATTACCTTCAGTCATTAAGAAGACACCTGAATTGAAAAGTGGCTCTTACATGTGGAGTGAAGAAGCCGCGAAAACCTCCTGATCCACCTCAACACGAGATATTTTTTCTGCTTTATTTGATCCTTTTTTATCGCAGATTGTATCAGTGCAGTGTGGGGATCAGGAGTGAGTTGTCAGTCTTTTTGAGTCTGTCACTTAGTAGTTTGGGCTTTAAAAGTCAGACTTTTAAGTTCCGTTGCTTGTTGTAAATTCTGGCAAAGAACTTTGAAATGCCTTTTTTTCATGCACTGAACTGTTTGGTTAAATAACTATTTAATATCTTTCCTTTTGGTTTTATAGTAACATGCACCAAAGCACCAAGAAATGCATCTTATTGTGGAGAGGGGCTGTTGACGCCACCTATAAAGTCGGACTCACAGAACACAACTGGCAGCAGTCTGAGGTATCACTTTCTAACAGTTTTGATGGAGGCTTGACCTGATCAATCAGGGAATTTCAACAATTTCTGCTTAACTAATGTGTTTTGCATCCTCTTATTGTAAATTGACAGAACCTGAACAACAGTGCAGGAGAGCAAAGTAGCACAGGGAGGACTAAGCAGAGTGAAGTTGGCTGTGGTAGCTTCAATAGTGTGAACATAACATATAAATGAATATTATAGATTAACATTTGTATTTATTTATATATCAAGGTTTCTTCATGTCACCCAGCAGTATTTATGAAAGCAAACATTTTACTTCAAAACAGTCGACTTGTGAAAGCACCACAGGTCTACAAAAAGACTGGGCTGATCGCTGTAATTAAACCTAATTTGGGACTTTTGCAGATATAAACAAGTCGTCAGTGCAGAAGCTTCTCCTTACGCAGAGGACAAAGGGGATGAAGACTGGGTTTGCATCCTGTGTGAGTGTTGGGTTTCCTCCGTGCTTTGTAAAAGGTCACATGTACTATAGTAGTACACGGATGTAATATAGAGACATTGTTGGCAACTGATCCAAATAAACAAAATGGGGAAAGAAAAAGTGAAAGGGAGTCAGAAAAAACAGTAACTCCTCCCATGCAGGTAGGCACATGCAGTTCTGTACTCACCTGCAGAGCTGACTCAGGACTTCTTACAATGACAGAGGGATAAGTCTAAATATTTCATGTCCACTCAGTTTGTAAAATACAGTCATCAGAGGCACAATTACTTTAATCACCAGGTGTGATTAATGTGCAGGAATTCGGGATCATTGGGATCGTTGCAGAGACAGACCTGAGCTTGTTTATTACTGCAGGACATACACACAATGGAAAGAAGGTAATAGTACATGGTAGAATATATAAGCATGCTATGTGAAAGAAAAGATATTTCAAAACAAAAGTGCGGATGGCCCTGGAGTATTATTTGATGTGGTGCAGTGCTCGTAAACAGCAGCATCGTATCTGCACCACAGGACAGATCAGATCTGTGTGGAGACTTGAGCCGTGCTCTTGTTTAGTCTTTCTTCTGCATTAGAGGCCCCAGCAACGCGAGATGGGACGTTATCTCAGGCTGAATTTCATAAACCTTCAAACACTCAACTCCTGAATGTGAAAACAGTTTTTGTAAATTTCCAAGAGTCAGCGCGTGTAACAGGTCCACACATACAAACTGTGCAGCACACGGCGTGATGATCCTTTCCTCGGGCAGCTGCTACCAAATGTTTTCTGCTGGTGAGGTTGTCATTGTGTTCTCTGAAAAAAGACTGGTTAACTGTTTCAGTAAACCAACATTGTAGTGCGAGCTAAGCTTCCCGGGTATTTACAGCTTTTAGCCAAGCAAAGGACCATTTAAGTTCAGGTGGGAATATCTGGGAAATAGTTAAGATCCGTAGAATTCATCCCTAAAGGATGAAGTTGACGTTTTAATTTTTATTCAAATGGATCAACAGCTATGGAAAGAGTTGTCATGAAATTTGTTCACCTTTTCCTCCCAGGAGATTTTATTGTTATTAAATCTTATCTTAAGATGACATTTATAGTTTGTTCACATTGTTTATAACCCTGCCTATTCTCATATTTTATTTGTCAGCGAAACATTCCTACGCGAATTCTGATCACTTCATCCATGAGTCAGTTTGTACCAGAATTCTCTCCAGACATTCCTGAGATGTGTTGACAGGAATGAGGTCACAGTATAGTGACTTTGACCTTTGACCCCAGAATCTAAAAAGTTCATGCTTGAGTCAAAGTGGAGGTTTGTGACATTTTTACAGCATTGAGGGGGGCAGACGGTCAACCTGAGAACTTAATGTCTCTATTGGCAACAGAGACGCAGGAAACGTTTTGATGGGAGCAATTCCCGAAACGTTATGTAAAGCTAAAGAATTCTAAAGAATTTAGAATGCTAAAAAAACGCGCCAGTATTAAAACTGAGTATAAAACAAACACAGAGAAGCTTAGCTTGGGACAAGGTTCACCGCTTAGTGAGAGACTGTGAGGGACGTCTACAGCACAGACGAGCCAGCTCGTCCAGAATGCCGACTGACTGAGTTTCACCTTGAGCAGAGAGGATTGATTGTTGGTCCTCGTCTCGGTATGGGAACTGCTGAAAATACAATCAATGCAAGTTAAAACAAACTGCAGGCACATCCAAAAGACTCAACTGCTGCACTGCAACAAGCAGCTAACCTCAATATCTCCTCCAGTTATCTGTCCGAGCAGCCTCTGCAGATAAGAGCCGTCGTAAAGAGGTGAACACAAGATGTTTGTGTCTGTGTGCAGGCGTGTGAATGAGTCATATGCACACAAGTATGCACAAATGACAAAATGTGTGTGTCTGCACCTGCTTCCCAAGGAGGAAACATCTGCTGCAGGGTGTCAGGGGCCACCTGTCAGATTCCATCCTGCAGAGAATGACCGCTCTGCAGAGCCGATCCACCGTCTGCGGCGGGAAGATCTGCGCGAGGAGAAACAACTGTCTTATTAGTCGCCCCTTGGCCCGCTATCTGAGACCGCGTGGATTCACCCGCTTTGGCCAAATCAAGTCTGGTGTCAAATGTGGAAACAGGATTCGTTTCTGCACGTGGAAGTAACACATTTACAGTGTTTGGGGAAAACACTGGAAATTGACAAAAATGTTCCTATAAACCCATTTCATTTGACAAAAGGAAAAAACAAAGAAAAGGGTTTTCATGAATAGCAACTGTTTATGACATTCAGTTTCATTTAGAGCCACTTTCTGTCCAGACTGTCACATTTCAGGCGACATGGTAGATATTTATTCCACTGAAGTGCTTTGACATCTATTGAATAAATTACCATAACATTGAGTTAATGTACGTTAATGTACGTGAGTTTTGTGTTAATTAGCAGCGTAACACTAAAGTAAGAACGGGAACATGGCAAACGGAATCACAGAGTCGCTAGAAGTTAAATCCGAGCGAATTAAACTCTTTTGTTCTTGCACAAATGGTCGTGGTTGGATTTTAATTCAGATGGTTAAAGTTGAGCTTCATTGTGCCCAACAGATCTTTGCCATTAAAGACAGTCGTTGTATTTATCGGTTTCTTACAACTTTGCCTTATGTCTTTCAGATTCTGGCTGACAGGCAGTGGAGGATTATCACCTGTGTTCACAGAAACCCAAGAAACCTCCACACAGTCATTTACTGTTTGGTCTTCTTCACATCACAACATGTCACGTGCTGCTGTAGAAACTCCAACACAAGATGTTTCAATTTTGCAGAATTCTTCTTGTGATCCTTCTGTTTTTTGTCTGCAGATTGTTCAGCTGTAGATTCTCCTTGATTTTTGTGAAGGTAAAGCCAAAGAACTGATCTTGGATTTGACATCAAGTGTTAATAGATGTAAAAAATATTTAATTGTGACATTTACCTTTTTTATCTGATGCTTCCAAAGCCCATAAAACTGTCGATAGCTGCTTTTTCAGAGAAACCATTTAATTTCTAAAGGCTTTAGTATCATACAGTCACTTGTGAAAGTATTTGTGGTGATAAATACGTGTTCAGTCTTTACTTACTTGATGCTTTCCGGCCACACCGTGAAAAACTATGAAGGGACGACGTGTGCCCGTGTTTGGTGAATACTTGGGACCAAAATAACCACCAATTAACAATAAAGTTCTAATTGACCGTAAAAGGACTTGGGTATAAACAAGTGGCTGGATGCCTGGACTGAGTTCATGGAATAAGAAATACAAACAATATCTCCTCTGAAATGAGTTTTTACAAAAAGTCTTAGTTGAATGGAAAGTGTTTCTCAGAAATCAGGCTGATCCAGTAAGAGAAGCAAATGTCAGAAATGAGAGTTTTGGTGGAACACTGTGTGTGTGTGTGTGTGTGTGTGTGTGTGTGTGTGTGTGTGTGTGTGTGAGAGAGAGCCGTCGGTAGATGGCGCTAACAGCCGTGTTTCCTCTGCCTGCAGCTCAGGTGTCCTTCATTACACTCAGCCTCGTCCGTGCTCATTTGCGCTGTTAGATGTGCTTTTGTTCTGTTGCTTTATCAGGAATCTTCAGCAGTTCTTCATGAAGCTGAAACTGTCACATCCCAAAGGGATTTATCTAATAATTCGGTGTTAAGAGAAACATACTTTTTAATAAAAGGGCATTTTACGATGCGAGTGCAATAAAATAAAATACACGCTCCCATCTGAGCGAACTTTAAGAAACCCGTCAGCCTCCTCCCGTCACTCCTTCTCCCGCCCCCCTGCGCTCCGATTGGTTGGCAGCCCCCACCCACCGCACCTGTGATTGGTGCGCTCGGCTGTCAACCACCCCGGAGCGTGGTCCTGGCTTTGGGCAGCGGACACGCTCTGCCGTTCTCCGTCTCTGCTGCTTAGTGCGTCGATCGCTGGAGGGACGTGGAGTTTGCGCGTCCTGTGCGTCCGTGGACCAAACGCAGCAGAGCGACAGCGGTGCGCGTGTCCTCCTCCAGAGCCGCCGGCATCCCGAGGAGCAGCCACGGCGTGCCCGCCTCGGACACCGGGAGGAGCAGGATCTCGGTTTTTGTCTTCATCGTTACATGGACTGATTGAGACCTAATTGTCCCTCATTTCCCTAATGGTAACCAACACCGAGCAGCCGGAGACATGTGGAATAATCCGGGGAACCTGCACCGCTTCTCACTAGTGTGTCTTCTCCTGACGATTCAGGCTGAGGTGAGAAGTTGATTGATTGGAGCCACAGGGGGCGGACGGTTTAATGCTCGTCTGGGTTTATTTATTTATTTATTTATTTATTTAGTGGTGTGTCTTTTATGGAAAAATCCAGAATTAATTGAATTGGCTGCTACACTTCCAGTGGGAAATAAATGAAGTTTTCAGTTTAAAACAGATTTAGTACCCAATAAGTTGTATTTCTTTGTGATGTCCGTGCAGCTCTGTTAATGAGCTGCAGGCTGGTACCGAAACGCCTGGATACCGCAGCACTGGCGGGTGAATCGGAGCTTCACCTGCCTCGAACGAAAACCACCAAACAAGTCGTACATCTTCAGTATTTGGCTCCTTGGAGCGATTCTTTAGAGGCGTTGACGTTTTTGAAATTACAAATCCGACTCCAAGTCCAACCGAGCTCGAAGGTCTCGTTGGACCCGTTGTGGTGTCCAGCTGCAGCCTGATCTGCAGACTGGACTAAACCGGAGGCACGTTACGCGTCCCGAACGTTTCCAAAGGGCTTTCGCGTGTGTTTCTCGGCGAACACCTGCACGTCCCCGCGCTCCTTCTCACGCTCTCCTGTCCTCCTCAGGTGTCTCAGTCCACGGGTTACTTCGAGTTGCAGCTGATCTCGGTGGAGAACCCCAAAGGTCAGCTCCTGAGCGGCGAGTGCTGCGACGCGGAGAGGAGCGCGGCGGAGGGCCACTGCGGCGCGGACGAGTGCGACACATACTTCCGAGTGTGTTTAAAGGAATACCAAACGGAGGTCACGACCACCGGAGCGTGCACCTACGGCTCGGAAACGACCAAGGTTATCGGTGGGAATACTTTTCAGTTCAAGGGCGGCCAGAAGAGTGGCCAGAACCGGAACAACGAGGCCGGGAAGATCATCATTCCCTTCCAGTTTGCATGGCCGGTAAGTGGATGATGGAGACTGTCAAAATGTGATAGTTTAACCTGCGTGTGTGTGTGTGTGTGTGTGTGTGTGTGCAGATGTGTAAAAGTCGTGTATTCCCCAGAGTGCAGGACCCGTTATGCCTCTTTTAGGCTGTGCGTCACTAGAATTTGGACTTGTACCTCACGATAAAACATGATTTAATCTGACATCTTTGTCAATTAGGCAATTATTTGTCAATTAGTTTTATAAAAGGCCGTTTGCGTGTTTTTTGGGGCGGGGGCTCTTGACGCAGCTCTTAAGTCTGTCGTCCCAGCTGCGCACAGTGAGATCTTGCCCATTTGGCACACTGTTCTATAACGAGTTTCTCATTGCTGTCTGGCTCTCGGCATGCCGGTCATTCTTTCCCCCGTGTGTCCACTTGGCAACTTTTGGCCCCCCTCCATCATCAAACATCTCTGCGCGCTCCCGGTCAAAGCCAAAACCCCGAGTGCGCATGGCGCGTCACTTTTACGCACAGCGGCGGCGCACTTGTGTTTTGGTTTGATGAGTTACCGAACAAGTTGCAGTTTGTGTGGTTGTAATTACAGTGTGTGGAGGGGCGAGGAGGGGGTGTCCTGTTTAAAAAAAGGGGGGGGGGGCAGATAACTTATTATCTAATCTAAGCAGAACAGCGAAGCCAATCAAAATTTGTTCCCAGTCCATATTTGGAGAGCCAGCGTGGGAAACCGGAACAGTGCTGGCAATCAGACCTTTATTAAAACTACTGTTTGGAGTCACTTTTACACCCAGAGATTTGTATCATGGATATTTAATGGGAAGAGTGACATCCTGTGTAGGAAATGTCACAAGTTTGATTCCCACAATCAGCTGAGTTGGGGTGAGGGAGCTTGTCTTGATTCAAGCTTTTTGTCACTGATGACGGGTTCAGGGATTTTCTTTACGTTGGCAGATTCTTCCACTTGTTTTACAAATGACACACAGAACTGAACAAAATGGCTGTGAGACATGAATTTTTGAAAAGCTCTCCACGTATTCTCGTCAGAACGTAAACATGGAGTGCTGTCTGTGCTCGACTGGCTACGTGACCTCTCCATTCATCACTCCCCATGGTCAGCTGTCAGCAGAGGGGAAGATGGAAGTAGTAAGCTGGGGGCCCTGTGGGCAGATATGGTTACCACTAAGTTGTGTGTGACATAGGCGGTGGATATCAATGTCACCAAGTACTCAAACAAGTGAAGATCCCCGGTCAATCTGGGCCGGGGATGCCTTTACCTCGCCGCCTCTCAGGTTCACGCTTTGTCCATTATTGGGTCATTGTCTCACTGTGTGTGCGTGCACACGTGGGGTCAATATTTTCCACTATCCACCTGTTAAGGGCAGTGGAGGTGTGTGCAGGGGGGGTAAAGAAAAGAAGAGATCAGTGTTCAGCAGCTTTTTTGATTGTTTGAATTGGTTGTTAAACGGCTTCATTGGCATGATGCTAGCAGCACACACCTAGTGCAGCCTACAACTGACGACCAGTGCCTTTTTTTTTTTTTTTTTTTTTTTTTTTTTTTTTTTTTTAATAGATTGAATTAGCGGTTTCTCAAAATATCAGAAAACTGTGAAATGCCCATTGCGTGTGTTTTTATACATGTCTCAATCAATTTAAAGTTAAATGAAATGGAGAAAAGCTGCAAATTCCAACATGTTATTCCCTGGGATCAGCCCGTGTTTGTCAGTTTTGCCTGACGAATGCCTTTATTTATCCATGCGATGTGACTAACATTTCTATAATTCTGCTGGTGTCTGTGCCAGATATGATCCTTGAATGGTGATTTCTGCTGCAATGCTTTTGGTTTTGGCAGCTTTTCTTCTTCACGTCACTTGTGTAAGTGTAGAGGGTGCAAGTCTCACAGGACACTGAAGTGTTGTCATGCATGGATTAATGATTCAAGATTTGAAATTGAAAATAGCTGAAATTCTTTCTCTCCTAAATAAAAGTTCTCCTCATGTAAGGAAACGTTTTGTTTTCAGGGTTTTTTTTTAATCTTCTGCTATTTTGTCTTAAAATAAATCTTGGTCTTAGTTCATGGAGTAGGGAGAACGACAACTGGTGACTAACAACAGTTTTCTAGCTCCAGAAAGAAGTTTACAATCTCTCAAACAGTTTGTGAAAGAGTAAAATAGAAATGTAGAAAACCCTGTCCTCTTGACAGCCAACAATAATCCGTCACACGCTGCAGTTTGTACTGTGGCGTGCTCGTGGCCAACAGGCAGCACTAACGCTGTGTTTTGTGTGATGCAGTGGCCTGTAGCCTCTGGTGCTGCTTTAGTGGACTCCTTCGGTTGCCCCCGCTATCTGGGCCACTGGTCCCAACATGGACTAGCTGCCAAAAGAAAAGGAGGACATTGTTCCGTCCTCTCCTTCACTGATGATTTCCCTTTTATGTTAACCCCTCTGGCTGTTTGGGTCTTCTTTTGGGACATCTCTTCTCATGAAAGGGAACAGGGGGGAGGAGAGGGTTGGATTGAGCAGTGGAGCGAGGGGAGAAGGGATGATGGGAAGAGGAGGACCCCCCAAAAAAAAGAAAAAACCTCTTGTGACACTTCAATCCCGACAGACATGTCTTTTGGGGACACAGACACATAAGACGCTGTCTAACAGTAGTAACTTAAGCAAAAACAATCTTTCGCTCCTTCTCCTCTTTCTTTTCTGCACCCCCTTCTCCCATCTCCACATCTCCCGCTCCCTCCGTCTCCTTATGCGGTATTTTTAGAGCTGCTGTCCGCCCCTCACCCCTCTGTGAGTAAATCAAGGATCGAGGGTGCGTACTCCTTCAGTTTCATAGCCCTTGTTTTTTTTGTTTTTTTCCATATGCCCCACTCTTGCCAGAATTTCTCTCTCAGCCTGGCAGAGCTGGGAGGACAGAGGTGGAACAGCTGTTGTTTAGAGGCCTCCTCCTGCTCCTGCTCCTGCTCCAGAATAAATGTTTTAGTGAAACGGCATTAGGAAAACAGGCTATGATTACAGCACGTTGAGTGTAGCTTCACCTCGCTCGGAGTAGTATCAGTGAGCAATCACAAAGTGCAAAGTTGGATGATGGCAAGTCGATGTCCTCTTCGGTTGTTTTCTCGATGGCGTCACTGCCGGCGGCTGGCTCGTTTCGCTCATTTGCCGAGTGCCCCCTTGGCACCTGCTCCTCCGTCAGGAGCTCTTCTCCGTTTTGGTGATGCGTTTATGGTTGATTACATTTGGGAAAACAGGAGGAGGGTGGTGTGATGCCCGTGTGGACAGCGTAGGGCTGGTGGTGTTGGGTGAGCGAGGGATCAGTTGGTACATATGGGCTTCAGTGATCCTGCAGGATGTTGAAGGACTTTAATGTACGTCTGCGTATGCCAAGAAGTTGTGCAACAAAAATATGAGATGTGCTGCTGTCAAGGCTACATTCATTGTATGGCGTTGGTACTACTCAAGCATTCCATTTGTATTATATCTGCAGACAGCTGATTATACAGCAGGTAGAACCACAGTGAACAACACACAGGTCAGACAGTGTGCAGTTGACTGAGAAAATTGATACCGCTCGTTTGTTTGCTGTAATTCTTTCATATATAGTTGTTATAGTCAATTAATTATCAGGTAGTTTTACATTTTCTTGTTTTTAATGGATGAAAAAAATCTTAATGGCAAAACATCTTCATTAGTTGCAGACAAATGAATTTATCTGCTGTAAGGGGACAGCTGTGGTTCAGGAGGGATCTACCGTCCTGTGATCGACAGGGTTGGCGGTTTGATCTCCTGCTCTTCTTGTTCATGATGACTGGCACCGATGTGTTTTGATGAATGGAAGCTCAATCTGTCCAACAGGACTTGTAGTTTTGTCAGAGCTACAAGCTTGTGCACATGTTTTTTTGCACATCTACGTGCCCCGTTGTATCGTTGTGTTTTAGTAATGCACTTTGTGTATGTATTCACATTGATAGTCTGTGTTTAGGTGAACAATGGTGATTAAAGCCAGTTATTACACAAAGGAGCTGCATGCAGACACACATTTCAGCTTCATTTCCTGCTTGACTCCATGTAGTTTGGGTCATGGGCCTATGGACCTCAGTGAGAGACAGAAGGAAACAACGGTGCCCAGTGAGGGGAACAAAAAGAAAGGTGGACGTTGTAGATGATTAATTACCTTTTTTATCTCCTAGATAGATAATTGAGAATTTGCAGGTTGGAAACTCATTTGGCACATCTTTTGCGATTTGAGGCGAGTCTCCAGTTGACCCTGTTGGCTTAGTTTGCAGGGTTTTTATGTAGTGGACCTTCAGCAAAGTATATCAGATTTTTTATTTTTCTTCTCCTGTTTATCCCAGTAATGAGCAGATAACGTTGCTATTGGAAACCAATGATTTCGTAACATGACTGTCATTCTTTCACGAACAGATAAACCAAACTAAGAGTAAACGCTCCAGAGTTCAAGTAAACTGCTGCAAACACGCTTGGCATGTTCGCCCCCTGACTCATCGTTTGGCCCTCTGAAAGTATGCTGAAGAAATCAAACGGGGTAAATGTGATGGAAATCATCCCTGACAAGTATTACTACAATTCTTCTTCTGTACGTTGATGCAACGTGGATGTCACGCAGCCTGTTGTAACCTTTTTCTCCAGAGGGATTGGGCGAAGGTTCAGCGAGCGTTTCCCAACACATCTGTCAGTAACCTCAGTTACCCAACCTCCCTCCCCACGGAGAATCCCCTGCAACACTCTCACACACTTCTGAATTTGTGCCATGCTTAAAATGACATCTGCTCTGCTCAGTGGATTTAATGAAAAATACGGAAGTTCAGGTTTCGGGATAATCTTTGTTGGATTTCTCTTGAAGGACATCGATTTGGGTTTGTTCTGTCTTACCTTTGTAGGTTTGCTCATCATTTCTGTCACTTGTGATAAATATTGTCCCAGGATCTGGGAACGCGGTGACATCGTTTACTAGAAGCGAAACAAGAAATCAGAAGTACAGACAGACTCTCTTGTAACAGTAACCTCACCGTAAACCAGAATTATCCTTAGACGCTTGATGAGGGCTTTGGCCTCGAGACGCTTCCAAAGACAAGTCAGGGTGATAACACTCGTATAAATGTCCAATTAAACCTGAGAGCTACATTCCCCAAACTACTGGGACTGTTTAAATGGCTTGTAAAACCTACAAAATCTATAAAAACGGTTGGACCTTGGAAACAAAGGTCGCACAACAGTCAGCGTGAGGACCATTACCTGCTTGTCCTGGTTCAGTTCTTCAACTGATGACATTTGGTTCATTATTGAGTTTAGAACTTTTAGGTAAGTTGAGGTCAATGCCTCATTCCTGAGCAGTTGACACATTTCTGCAGATCACGAAGCTTCGTTTGGAGGAAGTTGATATTAACTGAACTGCATAAATGCTCGGTAGCAGTAGAAGCTTTTTACTGCGACCTCGTCCTCGTCTTTTCCCCTTAAGCTGACGTGACTGTATCCCTTCCTCTTTTCTGTTTACACTTATGTGAAGTGCCTACATGTGCTGAACTGCATGACAACTGAACGACTCTGTGCCCAAACTGTTCCAGAGCCACTTGACGTTCCTCCTCCCACTGAGGAGACGACTCAAAAACAGCAATCTGAGCATCGGTCACGTGCACCAAACCGTTTTCTCTGCTTTCACCTCATCTTCACGTTAAGGGCATTTATTCGTGGCGGTTGTTGGCACGCAGTTTGCCCACACCTGCGATCGTCTGGATCAATAACAGCAGGGCTGGTTCGGGTTTTCCCGTGGCGTTAATATCACTTTCTCTGTGGAATCGAGGGCTAGCATAACCTCTTTTACCAGGAACAATGACTTTATTCCTCTCCTTTTGTGCCCAGATATTAAGTTTTCAAGTGAAGTGGAAGGGGGGGGTGAAGAGAAATGGAGATGGAGGAGGGCAGCTGCATCAGGCAGAAGTGGGTTTGAGAGCGTTTACATAAGGCCTCTTTTGTGTCTCTCTCTGGAATCCAACATGCCGGATCTGGTGTTCACGCCCACTTCAGGTGTTGGCTTTTTGCTTGACACTGAGACCTGAACTTATGCTTCAAAGAAAATACAATGTTTGGATCACTAAAATCAATCTTGATCTAGTCCTTTGCGTCCTCTGCTCACATCCGTAGGATTTATAGATTTTTGGAAGGTGACACCAAGCAATTTGAGGTGGAGCACTGGTTCCCAATCTGGAGGTCGCAATGTCGGTTTCTTTCTTTTTTTAAGCAAATACTATAAACTTTCATGGATGGAAGCATGGATTATCATCATCAGTTAATGAAACCATTATTGGGGCGGGGTTCCAAACCTCTTTGGTCACCAAACTCTTATGGAGCTATTAATATATTTTACTGCAAACAGGATTAGAACGTGTACACATTTCCCAAACTAAGCTGTTCTCAATTGGTGCTAAATAAACGTATCATAGTGACAATCAAATGGAAAATGTTGAAGACATATTGAGCCCAAGCAGTGATTCATTTTTTTTAAAACCACAACATGCAACTTAACAGGCACTAGCATGAGACTAGAAATCATACCACTCTGCTACACACAGCCCTAGCTCTTCCTGCTCTGCTCCTCTACCATCTGCTTAGCTGCAGAATGGGCTGGGTGAAGCCAGTAACTAGGGCTGACGGTGCTGTGTTGGTGACGATAAACACCACGAGAAAGGCTCTTCGTTTCTATATTTTATGCAGAATCATAGTAGATGCAGCTATGCAATAATTTAAAAAGCGTAACGCCTGTGGGCTGTGAACTCCTCTGACACACAGATGGCCCTACGCTCTAGACGGTGCACGGTGACGTGGTTGATCAGAGCTGATAATGCTGAAGTGTTTTACTTTGTGAAGTCCAAAGGACCCAGGCAGGTGAAGGAGCGAGGAGCTGGCACGTCCGACATTTCTGTATCACTAAGGTAACATGACCTTTCGTTGGTTTTATTTTGTTGTCTTCACCTGATACGGCTGCAATCGCTCCAGCTTGTTGAATAGCACAGCCGACACACGTGCCAGCGTCTCCAGGGCAACGGAGACAGCTGACATCACTGTTGTAGTTTCAGAGGAGCGAAGATGTAGATTTCTGGGACTCAATCGTTGAAATTCTCCGATTGGTTAAAGGGGTGAGCCTGCCCTGTGGTGTTTATCAGCGGTTTCTCGGTCCGTGTTCAGTTCAGCTCGAATCGGGACGTTGAACCCAGCTGTGGTTCCTTTTGTTACCTCTTTGGTGTCTTTTCACGCGCGGTCCCTCATTGTGCAGCAGGCCTCCGTCCTCCTGCTCATTGTGCCTCTTGAGTTGCTTGTAACTCAAGCTCCAGGCTGCTCCACACTTCATTTCCACAGTTTCAACCACGCTGTGAAAATCGAGTGGATTTCCTCAGTGAGTCACTGTGGACTTTTACGGCCATGGCTGCTCTGAAATCGCCCCCCTCCCTCCCTCCCACCCTCCTCTCTATCTGTCTTCCTCCACTTTCCCTCTCTGGTCTTTTCTCCCACTTCACACTGTTTACAGCCTGTTATCAAATCAATAGCTTCTGCCAAGCATTTGAACTGCTAACAGACACAGTGAGCAGTGCACACGCACACTAGTTGGTAGGAAACCTGTCAGACCGTGCATGTTATATAAAAGCCAGTTACCATAGAAAACAGTTATTTTCTAAAGATGATGTGGATTTCGGTGCAGCTTACAGGCCTGCTTTGGTACTGAATTCGTTTTATTTGAAATGTTCAGGTTTAGCAGGTCGTTTCTCGTAGTTTCCAGTCCTCGTAGCTACCTGCTGTTCGCTTTCTGTGCCCCGTCGCCTTCTAATAAGGCATGAAGGCACATTCCCTGTTGTACTGAATGTACCTTGAAGGAGACAATGTGTTCATAAAACAAAGAGCCTCCTCCTCCCGCCTCTCACCACCTCCTAGTGTAAGGTTACAAGTTTGGCGATTGTGATAAGTGATTGTGCTCGTGATAAAAGCTTAGACAACATGTTGTGGTTGTAGCACGCAGCTATATTGTATACGCACATTGGTTGTGCGAGTGTAATTCCGGAGTGTGTGTTGGAGACGGCACAGCCAGATTCCCAGCGGCAGCATCTGATTACAGATAATTTGACGAGGAGGTAATAAAAAATGTTGTTCTCAGATTTTATCACTGTAATGAGCCTGATGTGACTTTTGTAAAATCTGTCACCATAAACACGGAACAAAAAAGTCCAGTATGCATCAGAATCACATGCCTGATATAAAAATAGGGAAACGTCATTTATTAGGTATCTAGATCAAATACCCCTTAAGATCCCTTTGTTTGGAACAAAAAAGTGTATCACTCGATCAGAACCGAGTTTAAAATGACTTTTTTTTCCCTCCGCTGCCTTTTATACAACATCCAAGACGTCAATTTGCTTCAGAATCCTAATTCACAGAATTCCTCTCTCGTCACCGGAGGAGCTGGTGTAACCTGGAGCGACAAAAATAGCTTTTCACACGTTGGGTGTGGGAAAAGTGAATTGGGTCATTTCACCAATGTGCAGCTCCTTATGACGCCCTGATTAGATTAGCTTTGATTAGATTTGCCGTCTGAACGAGGCCTCTTCGGGGAGGGTTTGTGTGGCGAGGCCTCCTTAGAGGGACGAGGTGGCGAGTGGAGGGGCGGCGGGCTTGTTCGGCTAATAACTTGCTAAATTAACCATCCCAGCTTCTCTCTGCCGGGGGCAACATGTTTTATTCATGCCAATAGACTAACAGGTGTGACGTGACAGGTGTTGCTGCTGCTTTGTGGTGGTGGTGTGTGTGTGTGTGTGTGTGTGTGTGTGTGTGTGAACCCCCCAATAACAACTCTGGAGAAGTTGTTAATTGAGTCTCTGGCTTTTTCTTCTTTCCCCATTAACAAATCTCTGCTGCTGTGAATGTTCAATTAATGAATATTTGCCCCCTAGTAAAACTAAATTTAAAGGGACGATCACAGGAATTCATTTTGTACAGCTTGAATACTGATTTATTATATTATTTATTAGATATTTGATTTCAAGCCATAAATGCTCAACCAGGAAAGGGCTTCCAGTCGCACTGTGACTTGATGGGTTTGAATCCTGGTACAACTGAGTTTCATTCATAAGTGATTTGTACAACCACGACTATTTTACAGGAGCTGTAGTCGTGTACTACACGTGCCATAGGTGCGTTTAAGGGAGAACACAGCTAAATGAGCATGTAACCTGAGCCGTCAAACGTGTGAACAAGACAAAAGAAATCCCAACTGTTAAATCAAGAGTATATTCACTTTTTTGATTCGCTAATAAGCAAGAGCCCTGCCTCTAACTACAAACCTGATGCTTTTAGAAAGAATATACCTCTCACGTCGTGGTACATTCACTTAACCTCACAAGACACTTTTTCACCATTCATGCGTAATGTCCTGAATCTGTTTGTGTTCAGACCTCCATTGACCTCCAAGTATGTAATTCCTTTAAACACCAAAGCTTGAATTTGAAGTAAAAGTCACACTAAGAAGAAATCAGGCAGCAGCAGCACTAGTGCAGAGTTGGATGTTCCTGCCCCGGTGAAGCAGTAATTTATTCATTGAACAGGTGACGGCAGTGAGGAGGGGGCTGGTTTCCCCTCTCCTAATGAAAACTCAAATCCCTCTGACTCATGTAAATTGGTCAGGAGGTGTCGTGTGTCTCCCAGCGCGTCCCCACCCTGTCCTGCCTCCTCATCTCTCACACGGTCGACTTCTCAGGTTGTCTCCTTGACGGACATGCATACTGTGCCCCCCCCCCACACACACACACCCCCTGCTCACCCCCCCTCTGAGGCCCTGGGACAGCTCCATCTGTCAGGCAGCCAGCGGTTGTGGCATTTCAGAATTGATTACAAAGGCAAAGATTGATTAAGATGTTGTCCATTGGTTTTCAGTCTTGACAGAGTGACGGCTGCTCCCACGCTTCCTAAATCACTGCTGTGTCCTCGTTCTCTTATGTGCTCGGAGCGAGCTCACGCTTTGTGGGTCATTAGTGTTTTTGATCCCGTATGAAGACATACAGATGGAAAACATTTAGTTTTCTCAATGAAATCCATGCTGCAGCTACACAATGAATACATCACGACTGTACTATTTTATTGTGAAATACTGGCCACAATATATAAAAATAGTGCAGTAAATTTTAGTTTTTGTTGTGCAAGATGGAGCTGCTTCAGATTCAGAAACATTGTCATTGGTTAAGTTAAATGTTGCATCCCCACATTTACAAAATCCGTGTCCCAGAAGATGTTGATTTCCCATAATTCCTTGTGAAAGTCCCAGTATATTGTTCAAGCTGAGCCCTAAAGGAATCAGGAGGACACTCCCTCCGATCACTTCCCTAAATCAACGCGGTTATGAACGTCTCCAGTTCACATTTGGTGTCTGACTGTTACTTAAATGCACTGAAACTGATGTTCAGCATCATGTTTTCAAATTTGGTTGATGATTAGTCTTCATCTTATATTTTCAGTTGCAGCTATCTTAAACTGATTATAACTTAGTTAAAGATGATGTGATTTCATGGGTCACGTGTGGGGAAAAATAAGTCAGGTGGAGACTGAAATTACAGCTGGACAAAATGATTCTTCGGAATGACTGAGCTGGGTGTGAAGCCTTGGAAACTGCTTCTGATTGTGCCAGAACCAGATGATTCTAATTTCATTGGAGAATAGATTTTGTCATTTTGCACAACTCTGCCGAATGATTAGGCACAATTTTGAAAACTGCAAAAGTGGAACAACAGTGAAACGGTTTGGAAAGAAGGTTCCCAGTGAGGTGGCAGAATTAAAACCTTTCGGGTCACACTGTCTCACGGCCTCCACGCTGTTCCCGTGTTGTCTTGTTTTGGTGATGTAACCGATCGGCTCCGGCTTTCTCCACATCCATGCTCGCTCTCGCTGGGTGATGGTGTAACAGGTCTTTGCACTCTGAGGGAGTGGATGCTTAAAAAATAAAAAGATTGTGAAAACGCTGCTGTGCTGTGAGCATCTGGGATAGTCACCTCCAGGCTCACAAAACCGGTCTGAAAAATGCACTGAAACCTTTTCCCACATTGGATCGCATTTGGATCTCGTGGCGCACGCCTGAAATCCGTTAAACACGGTCTTTCACAGGAAACATTGGCAATTGATTCGCATAGGTTAAGTTGAGAGGTGCACGTCATTTAGGGTCGTCTCAGTCTGCAGACGTGCAGTTTTGACTTTGACGCACATCCAGCAGGAATGTGAGCGGCATCTTCAATCCCCGCGTGTCTGTGCGCTGCTTACATCAGAAAAAACAGGACGGTGCCAACAAACAATAATTCTGGTGCAATCACTGGAATAATTAATGGCGCCAGTGACATGTTTTTTCCTAATTCTCCCCGGTTTCCTGCTCAAAAGTTCAACTCTGAGCTGTCAAGGCAGCCTGTGGCTCGGACAATGTGCTGTAGTCAGTGTTGTAATATAATAACGTCAGGACACACAGGATCACAACATGACAAATGCACGTGACGTCACACATTAAGGGACAAACGGCCGACAGCTTAATCAGCTTCACAGCCTCAGTGTCTTATAAAACAGAGCTACGCGAAATCAGTGTAAAACCGTCACGACATCAGAATAAACTTTAATTCAGCTGTTTACTGACAGTTCACGATGGGTCTCTTGGTTTTTGACTAGGGACTTTTTTTACTCTTATTTTTTGACACTTCTACATGTAGTTTCTACATTTGATTTAAAATGGGGGGGGGAAAGGTTTTAGTTGAATTGCTAATGACCATAAAACATTTTGGGTTGTTTCTTGTAGATGTTGGTTGCTTCTGCTTCCTGTTTGTTCGTCTGTCATGCAGTTACCTTGTGTTTTGTTTTCTGGCCTGATTTTTAAAGAAGAAATTCTGCCTAATGTGAATAAATGGCTCTATCCTGCATTTTGGGAAAACACGCCACAGCAGCTGATAAGTAGTTGCATGACGAAGGCCTCGTCTCTGACTCATAACTTTGTCTGTCCTGCATCTTTTCTGTTGACCGTTCCACTGAGTCCCATGACGTTACCTTTAAAGCGCCGCGAAGCACTTTAGCGCTCTACCTTTTCGTTTTAGCTTTGTCCTCTCTCTGCCTCTAATCTCTCCCAGCGCCACTTTGAAACCTCCCCTGTAATCTTGACTGCAGTCCTCTGTCACTGAGTCAGACCTGGGTCATGGGAACTCACAGCTGCTCGCCCGGCCCCATGCAGTTGACAGACGGCGAGCTCCATCTTGGTTTGTTTTCTGATTGTCGTGGAAAAAAAGGAAAAACATCCCTGCACCTGAAACAATCCAGAGTTTGTTCATGTCTTCTGGAAAGTAGGGCATAGTGTGCCGGCGTGCTGCGTTTTTGCACACGACAGCCGGATGATCCTGCATGATGGTTCTAAATGGCTTGTAATCTGTATTCTTCAATCCCTAGTTTCACTTACTGGTGGCACAAGAACGAACTTTGATGTTTCGACAGTCAGGACAACTTCAGCTTGAACTTGATGTTCATCTATCCTGTGTCGATTACTCTCAACCAGCAGCACTGCTTTAGCTTTCCTACCTGTGTGTAGTCTGGGCATCATAAGGATTCAACATAAACATATGACACATATGACACATACCTGTAGGGCAGTTCGGCGTATTTAAATAAAGGACAAAAACTAGTGCAACACGTCACAAAATTCCTACAGTAAAGAACACTGAGAATCAGGGAACATTTGCCGTGCTTTTTAATGAAAATGGCATTTGAGTGTATCTTGGTGTATCTTGTTTTAATAAAATCATACTGTCCAAATTTAAATTTTAATTCCCAAGGATACATTAACATAATGAACTGGAGACCAGATCTTTCTTTTCTAGACGTTGTAGCGTGCTGCTTTTGTTTCTTTGATGCCATGATTGGGTATTTCAGGGCGATGGCTTATTTGTTGAGTCATCTATGACATCATGGACAACTATCACTGCAAATATGTGGTGGGCCGGAAAATGTCCTCGCTTATTAATAAAGACATCAGTCAACTGCTTCCCCGGTGGTTAAACAATGTATTCAGGCTACAGTAAGTTGCAGGAAAGTGTCCCCTCTGCCGCTTGACTTAAAGAGGGACGTCATGTCCCCACCTG
Organism: Channa striata; assembly: GCA_033026295.1. Classification (NCBI taxonomy): domain Eukaryota; kingdom Metazoa; phylum Chordata; class Actinopteri; order Anabantiformes; family Channidae; genus Channa; species Channa striata. Next base: position 21,006,917 of record CM065183.1, read on the forward strand.
ATCCCCGTGGAGAAGGCCGGAAATATGAATTTTCCCCATTGGAAATCAATACATTACCACACAAAGTGCCCTAAAGCAAGTCATCAAATCCCTGTTACTTCCAGGGGTGCTGACCTCCCTGTGGAGCCAAGGAAACCAGCCGCCCTCTGGGATCGATGCGGTGTCGCATAAAGGTGGTGGAAGAACAAATCCCAGTCGTCTTTGGGTTTCACAGTAAAGCAGTGTGTGAAATGTGCCAAATGTGCTGGTGGTTTCCAGGTGAAGAATAGTGGCAGTACTCGTTAACTAGCCTCAGGCTGACTGAAGCTAATCAGTGACAGCATTGTGGGAACAGAACTTATTTTCCCATCATTATTCACCTTTTATGCCAAAAGTGTGTGTGTGTGTTTATGAATGATGGCGGCGCCTATCTTTCTGTTTCTGTGTAAACTCCACATCATGTGCATGTCCACATTTTACAGTCATTGTATCTGACTTTCAGAAGGTGTGTGTGTGTTTCTGTATTGGAGTGCACTGTGATAACCTCTGCCCCCCCCGCATCTGTTTCAGCGAGCGTACACTGTGATAGTGGAGGCGTGGGACAAGGACAACGGCACACACAACAATGGTAAGACTCACACTTGTGTGCTGCTTCAAACACTGATAAATACGTATTTTAAAACTGTTTCCTTCTGTTTTATCCCCAAATGAAACTCGTCCACGTCCACTGAAATGTCTGATTTTGCTCGGGTCTCAGTGTGTGTTCCACCTCTTGGCTGGTCTGACACATTAATGCCACGTTCAGATTGGCTGCTTGTAATCTCAGAAGTTCACTTCAACCAGCATCTGATTGTGGGAACTGCTGGTGATGATGTGTTGGTTTTTGCCAGCCTGTTCTGAGGATTAGAATATTGCCTCACTGATGTTTTTGCAGCAACAGTGTTGTCTGATTTAGTAATAATGTCACAAATATTAATCTTTGAGAAAAATGAGAAAGTGAAAACCATGTGAACCGGCTTATAAGCCCAGCGAGTTTGGTTCTAACCTGTCTTCTGCCTGCGCGCTGATTTCTTTGGTAAGCGCATGCATCCTGTTTATACATGCTCCTCTGATGTCACTTTTTATTTGACTTTGTTCTCCAACGCTGCTGGAAGGAAGAAGGGTTAATTGAGGGATGTAATCCTTGTCATAAGACATGGCGGGTTTTGCTTAGCTTGGTGCTGGCTCACTTTCTAGACAAGTTGATTTAGGGCTCGGATCACGGTCTTCCTCACCGCCGATGGCAACTTCTTTGTTGTGTTTTACCACCGAGGAAGAAAGGCACACTTCAAAGATCACACACTGATGCTCTTTCTTCGTTCTTCTCACCCTCTCATTGCATCTTTCCCCTTTTGCGCAACTATTTGCTCCAGATCTACAGCGTGTGTCCTGGATGCACGTTGTAACTGGTGTCGAGACACATCTGAGCTCTTTGTGTGTTTGCTGGAGGTAAAGTGTGGAGCTCCGTCATGCAGGATGTTTAGCGTTCATGTCCACCCAAAAGAGCGACTGTTCGACAGAACGTAATCCTGTGTTTGTCCTGTGTCGTTTTAATGCTTTTGTTAAACTATTTTTGCCGCGTTTCACATGCTAAAAAATCGATGTCGAGGACATGCACAGTTCAACCTAAATCAGTGACTAAAAGGAAACGTGTAATTGTTTTCATTCTGAAAGTCAAACTGCCATTCAGACAATCAGCTGCTGCTTGACTTCGCCTTTTAGATATCGGGCTCGTGAATAACGGGGAGCCACCGCGTCCCCTTTATCAGGGTCAAGCTGTTTTCATCTCTGCTTGTTCTATTTTTAGCCTGTGAGAGCATTGCCTCGTTAAGCCAATAATTATGGGCCGTGGCTCTTTTTTTGGACCTCCTCTGTCTTCTGATCGGTGTCTCCTAATGAGCACCCGACAGCTGGCCAGCTACTGCACGCTACTCCATTATCCTGAAACAGAGTGACAGGCTGGACCCAAGCTCAGGCAGGTGGGAGACATTGCTTGCTTGACCACCTGTAGATCGTAAAGACAGGATGCATGCTTTATTAATCCTTTATTAATAAAGGGGGAGGTGGTTGGGAGGCAGTGGAAGGCAGGTGCCGACGTCCCCGTTGCTAAAGGACTCGCACAATAAGAAAATTTTGTCTACGTCGACATGATGGGACACAGCAGCAAAGTGTGATGTTATAGTGAAATCTTACGAAAATGCTGAAGTCACTGAACAAGCGAAAGCGTTTACCTCAGGTCATCGTTGTGTTTGTTGAGCTATTTGGACATTAGATGATTTTATGTGCATGTTGGCATATCTAGTTTCACTTGTTTATTTCTGCCTCAGTTTGGGAATTCCTACATTTTCAGGAATTACTTTCGATTTTCATCTGCGTGCAGGCACGAACCTGTTGCATGTAGCTGTGGGTGTCACATGCGGGTGGAGCGAGCATAAGTGATACTGTAGCGTAATCAGAGAGAGAGATTTCTCGCTGTTATGGGGCCAAGTGAGCACAAAGGAAAGAATGTAGGGATGTCCGAATCCAAAAAAGGTTTGTTTTGCCAAAGAGCCCAATCGGAGTCCCTCAGTCGTCAGCCAACACAAATAATTATTACGCTGCATTTTCATATATAACGCAGCTGCACAGTGCACATTGATTGTGAAGTGGGCCCACAGTAGAAAAGTGCTTCGTGAATCCTGTTTATGCTTCAGGAAGCCCCCGCCTGTAAAGAAACACAACAAAGATGGCAGGAGAACAGAGGACGGGGCTATCGATGACTCTGTGCTGGCGGAGGTATTCCAGTACGGGGTCGCTAGCGAGGAGCGTTTTCCCCACTGGAAGCCATTAAGGGAGAAGGCTGCCAGCATCCTGTGTTTTCATACAGTGAAAGTGTCTGAATAACAAGTGTCCAAACCCTGATGGCTCGGATTCCTCTGTGCCGCGGAGCTCCATTGTTGTCCAGAAACCAACAAAAACACATCACTTGGCTGCACTGGTGCGTTACCATGAAGGCGCATGTCATCTGTTATTGTGATTATTATTAGATGTGCATTAATCCATAACTGAAAATGGCCTCTTAACGGTTCCCCTGCCTCCTTGGGTTTGTTTGCTAAAAGCTATGGCTGCTTTCTGAGCCAGTCTGGGCCAGTCAGTCTGCGGTGGCAGTGGGTTCGGCGTTATCCTAACACTGTGTAAGTAGTTTGGAAACTGTGCTATCAGCCAGAGTAATGTTAGTATCTGCACGAAAACACTGATTAAATATTGGAAAAGTAAACTTGCTGCATTCTAAAACTCTTAATGATCGAGACTGATGTCAGCAGCGAAAATAAAGTCATTTTGTTCTTTGAGGGAGTGTTGCTTGGCGTGAGATGTTTTGGCAATCACAGGACAGCATTTAAGAGTTGCTTAAGTTCAATTTTATTTGCAATATAATTTCCATGACTTTGTGCCTTTAATGCGTTTGACTCCACCTGACTGTAGCACCAAGCAGGTTGAAACAAGCCCTAAGTGAAAAGGGAGGGCATGTTGGTCATTTCAGCCTCTGAATATTACATGGGAAATTACAGCTGTCTGAAGAAGAACAGAGCATGTCAAGAGCCTGTAAATGCTGTAAACTGGGGAAGATGTTCCCCGTAACAAAGGATCGCCCCGGCAACCATCGCTGAATCGTGACAGCGTGACACCGACGTTTCTTATTCCAGGTGTTTCTTACAGTTATTTGATCTGTTATTTAGCACTAAATGTAAAAGTCTGGTTTTACATTTTCTTCTTACTTGGGCGTAAGTCACATTGTTGGTACTTTTTAAGCATAAAAAGTTGGGAACCATTCTAGACCGGCCATATGATGATAAAGATTGACAGCCAGTATCATTTCCCACAGATTTATTTTTTTTTTTTTAGCTCTGCAGCATCAGCTGATGAGAATGGGGCTGGATTTTAGAAGCTACATTCACTGCATCTTCAGTTTTCCTATTTTCTTTACTGTGTTCATTTTAAAATGTTCTTTTTACATCATTTGATTTTTCAAAGTTGTTGTGTTTAGACAACGTGTAAATGTTCAAGTTGGCGGTAGGACTTGTTTGGTCATAGTGTGCAGGAAGACAGACGCCTGTATTGTAACTGGTGGCATGAACTGAGCCTTGACTGCAGTCCAGAGATCACCGCTGTGACGAGTGGAAAGCTCCAAAGAGGTCAAAGGTCAAAGCCTTAACTGCCCCCTTAGCAGGACGCTCTCGTTTCTCTTTGCGGGCACGGCCAGTCAAGTTGCCCTTGACACCGTCAACAAGGAAGCCCCTCGTAGTTTACACAAGCCGGTTTTATATGGACCCCTCTCTCCTGCTCTCCCTGGTAACAGCGCGTCTCCTCTTCTACACGGAGCGCTCATGATTGGTCTATATTTTTATATCTAATTGCTGGAGATGAACAGCAGTGAGCGAGTGCCTGGGTGTTTCAGGTGGTGGGTGTAGGACTGAAATCTGTGGCACTGTGCTAACTCACACTGAGACTCAGTGACTCAGGACAGCACCAACATGGATTCTTAGTCGCTTTACTCATTTCTCCACAAAGACTGACTCCAGCTGATTTTATCAAAATACTTTACGTTTATATAAATTTCACCTAGTGGGAGACAGAAATGTGTTTTGAGAGTTGATTTGAACACATTGTTCCTAACTTTTCCAACCGATCGCCGCTGCTGCGGTCGATGGTTTTCCATCGACGCTGCATGTTAAAATGCTTTGCTCAACCCACTGAAGTCGGCACCAGCACGAGCAGTGAAGACGAGTTCTTCCTTCCAGTTGTGTCTCATTCGGGTCGCCCCTCTCAGGCTGGGTCACGCTGCTTCTGTTCCTTGAGAACAAGCTAAAGGGCCTTTCCTATGTCGCCCTTCCTCGTCTGTTCCCCGTCTCTTATTATTTCCGGCATGGCTCCGAAGGAGACGGGGCTGGATATCCTGCAGGGGGAGGCGGGGGCGGAGGGGGACCCAAAAGCTTTTCACCAAGCAGGAAAACTGGAAAAGCACTCGGTTATCAAGCCCTCACAGGCCTCTCTCCTACACCCTCTGTTTGTGCTTGCTTCATTTTCCTATTCTTTCCCACTTTTTCCTTCACTTTTTAAATAATTGTTCCACATTCTTGTTGGAACCGAGTGATGTTTGACCAGAGGTTACGCCTTCGTCTCTGATCTGTGTTAAGAATTGTGGATTGTTTAATCCCACTAAACAAGGGGTTGTTGGCCAATTCCCATAACCGGAATCCGTCCTGCTCACTGGAATGTCAGTGAGACGTTTCATTGCTTTGACTTTAGGATCTAACTGATGTTTTTTTTTTTTTTTTTACCTCATTAGTTAGTTGGTGGTTCATCAAAAGCCTCCCTCAAGAAAAGATTGTACAATCATGGTGTCTTCAGCGCCTTCAACTATGTAACTCATGGGTCAATTTGTTGATTAGTGTATGAAATCATCAGTCATCAGCTGAAAACAATGAGGTGTAATATCTATATATAACAATAACCATGCTGATTTGCTTACATTAGATAAATACCAATATTTACTTCAACAAGTGAGCAACATTAAAATATCACGTTACCGATTCAACTTGTAAACAGTATTTTTGTAAAAACCTGGATAACAAGATTTGTTTTTGTTTAGGAAGTGCAAACGATTAAACCGTTGCATTTATCAGCTTTTGGACCTACACGTGCAAAACCGCTGAGCAAGAACAATATAAATGTATAAATTCTAAACAAGTTACACATGGACTGTCAGTGGCAGATGCAGGTTTTCATGTTTTAATTGTTTGTCGTGAAATCAGTGGTGTCACTGATGTGATGGTTTGCCTTGTGTTCAGATGAGGAGCTGCTGATCGAGCGCAGCATCCACAAAGGCATGATCAACCCCGGGGAGGAAAAGCAGACCATAGACTATAAAAGCTCCATCGCCAGCTTGGAGTACACCCTCCGTGTGCGCTGCGATGAGTACTACTACGGCAGCAAGTGCAACCGAGTGTGCCGCCCCCGCGACGACTACTTCGGCCACTACGTGTGCGACCAGCACGGAAACCGAGGCTGCATGGAGGGCTGGACGGGGCCCGACTGCAAGACAGGTAACGGTAGAAGTCACTCCAACAGCAAATGGCAAAGCACGGGGCACCAGGACGGAGCATTAATATTTATATTAGAGATGTTTACTTACAGATCAAAAACTCCAACAACAGCAAATGGGTGAACAATAGTAGCTATTGTTTACGGCAAAATTGTGTTTGGAATGTTTATGCTGCCGACTCCTTTTATGGGCCACCACACGTCCCAGACGCGTGTCCTTATATACCTTTCTTTAAAGGAAGCCAAAGTCAACACTGCCACTTGAACTCCTACGATCCCCTTGACATGGATTTCTCTGCCCTCTTTGGAAAGTATTTGGAAGTTCGTTTCACGTCTGTCACTTTGCAAGAATTTCAAAAATGTTGGGAAACTGGAGACACCTCCAGCCTCAAAACAATGACGTTGCCGTCCATTGTAACCGTGGCAGAGATTCTCTGCTATTTCGGAAACAATGAAGCACAGGAAATTGAAATTTAATGGTCGAAAAACGGAGTCCCAAAAAACATCCAGAGATGATTTGACATTAAAAGCTGTAAATGCTTAATGCCTCGGTCGCAGACTAACACAAACATGTCACTTTGTTCCTGTTTCTTCCAAAAGCGATTTGCAAACAAGGATGCAGCACTGCACACGGAGGCTGCAGCGTGCCAGGGGAATGCAAGTAAGTCACCTCTACTTCACCTCCCACTGTACAGCAGCTGTCAGTTGAGCTAAAATATGATTTTGTTTGGATCCTCCTGTAAGAGCTTAATGAGGAAAACAGTAGTGACACAACAGAGTGATGGCCGGGTGAGGGAGGGTGTGCGTTCGATAACACAGCAAGCAGCCTAACCCCACAGCACCACTACCCCCATCCTAGTTCTGTCAAGTACTTCAGCCCCTCATCCCTCCACCTCCATCCCTCAGCTCCACTCTGATCCAGAAGCTATTGTTCTGCTTCCTGTTCTAAAGCTGGCGTGCTCCTGCCTGCGCGTGCAGACACACACACACACACACACACACACACACACTGTTTTTTTTTTTTTTTTTTTTTGCCGTTTCCTCCTCCAGCAGCAGAGAGGCACGGTGCCTTCCCCACTCCCTCCTTTTCACCCGCCCCTGTCTGCAGCCCACATCACCTCTTCCTATCCTGGACCTTGTTATGGCTGGAATTAGCCTTTTGGAAAGATTTCCCCCAAGTCAGCTGCAGACAACAGGCAGACAGGGATGTATAGAAAGTGGAGGTGTGGAGATGAACATACACCTTTAAATAGTCAACGATTGTAAAAATTATACGTGATCTGAGCAATGATCATATCAACAGCATTGACAAATTGACACGCAGGTTTGCATTAAAACATACATTCAAAGTTGCTTTCACACCCCGAGTTTTGGACTAAGCAGAAAAAAGTGGCGCCTCTAACTCGTTTGGACTGAAAACTGCATCAACACAGTGCGACTTACTTAAACAGCAAAGAACACGGCACTTACTACTGTAGTTGTAACGCGTCACGTTTGTCACAGTTTCGGTGGCCTCGCGCTCAAATTGTGCCAAGGGGTATTTACAGCAGTTCTTTACAGTAGTTGTATAGAACTGCAAAATGGCTGCACCGTGGATCACACAGATTAAGACATACATTTTTGTTGCATCAGCTGCGTAAAGAGGAAAGATTCCATGTGAACCTGAACTGTGCGATGGTGCAGAGAAGGCGGGTGACGGTTTTATATTCAGTCTTGTTTGATTTAGTTTAGATCTAGTTAAAAAAAAAGTTGACATTTCTCATAGCAAATGGCCGGAGGATTGGGAGAGAGAGAGAAACACCCTGGAATGTGCCTCAACATGTGATGTGGAAGTTCATCACACTCAGGAACACACAGACGCACTGAAGAAGTTGGATACGAAGAGAACAAGAGCTTTTATCGCCTATTGGCTCAACACAGGGAAATAAATGACGTATTGATTACAAAATGATTAATGTGCAGTTTGGGTCTGAACACTTCATCTCGTTTATCTCTATAGACTCGAGCAGTGAGGTGATAAAGTTGGTCAAGTGAATGAAATGATGGCCAAAACCTACAAATATTTAAATACAACTTATTATAACCACGTCATCCTTTACTACATTTAAACATGTGGGAAACAAATCAGACTGAACTATATTTTTGAAATAAATTGAAAGCGAAACAAACTGGGCAAAAACAGACGACACTGAAGGGTTAAAGCCAGAGGGAGAAAAAGAGAGAATCGGGGAAAAAAGCGTCTCAGCCTGGCAGGAGAAAACTAAAAATGTGTGTTTGGTATCTTGTTTCTTACACACAGCACATTCACAACCTACGCTCCCTCATGTGACACTACTAAACATGTAGCTAGGCAACAGTGGGCTAAGTCTGTCCGCTGAATTTGGGCACGAGGCTTGCCTGTAAATAATTCAGCACACACACCCCTACCTACCCCTGCCCACTATCCCGTCTTCTGGGTGTGGTTTGTCTGAGGGGCAGCAGCGGGCGGGGGTTGCGTGCAAGGCGGGATATTTTCAGCTCGGGCTGGCCCCCACGGCCCCTTCTATTGATGGGATAGTAGCAGCCCGGGGATGGGACTTGTGGGTAATGCCACCCTTCGCTTGTGGCTGCCCAAAGCCATTTCCCCGCTCTCCCACACTGCAGCCAGACTGACTGTCCACGCTGCCGCCGCCGCTGCACGGCTGACAGTGTGCAGGGCACCGCTTCCGACCACAACGCTGGACAACACCACGTACTGTAGTCAACAATACACACACACAAAACACTAGGCTTCACATGCCAAGGGAGATCAGATTAAACATACTTGCAGCGAAAGGTGTTTCGCTTTACAAATTGTGCATGTTTTAACATCACCTAAACTTGGTCCTTGCTGCATTTTTATTATGCGAGTATTTGATAATCACCGTGATAAAAGAACTCCAGCCATATTGAAATTCCAAGAACACAATGGTGTTCAGAGGGTGCCAAGTTTCAAAAGTCAGACTAAATCAGACTCTTTTGGGGTCGAAGCTGCAAACTCATTTCTCTGCCTTTAATATGTGTAACTCTATGGAAAAGGTCAGTCCCTGCCTTAAGAATTTGTTGTGTGGATATCCACACAGTTCATGGAAATTATGTTTTTGTTGCATATTTAATGTCATTTTCAGTCTTGCAACCACAACACACACAGTCCCGTTCACCTACGCTGTAATGAACTCTAGCCATAAATCTCTAAATAAAAGTCCAATTTAATAAATCTTAAGCTATTTGCAAAATTAAATTGAAAACACATTAGCAAGAACCTGAGTTACTGACAAATCATTCAAAAAATTATTTTTTTATTGAAAAGTGGTGTAAAAGTGGTGAAATTTAAATGATGCTAGTAACCCTGTTACAAATCTGTTATAGCAACTTTTACTCCGTCTCAGTCGTATAATTTCAATAAAAACCACTGTGGTTCAGTGGCCTGTTTCGCCGGTGTGGTGCCCCCAGTCTGTCACTGTCCTCTGCCGCCTGCCACACTACAACAGAATAGAGCCGTATATCACTGCTGGTTAGAGAAGTGTTTGGTCGGCATCCATTTTGAAGTGTTTGTGAAGCAGAGTGGTGGTCAGGGTGGGTGGGTTGCTTCCTAAAAATAACCCCTGCAGGAGAAATGACAAGACAGGTGGGGCAAGGTTACTGCTGGCCTTGGAATAACAGAGTGCTGCCATAAACCAACAGATTAGCTAACCCTTCGCTGCACAAACCCGCCGCTCATTCCGAGTTCGACCTCGACCGAGCTCACGACACAGGACACGAGACGCGCAGAACTTGACAAGCACAGAAATGCAACTGCAAGCAGCTTGTTAATTTTGAGCTTGTGGTCTTAATTGTTTGAAAAGCAAAAGTGCCAACTTCCTCACAGTTTTGTGTGAAAATGCCGAGAGATTTGGATGGGTGATCAAGCAAAACGAGCAATTTAGAAAAGTTATGGTAACCTGTGATGGACGTGATGGATTAGACAGTGATGATCATTAAAGTTCAGTCTATTTTCACATAAACCAGAGAAACGATATCCCACAGCAGATAGAAACTGTCGGCCTGCCTGGTGCTGTGTCGACATACTTGCACTGTATTGGTATAATTTAATAGATTTACTGCAAAAGAAAACAGGCAGGATTTAGAAAGTGATGTTTTGCAAAGGGACTCGGTCACAGTTTGCAAAAAATAAACTGAAAGCTAAATGCACACACACTCCGAAACGTCCCCAGTCACTGTAGGTCCTAAGTTTAGGATCTGCAGCAGCATGTCATTAACCTTGATAGAGATGTTCTGTCCAACAAATTACTGTTGTCCGCACGTACAGCGCTTCCCTTTTCGAACCATTTCAGCTCAGTGAAATGCTCTTCAACTGGCTCGGTGCCCGACACCGAGCGCTCGTCTGTTCTCACTCGTTGTAAAAGTATTAAATTACCTGTTTGTTATCACTACGTAACTATCATGGCCAACTCCCTCTGCCCCATTAGGTGCATCTGTGTGCCCGATGTTCCCTCGGGCTGGAGCTGCAAATGACGGCGCATTCTCAGAGCGCTTGTGAAAGCAAAGGCATTAATTTGAACAAAAAAGTCCACTTGGCTGATGTCGCACCCAATCAACCACCTTCTCTGTTTACTGCTGTTTGACTCAGCCTCCACGTCCTTTACTGAATCTCTCTATAAAGACATTTTTACCAAAAGAAATAGCCTGTAAAAGTGAAAAGAGCGTGTTGTGATTGAACCACCGGTTTCCCTCTGTGATGTACAGCATCGCTTTCTGTCACTGTCGGAGCGTCGTAACCTGTGCTGCTCTGTGCTGCAGGTGTAGCTACGGCTGGCAGGGTCCGTTGTGCGACGAGTGCTTGCCGTACCCCGGCTGCGTTCACGGTACCTGCTATGAGCCCTGGCAGTGCACCTGTGAGAAGAACTGGGGAGGTCTGCTCTGTGATAAAGGTCAGACTCTAAACATCGTTTATCTTATTCTGTGTTGTACGGATTTTACACAGAAATGCAAAACATCTGAGATATCAATCTCCTGCATATCTCAGAAACTGGCCTCCCTTGGCTTTCCTGAAACATGCCACCTATCATAAACAACTTTCTTCAGCTTGTTTGGACAAACCATTCACATAGTGTTTGACCGATTTCCAAGTTTTTACATCTAGATATTTTGGTCAACACAGATCATGGCACCTTTTTGTATGAATGAATCAGCCAAGGAAAACAATGGCTCGTAATTTTAGCGAGATATTTGTTTCAGGAATGACGTTTGACCAGAAAAAACCTTAATGCTCACTCTGATGCATTTTAAAACTTATTCTAGTCGTGAGTTTAGATTTTTCCAGTAAACGGGATAAAGACTTCAAACTCACCGGCGTTTTACTTCAAAGCTTGATTTGCGTTGCAACCACATACTGTAAGTCACACGAGGACACGGTATGATTGGTCAACGTGCAGAGAACTAAAGTAGAAATTACATTTACCATAAACATGTTCTTACACTGTGCTCCTTCTAACCCACAATCAGTGTTTTCAGAAAGAAAAAATGAACACAAGCCTGTAGCAACAAGACGCTCTGTCAAGCGGCTGTATTTCACAAGTCAACCAGCACAGAGCTGAAACGTAATGGGGGGGGGGAATCTTTCAAACACAATAACAAACTTACCTGTCAGGAATTTTGGATGTCACTTTGTGGTGTATTGTTCATTATTAGTTTTGCATCCACACACACACACACGTACTCTTTCCTGTGCAGACCTGAACTACTGTGGGACCAACCGGCCTTGTAAGAATGGAGGGACGTGCATGAACTCAGAGCCAGACGAGTATAACTGCGCTTGTCCAGAAGGCTACTCGGGCAAGAACTGTGAGATTGGTGAGTCTACAAATCAAAGATTTGAAGTCGACTTTTAGAAGTGTCAAGCTCTGAGATTTGGATGAATTTCCTGTCTGTCTCAGCGGAGCACGCCTGCGTGTCCAACCCGTGTGCGAACGGAGGGACGTGCCATGAAGTCCCATCAGGCTTTGAGTGCCACTGTCCAGCAGGCTGGTCCGGGCCCACCTGTGCTAAAGGTGAGTCACTCACAACTGCTCCTCCGCACGAGATAAGTCGGAGAGATTCACCATCTGTTAAAAGCCGAAATCCAACAGGCCGACACCTCAGCTTCAGTAAAACATTTACTGGCTGTAAGTTTAAAAAGGCTGAGCAGTTGATGGACAAAGTGTGTACATCCTGTCACCGCCAGCTAGCAGGCTGAAGGCAGAAATGTTTATTAGGTAATTATATGTGACTGTAATAATGGCTTCAGCCTCATCTTTATGTGTGTTACAGACACGGATGAATGTGCGTCCAGCCCTTGTGCTCAGGGTGGAACGTGCATTGACATGGAGAACGGTTTTGAATGTATCTGCCCTCCGCAGTGGACAGGAAAGACCTGCCAAATAGGTATGTCTCTACCTAATAATTACAGCCGTGTAAGACAGACGGACGGTGCAGCGGGCTTCATCTTTTGCCGTCATATGTGTATCTTGTGAAGTGTGTAAAGCATGAAACTCGAAATTAATCCGCCCGGGATGTCAAATACTGACACTGCGTCAAAGCCTGTTGTGTCCTGTACATACACACAAAGGTGCATGTGACGAACAGGGTTTGACCTCAGAATCGGATCGACTCGAAAACCTGGAATATCGCAGGGAAACGAAGGGTCCCGCACGGTGGCTTTAATTCTGCCGGGATGCTTGTAAATGTAGACGTATTTTTAAGATCTCCGTTAAAAAAACTGATGCATGTTGAATGATATTTTGCTGTGTTTCCCTGTGTTTTGCACTTTTGGTGAATGTGACGTGTCCAAATTAGTCCCGGCAATCCATGTGCTTGCAGAGTTGCAGCATACGTGGCTTTGTTTATCTCGCTGTACGGTTTAGTTGGTAGCATGACTGTGGGAGGCCACTAAATTCAAACGTATGTTTGTGTGTACTCATGCCCAGTGGAGACTCACTGGGTGTCATCTGCAGCTCGAGCCAGGTGACTTGAGTAAAGCTAAAAATAACCTCCCGCCTGGCAACTGCTAGCCTTGGGACCAAATATACTCTGCTGGGGAGTTATCTTTGGCTCCAGACTGGGTGTAGCAGGGAACTACTGTATGTATGCTACGGTGAGGCAACGCCTCGGAACAGTGGAGCCCTCGCCCCCTCTAGCTTCAGCCAGGAAACACTTTATAACCTGTAAACATGTGTGGGGAGGAACCGAAAAGCGCAGGCTTGTGTTTCAGATTCAGTTATTTTCAGAGAGCGGGATGGTACCTGCGAGAGAGCGGGACATGAAGGAGGGGTAGCGGTAACGGGGTGGGTTGGCTCTTTAGAAAAGGGTTCACGGTGTTCAGTTTCAGTAGGCCAACAGGTGCTGCTTACCTCCTGGGAGTAGTATTAATGCACTGTGTCGGTTTATAGTGACCAGGGCGGCGCGGCGGGTGCAGCGAGCGCCGCTTCTGAAACTGATCATTTGGAATGCCGCAGGTTGGCCTTTAGGGAATGCAATAGAGAGACATTAACCCTGAGGGAGGGGGGAAGGTAGAGCGGGGCGGGGACGCTGTCCTTCCAGCATCACCCTGTAAACGTTCTGGCAATTTTACAGGTTTGAAACGACCCGAGTGGTTTACCCTTAAAAGTCATTAAAGCGCTCTGACTGGGGGGTTCGTACCGTTGGACCTGAGTCCAGGCCCCATCAGTGGGAAGGTTGTACCACACGCCGGGGAGGAAAATATAGGAGCAAATATAGGCGTCGAATGTCGGAACAATTTCTCACTATTGCTTCTGACATTAATAATTACTGAACATGCAAGATGCTGGGGGGATCTGCAGCGTTATGGAGGATGGGAGTAAACTGAAGCAGGATAAAACGTGCCCTAAACGCAGCGGTTGTAAATATCGTGTGAGCGCCTGCGTCTTTCCCATGATGCCCGTTGTTGCTTGGTGATGGGGCTTCTGAACAGGTCCTGAGCTCTGTCATTCATCCTGTCTGTGTCTCCCGTCTCCGTTTTTGCAGACGTTAATGAGTGTGCGGGGAAGCCTTGCCTCAATGCTTACTCTTGCAAAAACTTGATTGGTGGATATCACTGTGCCTGCTTTCGTGGATGGGTGGGCCAGAACTGTGACATCAGTTAGTATCAATCCAGAAATCCCCCGTCCTCAGCCTCTTCTCACCTACTTGTAGCTTTAGCACCGGCTTCGCTAATAATCTGTTTTATTTTCTTACAAAGGGTTTTTCTTACAAATGTGTTGAGTTTGTATTTTTGTTGAATTTGTATTTTTGTTGCTCTTATTGAGCAGTTTTCTGCAGACTTTAACAACATGCTAATGGCTCCGGGCAATACCAGCATGGTAACTTTAGCTTTTTGTAGCTGACAGTGAGCTGCTATTAAATCATTTATTACTGTATGTATTGTATGGCAGTAAATACTGACTTGTCCAACGTTTTTTTCTTGTTCAAATATTACTCATTATAATCTCCTGTTAGAATAATATTTCAACATTGAACCACAGGAAGCTAGCAGGCTAAATGCTAACAACAAAACTCAGGCCCTTCTCTTGTTTAAAATGGCTAATTGATCAAAGTGTGCTGTCAGAGACTCATTCATCTTGGAATATAGACGTAAAACACATGGGAAATGAGAAACCCTTTGCGAGAAAATCCCTTAACGTGAAGATGTCTAGCGAACACAGCTGGACTTCACTTCTCCATTTATTGGGCATTTCTTGCCTTTTCCAACTCGTCGACCTCTCTCTGCCGTAACCGTCTTGGCTGTAGGACTGAAACTAATTCTCTTTTCTCTTACATAAAAGCTCTGTGATAGTTTGCCTCCCTCGCCACAGCTCTTCCGCTCCTCTACATTCAGCAGTTTCTGCTCGGCATGCATCTCTGTTTTGGTTGCATCCAATACTTTCCAGCAGCAGCTGCATGTTCCAGCTCCGGTGCATGTTCCACGTCCCCTCGTTTGTCAAAGTCCAGCTAGCGCCTGACATGTCCTCTCTGATTGATTTGTCCCCAGACATAAACAGCTGCCATGGACAGTGTCAGAATGGAGGGACCTGCAAGGTGAGATGCTGCAATGTCGACTTGAGAGACTTTATGGCTTTGGGAAACACTGAGGTCTTTGTTTAAATTATACATAGTTTTAATTCCAAATTACGTAGTTGCGTAGTATATTATAATAAAAATAATAGAGCGGCAACAAGATTATTGCTGCTCATCAAAGTACCTGTCAGAACATAAAAGCATATGCTCAAGGGTGTTATGGTTTTGAAACGGTGGTTACCAACCCTTTCGTGCGGCATGAAAGGGTTTTTCCGTTTCGAACATCCCTCAATGAGAACAAAATGAATTACAAAGAGAAATGCCGCTTCTGGTTTACACAGTCACCCTGCTGCACACAAATCATCAAGCCAGAAATGTCATTTTTCCCAGAACATGCAAGTGAAGGTTTTCACACAAGTGGGATTACAAGAACACAAACGTCACAAATATGAAATCTTAAAATCAAGTGTGATTTTTAAATGAAATTTCTAATTCGTATCACATCCCTATGCAGATTGATAGGAAGTTGTCTTTAAACTATAGCAAACTATGGTTCCCTCAGTGTAAGTAACAGCGGTTTCTGTTCTACAGATTTGGTTCATGTGAGTTTAAAAAAACATTCTGCTCAAAAAGCTCAAAAAATAAATGCATTTTATAAAAAGCCGTATTTTCATTCATATTATTGCACTTGCTGTTTTAAAAAGGTTTTCTTTATGCACGTAGCAAATCATATAAGTAAAGACAAACAATTATGTTTCTCCCAATTTTCCAAAATTTCAAACCTTCTAGTGATTAAAATTGATGGTTTTCATAAATCTCCCAGATTACATTATATCTTCCATGCATTTGTTTTGTTCAACCAATAGTTGAATGTACTTACACAAACGTAAACTAAAGAATAGTTTAAATGACTTAGGAAAATTGTTGGTGATTATTATTTTAAATTTGATGACTTTAAAACAAGCATTTAAAAAGGGTTTTTTCGAAATGTCGTTTAAACAAAAAGACGGTTCAGCACATTCCTTGTTTTTGTGTCAGGAGGTGGCCAGAGGCTACCAGTGCGTTTGCCAGCCAGGATTCGTCGGTCGGCACTGTGAGATTCAAAGAAACCGCTGTTCCAGCAGCCCGTGTAGGAACGGCGGCCGCTGCCACGCCCTGCTGGATGGATTCATGTGCGAGTGCCCTCAAGGCTTCGCCGGTGCTACCTGTGAGGTAAGCGATGGTTCCCGCTGCCGAAACACGCTGTGATGCTGACATAACCACGTTTGGTGGAACATGTCCGATCTAACCTAATCTCCACACAAAGGTGCAGAACGACCCGTGTAGTCCAAATCCATGTCACAACAAGGCCCAGTGCCACAGCCTTACGGGAGACTTCTACTGCAGCTGCCCAGATGACTATGAGGGCAAAACCTGCTCAGAGCTCAAGGACCACTGCAAGACTAACCAGTGTCAAGGTAAGGGCCATCCACAGGCGGCTTCCATCCGAGCTCGGCACAGAATCGATCTGAAGTTACTCAAGAAAATGCTAATTGATGCACTTTTCACCTTTTACCTTTATGGAAATATTAGGAGTTGGTGAGAGGGTGCAACAAGATGACGTAATTACTAGAACACAACTCATGATGTATTTGTTTAACCCGTTTACGTTGCGCCGTGTTGCATCTTGTGTTGTAATGTTGCAATTTTTACACATAAAAGCAAGTGGATGGATATTTAAAACAAAACAAACTGAAAGATTAAGACAACATTTATTAAACCATCGATTGTTTGTTTTTGCTTCATCCCTAAAGTTATCGACAGTTGCACAGTTGCTGTAGCAACCAACGGCACCCTTAAACGGGTGTGGCATATCTCGTCCAATGTGTGCGGTCCTCACGGCCGCTGCATCAGCCTGCCTGCTGGAAACTTCAGCTGCGCCTGTGAGCCAGGATTCACTGGCACCTACTGCCATGAGAGTGAGTCATTATTAGTTCGACAGACACACACACACACACACACACACACAGACTATATTTATCGTCAGTTACCATCACTGGGAACCGCATGATTCTTACGGTAATTTAGACTCCTGTTTCACTTATCATCGCTGCTTTGGTTTAGTTAACAGCAAAAGGAAAAAAATCACAAGAGGGAAATTTAGATAAAAGTATCAGCCGGAAATGGCGCCAAAGTGACTTTCTCTGCAGAAAAAAAATCACATCCGATCACTTTGCAGTCGTTGGTTTTCTTGTTTGGCAGGATGCTTATCACACTTTTACTCTCTTATGCGAACACATGAACTTTTTCTAGTGGCCAAACACTCGAGAGAAACCAAAAAGCTACTTGTGCCTCATGTTAACCTCTAAAAATTTTACAAGGCAAAAGTGACAAAATGCACATTGGACTTGTTTGATTTTCTGCTTTGAAAAAAAAAGCAAAACTTAAAGAATTTGAATGTATTACTTAAAATCTGCAAATGTCTGCAGACATCAACGACTGTGCGTCGTCCCCCTGTAAGAATGGAGGCACATGCATCGATGGGATCAACTCTTTTAAGTGCTTCTGCCCAGACGGCTGGGAGGGCAGCTTGTGCGATGTCGGTAAGTACGTGCAGGTGTGTAGGAGAGAAGTGTGTTTTTTGAGTGAGCGACCACACAGGTACACGTGTTTTAGGAAAGAGCCGTGTCGTGCTTCTTATGAGTCACATATGCTGGCGGAATACATCCTCAGGCCAGCAGCAGCACTCAGAGAGTCGAGTGGAAGACAAAACAATGAATGGAAGGATTTGTTGAGAATGATAAAGTCAGGCAGGAAAATTTAGTGACTTCCTCAGCTGGCTGAACATTCATTTGTTTTGTTGCTAATTTACCTACAATCAACATCTGCACATTTGCAGACGACAGTGCTAGTTATACTGATATTTAGAGGAAGAGCTGCTCAAAGCAGCAATAAATCCATGACCTTGTTTTTAAATCTGAAGATGATCAAAACTAAATCTGGATATTGCAAATATTTGTATTATATGATCTTTTCCCCCAGATAACTTCACAGAAATTGTGATTTAAGTTGTGTTAGATTTGGCTCTCACCCTGCTGTCATACCAATATGGGGAAGTATAGGTCTAATAAAACCACTTTAATGACCCTCTGTTTGATATCTAGATGTCAATGAGTGCAACAGGAACCCCTGTCAGAATGGAGGCCAATGTGTTGATCTGCTCAATGACTTCTACTGCAACTGTGTGGACAACTGGAAAGGAAAGACTTGCCACTCACGTAAGTCGGTGTGACTTTACTTTTACGTCGGGTAAATGTAAGTCAGTGAGGAAGAAAACGTGCAAGATTTATGTCTTTAATTTGTATGTATTTCAGTTTGTTTTGATGTTGGTGTAAGTAAAAAAAAATCAGTCAAATTTAAGTAACGTGAGTTAAAATACCCTTCAGTAGTTGGAAAGATGATTTTAATCTGTATCATTTAGCAAATAAGAGAGCTAGCAAAGCTTCAGTCAGCGCCTATGAGAGTTTCTATGCTCCCAACATGTCGGGTCTTATATTTTTTAACTACCGCGGTGTCTTAATCTTCTCTCGGGGGCACGATGCCCTCACTGCCGGCTGCGCAGGATTGTTTACCTCGCCTCACTTTCGAGTTGACGTAATCGTTGCTCACCATTGGCACACAGTCAAATGTTTGAAACCCTTTTTTCCGTTCTGCCTCGGCCCAGGCGAGAACCAGTGCGACTCCACTACGTGTAGTAATGGAGGGACGTGTTACGACCACGGAGACTCCTTTCTCTGCAGCTGCCCCTCGGGCTGGGGTGGCAGCACCTGCAACACAGGTCAGGCTCTCAGAACGCATAATTACACTGTTATGACTCTGTAATTATAAAACACGATATTGCTCTGTCGTTACCTGCTGAGAGAAGCTCCCCCACCGTGGGTTGGTCAGAATTAAAACATGAAAACTTTTTCTCTTTTCTCTTTGTAGCTAAGAACAGCACATGTGACTCCGGTCCGTGTGAGAACGGAGGGACGTGTGTCGGAGGAGGAGATGCCTTCACCTGCATCTGCAAGGATGGCTGGGAGGGACCCACCTGTGCTCAGAGTACGTCATTATCAAGGCTTCTGCCATGTTCACATCACATGTGATGGATGGTACAGATGGGAACCGATCCCAAGTTTATAGCTTGGAACAATTCACGTCATTGGACAAGTCAGGACAGTTGTATGATTTTATAGCTGCTTGTGTGAGAGTTTAAAATGCTATTGACGGTTAAACACGGTTCCCATTTAATTTGGGTTTAAATGCCTTGAAGTTGACTTTACTTCCCTGTTAGTTAATGCCAAGTCAGACATATCGGGGCTTTTCAAAAAAATCTCGATTTTCCCTTTGTAATTATAACTACAAGGCATTAACTGTTAATTCCAGTAATTGTGATTTGGCAAAAGCCACATTGAGTAGATTTGTTTATTTGTGGGATAAAGAGCAGCAGAGATGAAAGGGCACAATCATTTAAATTTATCAGGAAGGTTAAAGATGGATTTTTCGAATGTTACTGTTTTCTCTCATTTTTCCTTTAAGTTTCCTCTTATATTTAAGAGCAGTGGCATCACCCAGCTACTATATTGCAAAGTCGCGTCCATCCTTTACGCACTGAAGACAGTCGAACAGCAGTAGAAATAGAATTCATTGCGATTGTTGCATTTAACATTGTGTCATTTCTTTTTTGCAGATGTTGATGACTGCAACCCACATCCATGGTAAGCCAGATTGTTTTTGATCAGTATGTTTTAGAAAGATTTAAACAGAAACTTTTTCACCTTATTGACCTTGAGGGTAGTTGAGTATATTTACGAGCTGTCCGGTTGTCAGCGTCAGCGTTGTACTGAAATGCATTTTCCAGGAGGTTCAGTACCTACTGTGGTGCTTAAACAGACTGATTGATTGATTGCAAATTAAACTTGACTTCATTTGATGTTAGAAATTGATTCAACTCAGGTGGTCTGGAATGCAGCCCTAAACTCGACAGGCTTTTTATTGCTGCTGGGTTCTGCGCCTTTGATCCTCAATCATTAATTTTAAAACGTCGGCTCGGTTGACGTTTGCGTCTTTTCTGAGTCATTCTGAATAAACTCCAACTACTAAAGATGCATTGTTTTGACTTGGGAATATGAAGGAGTGTTGCAGCAGCTGCAGCCTTTCCCAGTGACACTGGTGCTTGTGTGTGTTTGTGTGGGGTGATGGTGTCAGTGTGTTGTGCACGTACCTCTTTTTTTCTGTGAATTTATTTGTTTGCGAAAAATGTGTTGTGAAAAAAAATCCCCGTGTTTCCCCAGTTTCTTTTTTTTTTCGAACCGTAAATTCGGCTTTAATGATCTTTAGGTTTTGGACTGTTAATCAGCCAGAGTAAGATATTTAAAGGTGTCAGCTTGAGTTTTGGAAAATTATGAGTTTTGTTTTTTCTTGTCAAATGCTGGTATAATAAACTATTAAATAAAAACCCAGGGAGGGGAGGTGTATCTCGTGACAGCTTCTTAAGATCCAAGAAGCTACCCTTGACAAAAGCCTGCCCCTTCCCCCAGCTTTCTTTCCTCCTCGCCCACCACTACAATGACTGACAGGTGGATTAGTCGTGGTTTTGGTTCTTGGAGGAGAGGGTGGAGGGAAAGGGGGGACTGTCGAGTGTGAAAAGATGCCCCCTCACCATTCACCGGCTTCAACCTGGGGGTAAATTTGAGGAGTTGAGGTGTTGGGGGGTTGGGGGTACTCAGTATGTGGTCAGCAGGGATTTACATATGAAGTCTGGACATTGATCAGAGATCAGCCTCAGCCTGCTGCCGCTCAGTCTCTGCAAAGTCTGTGGGAAAAAAAGTCAGACAGAAAGTTTGTCTGTCGTTCAGAGGCCAGGAATGGAATGTATAGGACAGATGCAGTGAGCGCTACAGCGATGATATCATACAGTATACGTACACGCAGCATGGTCTGTTACTTGTGCGCTCATTTTTCTCAATATAAAATGTCCTTTAAAGATGATATCAGGTTATTTCTTCACAAGTTGTCCCAAGGAGATGTCATCTGTCAGTTTATTTTGGAGTTTTCCGGGAAAACATCGTAGTTCTACAGAAAAGAAGTTCCCCAGTTTATAACAATTCCTTAAAAGGAGCTGGTATGGAAATTCTAGTCAGTCCTGTACATAATTCAAAAAGCAACAAATGATCAACACAATATCACTCCCAAGTGACAATGTCACAACAGTTTACGTTACGTTAAAAAATGGCTTCAGATATATCAGGAAATTGTTGTGTCCCATGAAAGGAGTCAGATTTTGTGGACAACAGTCCACACAGACAGTTTTATATTCGCTGGACGAGGCCAAGAAACACTGGGAAGTTCACAAATGTAGGCACCACTTACCTGAAGCTCCAGCTTCTGGGATACGTTCATTGATTTACATTTTTCTAAAAGCCCATCTGTCACTTTTAGCCCTTCATGGGAGAAATTTGATAAGTCAAAGTGGGTTCTTTGTTTGTCTTCTTGAACATGACTGTAGTGGCACTTGATCATTTTTTTTACTTATGCACTTTTTAAAAAACGTTTTCTTTCCTCATCCGCAGCTACAACGGAGGCATCTGTGTTGATGGTGTGAACTGGTTTCGCTGCGAGTGCGCTCCGGGATTTGCCGGACCGGACTGCCGCATCAGTGAGTCCCTGGGAACCAGAGGGGACGTGTGGAGGGGTCAGATGGGCGGGGGGTCAGAGGTGAAAGGCCGTGGCATGGGAGTTTGAGCCGATTGTTTCAGGGCGACAGATTAGGAAGCCTTTCAGGAAGACGGTCTTAACCTCTCCCCTCCGCGCTGAGCCGAGGTCGGAGCTGAGGTTCATCAGACAGGTCACGCCGCTCTCCCGCCGCCTTCTGGGAGAAATCTCTTCAGAAAAGCCTTTTCACAACCTGAGTGTTATCCAGTTGAATCGTTTCAAACCAAACTGCCCTTTGTGCAGAAAGTGATTCGCTGGATTCCAGCTCTTACTAAAATTATTTGAATATGAAAAATCTCTCAAAGCTGACATTTTTGTCAGGATAGGTTGGGCCCCGGAGCGGCTAAGCGTTGAAAGATAAAGCAAGAATGCAGCTTTGACTGAATTCCATAAAGCCTTTCCGTACATTTACGTTTCAGACGCCTATTTTCCAGCATTTCCACCTGTTCTGAGGGTTTTTCTCAAACAAGATTAATGGGCATTTTCCAACCATATTTCATAATAGGTCATACTTTTTGCCATTTGTCCTGTCTGAATAAGATGATGATTTGTCTATATGCAACATGTTTCAAATATCAGCTGTGTTTCGATTCTCAGACATAGACGAGTGTCAGTCGTCTCCTTGTGCTGAGGGTTCCACATGCATGGATGAAATCAACGGCTATCGCTGCATCTGTCCTCTAGGATATGCTGGACCTCGTTGCCAAGAGTGTGAGTGCAGACACGATTCAAATTTATATCCTTCAATATTTAAAACAAACTTCAAACCTGAGCGCTTGGAGAGTATGTAAGGTTACGTAGGTTTGAACAGCATCTCCTCTATTCACTCCAGTCATAGGACTTGGGAAATCCTGCCGTCACACTGGTCTGCAGTTTCCTCATGGCAGCAGGTGGGAGGAAGACTGTAACACCTGCCAGTGCGTCAACGGATACGTTCGCTGTTCTAAGGTCAGCATCAGAGTTGGTGACTTTTATCGAGATCTATGAGCACCTGCTTTTGTTTTCTTAATCGCTTGAAGCAAAACAAGTAAAAACCTGTAAATCACTGAAGCCGTGTTTTTCCAGGTGAGGTGTGGTCGTCGGCCCTGCCTTCTTCCAAAAGCACTTCCCCCCTCGGACGGAAACCCTCACTCCTGTCCTGCCGGTCACGAGTGTGTGGAGCACCAGTTCCTCACCTGCTTCACGCCGCCGTGCCACCAGTGGGGGGTGTGTTCCACACCAGACCCCCCGACTCCTCTGCACACCCAGTGTGAGCCCAACAGCGCTCACCTAGACAACAACTGTGCTCGTATCACACTGGTCTTCAAAAAGGACAAAGTGCCACAGGTGAGGGACATGAGTTAATTACAGGCGTCAGTGGTTTCGTCTTTTCAGGCGCCCTGAAATAAACCAGTGTCTGCGAGCTTTGAGCCGTCCCAGCAAAGAGTGAGAGACGGTATAGTCAGTGCTTTGGCCTTGAAACGTATTTATTTTTTTCTCTTTGGCTCTAGAATTATGGAAAATCCTGCCTCATTATCAAATGTTAACAATCCACAAGTCTGATCAAATGTAAAGTGTTTTGAAAATCCAAACACAAACAGATACATTATGCTTTAATAGAAACTGGTGAGAGGATTTCTGCAGAGTTTGTCCTTCTGACAGTCCTTTAGTGTCCTTCATGCTGGTCTCGTCGTCATCCATCCACCTTATGTCATCCTCAGAGAGACGCTGGTGTTTTGGGGTTGCTCTTGTACTCGCCTGGACGTTAAAAGCAAATAATGGAAAACTGAGTGCGCTTGCCACTTTGATTACATGTCGATGTCTTTTTATTATGAAAAACCAAAGAGCTTCATGATAAAAATGTAGAAAGCAGTTTCCCCTGAATCTGCACTCCCTGGCAGTTTCGTTTAATGAAAAAATGCTTCACCTTCAGTGACAGAGAGAATGGCAGAGTCCCTTTGTAATTGGCCACATTACTCCTAAACCCGTAAAACTAATCCGAATCTTCTCTCTTTGTGTCACTCGTTAGTCCAGATGGCGTTTTAGTTGCTTACTACTGTATCATAAAACCTTAATTGGCCCCCTGGCAGCACGTCTGAATAAAGTTTTTTGAATGGAAAAGAATCTGTACCTCGGACAAGATACTGATCTGAGACCTGAGCCTCCGCGACCCCCGCTGGGCGAGACATTCCGATTGGCTGCGTCTGAAACAGACTTAGGAAGAATTAGGAGCTGATTGTTCCTCGCCAGCAGCGCAGACCCTAATCTGTGTGTGTGTGTGTGTGTGTGTGTGTGTCGCAGGGCACCACCGTAGAAAACATCTGCTCCGAGCTGAGGTACCTCCCTGTGACTCAGACGCTGGCCGAAGAGCGAGCGCTCCTCATCCTCTGTGACCTATCCTATTCTAACAGCGATGCCGTGGAAGTCGCCATGGTAATTATTACACAAAACACAACACACACACTGCATACATATATTTATATTTTCTTTGGATGGAGAAATAGACACAGCATTCGTTTACGCCTGTTTTTTGGTCACCTGACAAAAGCTCCTGTGTTCAGTCTCCTCTCAGCTCTCTTGCTCTCTGAAGGAAATATTTAGCTAAATAATGAACTCTGTTCACCACTTAACTGTGTGTTTGATGCTGGAGAGAAAGTAAAGTTTGGGCCCTAAAACCAAAACAATGAGCTGAAAGAGACTAAAAAAGCTGAAGAAAAGCAAAGTTTGGCCAGAATTCCTTGTTGGCTCCTGACTGTCATTCCTGTCAAATTGCGCATTTTTTTGCATTTATTTGATAATGAAAGCACAGAGCAGTTAACAGCCACTTGGTGAACCTTGCGCTGATCTGCTGTGTACATGAACAGTCGCACAATAACACACACTTATACGAGCATGTCCACAGGCTGCTGCCTTCTCTGCCGCTCAGCCTCTTTTCTCCTCCCACATTATTAAATCACACTTAATTCATCACTGCAAATTGTTTCCAGAGGAGGCCAGTAAAACGTGAACCACTTTCTATTTTCTGTTTCTACCCTTTTTATTCGAGACAAAAAGAAGAAATACCCAGAGAAATGGGAGGAGAGGGAGAGGCGTTTGAAGCCTTTAACCACATCTGGATGAGATTTAGCTTTTTTTTTTTTCAGGAACACCTTGCTCATCTGTTTCCTCGGTCTTCACCTTCATTCTCTTTCTGTTGCTTTTTTTAATGTTCTCCACCGTTTTCTCCTCGTATTTTTATTGTCTCCTTTTTTTACCTCCTGCTTTCATTTGGTTTCTTTTGTTTCTCCTTTTCCTTCTCTTTGTTGCTGTCTATTCCACTGCCCATTCTCTCTTCTTTTTTTAATCTTCCCTCGTTCTTTCTCCTGGCCACCCAGGCTTGGGGGGGAATCAGTCAATTTGGGGCTCTAAGCTGGTAATGGTGGGGATTAGTTCTTGTTCTTCTCATGTTTGCAGGCCTGTTTTAAGCGACTGATACAGGAAAAGGAGTGGTGAGCCTGACATCCACCCAAACCCCACAACAAGGCTTTCATAAAAACCTCACTCCCACACGCCTCTGACTCGTGTTGCAGCAAAATGTCAGTGCTCATTTACAAGTGTGGGTGAAATCTTTATAACGTCGGTGAGACTCGTCGAGCGCAGCCGGTTCACTGCCACCGAGACGTCTCGATTTGTTCTCTTCCAAAGCCTCTGGGTCTGTCTGTAAACCCCGGCACTGATGAGCGAGGCGTGAAACAAGTGGTTTGATGTGTGTGTGGGGAACGACTCGCCGTTTGGAGGCTGAGGCATCCCTGCTTTAGCTTGACGAGTAGAAGCTGCAAATCAAGAAGTGTTCAATTAGTTTTAGCAAAATATTTGGAGGCGCCATTCTGCTGCTCTTCGTAAATGCAAGAGCGTCAAGTTAGATTGTTATTCAGCGTAGGTTCTGACCATCAAAAGTGGACTGTTGGTGGCACAGATTTGCCCTTTGTCCAAACGCCACAGCAGCACCATCCTGTTGGCACAGATTTGCCCCCAGATTCCTGCTTGTGTCTGTGTCGTCAATGACTTTGACATTATGTAAAGCAGCCATTCAGATGACACGTCCTAGTTCAGGTGCGTGACTGTCTGCATACACACACCTAATGCTGTTGGATGCTCAGCCCTTTGACTGTGATGTGACTGTCAGTCATTTTGGGGAGGGGGGCCGGTTAGAGGTGTGTGTGAATGAGCTGCTGATATCCTCAGGACAAGAAAAGAGGAGTGTTTGTCCCCGGCCAGGCAGGGAGCACAGCTGGCCTGTTCTCTATTGTTTGTCCTAATTGAAGTGCACAGCACACTGCTAATCCCCCTGTGCACCCCACCACCTCCCTGCTCTCACCCTCAGCACCTTATTAGGCAATTAACTCTGGTCTCTGTGGTCTCAGCAGGAGGGGGGTCCGCAGCCTGCCAGATGTTAGGATGAGGATCTCTTTTATTCTGACAGATGAATGTGTGGTTTTTTTCTTCTCTTTTTTTTGTTGTCCTGCATAGCCCCGAGCATTTTGGCAAATGTGCTTTGTTTTCTTTCTTCACAATACAGATTAAATCTGCGTTATTTTCTTCACGGGTGGTTTTGTCAGTTTTAATTATTACGTACAGATCAGCTTTACTTTGCATGATTGCAGACTATTTTCAAGACTTGGGTTTGCTGTGATGAATATCTTTCCAACTTTCAGATGGAAAAAAAGTCGATAAAAGTAATGCAGAGTGTGTGATATGAAAGGTTTCATATCTATCTATATAAACCTACACGATTGTATGAAACCATGAAGTAATGGGCTAAACATTGGGTAAAGATCGCTTTTGTCTGCTTGGATGTGCAACTCCCGACTGTTACATGATGTTTTTAAGATGTGAAGTGCAGAGCAAAAACCAAACACATTGACATGTTTCCTCTTTGTCCCGTGTCTCTCCGTGTCTGCAGTCGTTCGAGCAGGACGGCCAGTCAAAGGACGGTGATCGTGGACAGATCCAGAAGGCCCTCAGTGCCATCATCAGCGCCCTGTCCAAACGCCACAACAGCACCATCTTGCTAGCTGTGGTGGAGGTCAAAGTGGAGAACCCGGGGGACCCTCCTGCTGTCGGTGAGTTGTAGGGTGGCTGTGTCGCTGTCCGTCTATGAGCACATATAGGTCATATTTTTTACTGGTGTTTCCTAGAAGGGAATTCTAAAAAAGTGCCAACTTCTTGTAAAATGGGTGTTTATTAACGGTCGGAATCTCGTCCGTGCTTCTCCTTCAGGATACCTGGTCCCGGTACTGTGCGTTGTCTTCAGTGTTCTGTGGATCTTCTGCATTGTTGTGTGCGTTTGGTGGACCCGCAAGAGGAAGAAAGAACGCGAAAGAATGGCTCGATCTGACGACACGACGGTCAACAACCAGCTGGAACCGCTGCGGAGCAACGCCCCAAAGGACAACCGCGACAAAGACATTCATTATGAATGTAAGAAACTGATGGGCCCCTCTGACAGAACGTGCGACGGGGCCGAAGGCGAGGAGGAAGGGGAGCAGGAGGACGAGGAGGAGCGCGCGCTGGGCCTGGGGGATAAATGTCAACCCCAGAAATGCTCCGTCGCTGGGGCGCAGGACAGAGGGATGATGGGAAAGGCGGGGGTCATCTGCACTACGCACAGTGGTCCAGTCAGGCGCCGCACCGGACAGCGTACAGCCCAAAAGACAACCGGTGTAAAAACCTGAACGCCGCCAAACTCAGTGAGGACATTAAAGACCATTACGTATGAACACGGGGAGAAGGGACCTTCCTGAATCCAAGCGAAAAACTGCAATGTCTTCAACGACACTGACTTTTCAACTCTTAAAAGCACCAAACGTGAAGATTACAGATGCTTTAATTTTCTATTTTTGTTTGTAACATCTAATTTAACTTAAAGGGTTATTTTATCAAAAACGGCAACAAAAAAACACAGAAAACCACCGACAAAATTTTCTTTTCACTGCTCCCAAATTTGTTCCCCCTCATTTTTGTGTTTACGAACTTTTTTTCTCGTCAGAATTAACGTTTTCCTTTTTTTTTTTTTTTTTTTTTTTTTTTTTTTAACCTCGAAGATCTAACTGGCTGGCAGCTGTTAATGATGTTTCTGCTGTTTGGTGCATTCGGTTCCTGTCTGCCTTAGCCCAAATCTACGGGCCTTTTCTACGCTTGATATCGTGTCTTTTTATACAAAACTTAAGAAATGTTTTATATACATTTAAGTTCTTTGGAAGCTGGCACAGAAAATCCACTGTATGATACCTGGCAATCTTTTTTGTTTACATTCATAGAAATCTTTTCCATTTGTGTTGAGACTATTCATTCAGATACCTTTTTAAAATTTTCTGTTTCCTTCAAGTCTATGTAAAGATATTTCAGTATTTGCATTAATAGAAAAGTGCCTTCAGCCCTTATTTTCTCTCCCATAGACTTTATGCAGAATCTAAAAACATGTAAAGGGAAAGATGTCCTAGTAACAACTCATACTACAGTAAAGGTTATTTTCTTTGCAATGTAAATATGTAAATATGAACAAATGGCTGTGTATATTTGAATTTAGTAACTTAAGTGATGCTTTGTATCATAGTTATTCTAAATAAGAGTTTTAGTGGTTGTTTTTTTTCTTTTTTTATTTTAAATGATGTCATTCCGTTTATTAGTGTCTTTTGACACTGACAGGTTTTATACAAATGTTCGGACTGTATCCAGGGTTCCACTGACAGATGAGCGTTGGTTTTAGAGAAAACAGATCATGACTTTTTGTGTTGATTTGTTATGATTATTTGTTACAGCTGTTTGGAGAGCTGTGTATCAGGCCCGTCACTCATTGTGCATGGCCGTTCGGATCGGAGCAACAACAGGAACTTTTTTTTTTGATTCCCTAAAAACAAACGGCTGTACTTTAAATGTCATCTTTTCAATAACACTTTTAACTAGACCTTCAGCACCTTCAAATGTAGATTATTCAGGCAAGTCCTCCGAAATCTGTTGTCACTAATTTTAGTTCCTGTACGTTCTAAAAGGTGTTGCTGAGTCCGCTGAGAGTTTTCTTGGGGAAATACTGTACCTGTATATGTTCTTACACCTCCCAATGTATGTAAATATTAAAACGCATCCTTTTCGACAGACACCGAAGCATCATTAAACACAATCGTGTCACCCAGTGACCTGGCAGCAGGGACTCACTCCGGGACATTCTCTGTGTAAGCAACAAGCCCCCAATCCCCAACCAACGAAGACGCCTACACGTCTGAAAATTGTAGAGAAGTGAGCCACCGCAAGCCCAAACTCTTCGTCTCCTCGTCCCTCCACGTTGTGTACTTTCTCCTTTTTTAAATGATGGCACTGGCTCCCGCGTTCTTTGCAGAATTTCTTTTTTTTTTTTTTTTTTTTTACACATCAGGATTTTTTTTGTCCAGAACATGTCTTCTCACATACAAAACATCCTTTCCCCTGTCACTCACTTTTTATCGGTGACTTGTTAGTGGAAATGTGCATTGGGCTGTGGAGTTGGGTCTTGCTGCCGTACGGATCTTGGCTTCCAAACAACTTTAAAACCCCAGTGCTGGTCTCCTCTTTCGCCTCCTCATAGCACAGTTATACATTTGTCATTTTACAGTCTGTTGGCAGCAGGGTTATTGAGTATGAAAAGATCATTGTGCTGCGGGATTCACTTTTATGAGGGCAACCAACCGCGCTGCCCAAGTGCCCTTTGTCAAGATACTCAGTCCCCCTTGTAGACAAATCAAAGTGTGTGTGCGTGGTTTGAATGGGAGTCTACTTGCAGTGGTGTGTGTGTGTGTGTGTGTGTGTGTCCTAATTCGCAGCCCGCCCTCTTGTTTTAGCCCCGCCTCTCCTTGTGTATCTATTCTGGTCTAATGAAGGGAACAAGTTGTATTGTTATGTCTGTTTCTGCACTAAGATCACGCCGGGAGAGGGAAACATTTAGCATAGAGAGATGATAAAGAGTCCCGTATCGTCACTATTTGCAGATGAACATTAGCTTTTCTTTCTTTTTTTTTTTTTTTTTTTTGCTGATGAAAATCATGGAATAACCCAAAATGATATTCTGTCAGTGATTATGTTGGGTTAGCTCCAGAGAATGGGCTGAATGTGCAGAATATTGTAATTATTTTGTACAAAATTTGGTAAAAGTCTTGGTTTGTTAGTGGAATTTTTTGTTTGTTCTTAGAACAATCCTATTATTTATTAAAGTATTTTATACCAATGTGGAAGTGGTTTGGTTTTACTTTGCTGGGATAAAATGATTTCCGGTCCGTGACGTAATCCTTCGTCACTGCGCCCCGCCCCCAGAGTTGACCGTTACCTTATACGTCAGAAGGCCGTCGAACCAATCCGACGTTCGTCTGCCTGCTGACGGAAACGGCGTCGGTTTGAAACGCGGCGCGGCCTCCGCGACAGACAGACAGACAGACAGACAGACAGACACACACAGGTGGGTGTTTTGTAACCGCGCAGAAAATAGCGGCCGAGCGTTGAACCAGTCGAACTGTGACACAGCGAAGTGTTTCCCGGGCTCGGCCAACAACACGGCGCCGAGTCCGAGGCTAGCGAAGCTAGTTAGCTAGACTGATTAAATGAACTTTGCAAATTTCACCCATTGAGGAGTGTGAGCTCAAAAAGCAAACTTCCAATTATTTTTTACATTAGGCTATGAATTTTCCATTATATAACAAATTGCTAATCTCGTCTTACTGTACAATTAATCTTGAAAGTCAGTCATCTGTCATTTAGCGCCGGGCTAACAGGTGAGTCGTCCCTCCGCCGCCGACACCGGGGGAAATGATTAACGCGGGGCCGCTCAGCCCTGCAGCGGCTGTGGTGGGGATCCGTAATGGCGGACGGACGTTATGTGCCATCCTGTGTGTTCATTAACCCGGCAGGTGTTTTTCCAAGAATGGGGAACGTGTTTGGAATCCTCAGGTCGCATACATTTACATGACCCCCTGTGAGAGAGGGGAGGGTGGAGGTCGGAAACCAGTGGCGGGATAAGCAGCGGGTTAGAGCCGGGTCGATGGAAGGCCACTGGTCGGTCCGGCTTCGTTTTTCTGGGCACCATGTTATACAGAAGACTGTGAGACCGTCCTGGGTCTGAATAACGTCTTCATCTTAAACGTGCAGTGTGGATTCTGAAAGACCACAGCAGCAGAGAACGTCCTGCCCTGAGGTCCTTCCAGTAGTAGTTCTCAAGTTTTCTGACTGGATCACATGTTCAAAAATCCAAGTTAAAACAAAACCTTTTAAAGGAATTGTGCAACGTTGCCTGTTATTTTCTGATCGTTTGATATAATCATAATTTAAATGGGCATTTCGGTGAGATGGTTTTGTCAATTGAAGCATGTGGTTTTCAACAAAATAAAACGTGTCTCGGTTGGATTTGAAGCAGCAGCACAGTCCCAAAAACCTGATAAAACAGAATAGCTTACATAACATATGTTAAATGCATTTTTATACATGTAATTACATTTATTGCTTATTTGACAATATGTTCTTATGGTATGTGAATAGTTAGCTTGATTTAAACCCAGGCAGGTGCCATTTACATGAGGTTCCACTCACAAATTGCTGTCTTGTGATGCTTTCAGATTGATTCAAACAAAAAACCTGAATACTGTTTAATTTTGTTTAGTTTTTAATAATTTCTTTAAGTATTCACTTCTCCAAACCTACACGAAGCACTGAAATGTCAAACTATTCACCATCACAGAAAGCTTATGTCAGATTCTGTTGTGAGTCCTCTACAAACTGCTCTTTAAACCATTTGCACATCACTTTTTCCGCATTGCTACCACAACCACATTGGGACATTCGAAAGCAGCATTCACAATATTAGTTTATTATAATTTATGAAACTATCAAATACTGTAGCTTTTTTTTTTTACACGACTGTCTATGGTTCATACTGGGAAAGCGATCCATTGGATTTATATGCACTGAAGGGATGCTCACATCGTCGTGACTCGAAGCTACAGCAGGTGTGTTTATTGGTGTTGGACAGTCTCATGTTTCAAGTCTTCGGTGACTAGATAAATAAACCATAACAGTTAGAACATTGAACCAGTTTACAAGATGGTGCAGCAGGAGAAACAAACATTAAGCCGCTGTGTGCTGTGTGCGTGCTTGGACGGCACTAACTGATGTAAAATGGACACATGATGGTTTCGCGGTCCATTTGACGCTCGCCCACTTGTATCGTTGAGACAACACAACGCCGTCTCCACAGTGATGTGTTGAGGCTTTGCTTGATGTTTAACTGAAAGTCTCACATCTTCTTCTGCATCCAGATGGACAACTCGGTGTGGCAGATAATCTGCTGTGAAGATGGACGACTGCAATATCACAGTCACCAGGGATGCGTCAACAGTGAGGCGTCCTCGTTGCAGGTGAGTAGGCTGGTTCACTGGAGCAAAGACACCACTACAGGTGGACGAGTTGACAGGTCCAAACATAGAAGTTGAGCTCAAATTAGTGGACTTTGTGATGCTGGCTGCATAAGGAATCTCAAGAAATTATACTATAAATTTTCACAAATTCTTGACTCCTTATTAGGGACGTGCCGTAGTGGCAATAGTGCAATTTACACACAGGGCTTGAACGCTGCCGCTGTCATCGACAATGCCAGCATCAATATTTAAAACCTATGCATCCATTTTTTTATCCCCTACAGTAAAATTAGTGTAGTAACATAAAAGTAACATAAACTCATAGAATGACTTTCTGTCACATCTTCGCTTTTCTGTGATGGTTTATCAGTTATGTGGCTTTATCTGATTCTGCAGAGTTTTCCAAACACGGTTCAATGCGCAGTAAAGGTTTCCAGATAGACGCAGAGAGACACACAGCTAACATCCTGTCGAAATGGCAACCGAGCAAGCAGTCGCTCGTTTTAGAGAGCTTTGCCTCCCAACTTCACACCTACTTGTATTCTGTTAAAACCAAGAGATCTGTTCGCCTCATGTGGAAAACAAAGCAGATGCACCTATTGCGCAAAAGCACAACGCTACGGCAACGAAAATACATCCATTTAAAATCATAAGCCGATTCTTGCGTCTACAGTTACTAAAACTTTCTATTCCTTGTTTTTCACGCTGCTAATTGTTTAAACTGAAAATAACTCGGCATCTCCAAACCGGTTCTCTCTTAACATCGGTATGTTTGAGAAATAGTGCTTGATGCAGTGAAGGGTTTTAAGATGACTTTAATTTATCAGAGTAAATCAAGAGAGAGTGACACGGAGGAGAGATACAGTTAGGATGCAGCAGTAGATGAAACCGTTCAGGTCAAAATTACTTTTTTAAGCTATAATAATGTATAAAAGAGTTGACAGTTTAGCACAGAAACCATAACTGTGTGCATTTATTTACTTATGCTGCTGAATGCATTTGCATTGGTAAAGTGTTTAGAGGCAATAGGCATCTTTAGTTTTAGACACTAGACACACTGTGTGTGTGTGTGTGTGTGTGTGTGTGTGTGTGTGTGTGTGTGTGTGTGTGTGTGTGTGTGTGTGTGTGTGTGTGTGTGTGTGTGTGTGTGTGTGTGTGTGTGAGAGAGAGAGAACATTAATCATGTAGATGAATCAACTGTTTAGTTCACAGCAGTTAAACCCTAATAAGTAAAACATGATAATCCTATGGTGTCGGAAATTGATTTTAATGGCTTGTGTCGGTGAGAATAAATACACATTATTTGGTGTCCAAGCCTGACCTATCACTGTAAAATCTGAACTATTCCCTGACCTGCTGGTCTGGCGCCGCTCAGCTTTTAAACACAATGACCCAGATATAATGAAGCCCGCAGGCTCAGTGACTTTCCTGAGCCTCCTCCTGCTTCTCACACACACCCTGTCTCTGCACGCACCCAAACCTCAGTCCACACACACACCTGTTTTCACCGGATCACTGCAGCATGCTTTAGTCACACACACACCCAAGTGATGATGAAATACTGCCACAACCACTGCTGCTGGACCAGGTCCCTGCAGTCTCCATGTCAGTGTCCAGCTCAGGTCCAGCATGTGCTCAAACCGCATCATCGAACGGCAAACAAACAAGTGCGTGGTGCTTCTTTGTGACTTTGGCTGCATGTTTCTCTCCGCTGTAAGCCACGAAAATGTCCAAACAGGTCTTTGTAGGATGCTTTTATGCAGAGATCTGTCCAAAGAAACGATACTGGCATGTAATCAGTTCCTCAAGTGTAACTCTGATACTGCGCTTCATTGCATTTCACTGCTGACTCCCGCGTAACACTGTCTACATAGATGGCATAGTGTGAGCAGCGGATTCGATGCTCCGTGCGTACTGACGGTGGATGCCTTCAGGTGCAGAGCTCTGAAGCAGGAAAACGGATTTGACGAGCATACTGGACGCGCGCTCGGCAAACGCGACTCGTCTGATGTATGAAAATGATTTTACTTTTATCACAGTTCGTAAAATCTCTCTAAGCACTTGCAATATTGCGCTGAACATACTTGCATAGTTTTGTTTTAATTATGGGTGATAATATAGTAAGGATCTTGCTTCTGTGTGATTCGACTTCACTAGCTTGACGTCACCTTGGACTAAGTAGTTGTTGTGCCAAATTAATGTGTGTCTTTTTGGAGTTTCCTTTTTCTTCTTTAGTGGTAGAGGTATGAAATGTGACGGCACGGGATGGATAGAATGTCTTTAGTATCGTTTGCCTCTACATTTGTACAAGAGTTGACAATAATGCAAAGTGTATAAAATGCAAAGGCTAGAATAAGGTTTCTATTCGGCTATATTTTACTCTATCTACGTAAAGGTTTTTTAACCTTATTTCAAACCTTAATTTGATCGTTTTTTGGCCACTAGTTTGCGTTTGAGTGTGTGCATTAGCTTCAACAAATTGTAACCCAAGCGGCTGAAGTTACACGTCTCTTAAAGGGCGACTTTACCAACTCTCTTTCTATGGCTTTAGTTTAGTGTGTAAATGTATATTATTGCTTTTACACATCCCTATATTAAAATATTTCCCTGCGTCTAGCTGAATATCTCCTCCAGATGACATCACAGAGAGGAGTTGTACATCATTAAGAGTTAAGAGGGAGCAGGTTGACCATAAGTAAAACCTCCATAGTGTGAGCAACAAGATGACATAATCTGAATTAAACGGTCCTCCAAGTGATGTCATCTGGAGGTGTGTATTTTCAGCTAGAAGTAGAGACATTTTAATATAGTTCAGTATGATTTTTAGGCTTTTAGCAGCTTTATTTTTAGGACTGAAATGGTTTTACTCAAATTATAGGGACGGTTGTTTTCTTTGGACATGTGATAACTATTTCTTGTTGATTGTTTTCTATTTTTGGCTCATAACTACATCCTCTTAGGTACTGCAGTGCAAAACTAACAGACTGCTTATATGCCAGCGTTCAACAGTTTTAATTCTGTTAAAGAAATGTGAGCTTGTTTGTGTTCTTTCAGTTGGTGCACATGGACTTTAAACAACACGAGTGGCTGCTTTGTTCACACGTTATCGATTTACACCTGATACCTACTGGGCTCCATACAGCTCATTTATTATTGCCACATTCAATGACAGCCACGGTGATTCACACTGCCTTGAGGAGCTGCCAACCCCGAAAGAATTTAATATGTTTAGGTTTGATGAGGGTAAGATGAATAGCTACGCTGAAAGGAATAACATTTTGGGATAAACATTAGCTTCTGGGCCTGCCATTAAACCGACCAAATGAGTATCAGTCTTTAAAATCCCATATCAATTTAACCCCAATGTACTTGAAGCAGAAAGAGGCTCAGAGTTTTACGGCGTGTTTGGAGGTAAGGGAAGCTTACAACTGGACGAGGAGACGGGGAGGGCAGCAGGAATGCTCAGTGGTGCTCCTAAGGACAGCAGGAGAGCCGGATTCCTCCTTGGAGCAACCACGCCTCAGCTTCTCTGCTGGCGGTGAGCCCTCCGACTCCTCCCAGGGTTAGGGCCGAGTCCACATGTTCAAACGGAGATGAAAGGCCCCCGGTAGGAAGGTTGTCTGTGCCAATACCAACCGCCTGCCAAGTAAGCCCTGCTTAACGTGCTCTCCCAGATGTTCCCAACACTGAATATTCTGCTCTTCACCTCTCCCCTGAGATGAGGAGGGAGCCTCCGCTTGACCCCTTCACATCAAAGTGTGGAGGAGGACTCAAAACAATGAGCTCTAGAAGAGCGAGAGAGACTGAAAATGTTATGTGTGTGCGCAGAGCGAAGGAATCAATGATTTAGGAGGGTAAGAAGCGGGTTGGGCCCCTTGTCAGAATAGCTGACATTAATGCCTTTGTCCTGAGGGTTTGTGTTCATAGAGCAGAGGATAAGCCAACGCATATTTTGAGCCCACGCCTGCATCCTTTTGCTAGTAATTTCACCCATAATGTAAATGCTCGGAGACTAAAGGCTTTGTCTCTATTCATGGCAACATCTGCTTCATAGTAAGGACTTTTTATAACCTTAAATTAAAAATTAAATGCAGAGATTATATAAAAATATACTGTATAACAACATGTAAAGTCCTGCTTAAAAAAAAAATTACTCAGAATTATAACATATTTATTTAGCCGCTTTTCAGCATTGTATTTCATTGGATGACGATGGTAATGCACGAGGGTGTAGGTGTACGCTTTTAATGCTAAAACTGAGCAAGGAGAAGCATATTTAGTTTGGACAAAAGTCTCTGAAGTTTGTTCATAGTGCTTCTTTCGACATTTCCTTAAAGTAGCAATAAATCAAAAGTTACCATCTGTAACTTCAGAAATGCGTTCCTGTGTGGGCAGCGTTTATTTATGAGATTTAAATCCAATCCTTAATATTTGATTGGCTCGCTCAGCTGCCAGTGTGGCTTCAAGGAGTTTTACACTCAGATTCAGAGCAACATAGTTGGTGGGATGCCACTAGTTTATGAGGAGAACATGAAAAGTTGTTTTGTGCCTAAAACTGCAAAACTAATAAGTGGAAAATATCAGCTGTCCAAAGAAGGAAATCTGCTTGTTAGCTGTGCGTGCACAGTTAGCTGATAGTCTTTGGTGAAGCTGGGGATGGTTTTACGCTGCAGCCCCAGAGCAAATAAGCGTGGAGCGAAACTACATGTGATTTACACTAATATGATGTTTTACATTGTCTCCCACAGACTGTTAT
The DNA here is from genome assembly GCA_033026295.1 of Channa striata. Taxonomy (NCBI): domain Eukaryota; kingdom Metazoa; phylum Chordata; class Actinopteri; order Anabantiformes; family Channidae; genus Channa; species Channa striata. The sequence continues at coordinate 21,043,967 of CM065183.1, forward strand.
GTTTTTGCAAAGAACATAAAGATAACATAATTCAAAATTACAGTTTTTTTCCCTGTTGACATGATAGGATATGTAAGATTATATTGTAAATGGCCAGTGTAAAGTTGCAAAAATGTTGATACCCCCCCCACACTAACACTTGATTAATATAAAGTATACAGCAACGTATTCTAACCTCAAAGGAAGAGAACGCATAGCTGGGGGGGCGGCTAGCATGCTAACAGTGGGATCTGCAATTAAAACGGAGAACGTTGGGGAGGGATATAAGTTTGAGGACAATACGGTTTTTAAATTTTAAAAGTTTCACTGATGGAATTATAGCATCTGCTGAACCTGCACTATATGTCATTATTCCCAGGGTCATAATTTGCCTTTATTCTTTACGTTGTTCATACTGTCAGAGTAGTTAAAATCCATCAATGCTGATAAGAGGCCATAAACTGATTTGCAGTATATAATGATTCATATTTTCATGCTTTGGAAAGTCTGCAACATAATTTACAACTGTATATAACCTATAAGATCTCCCTCTAAAACATAATATTAGATATCACAATGTGGAAAGAGTTTGTAGTCACTTTAATTTTCTCCATCTTTGCCTGATAAAAGTAATGATAATGTTTTCAAACAGGATATTATTTCTACATCAGATTTATCCTCGATAACCCTCTGCTGTCTTGACAGTAGACTCTAAACATTTGTCTAAACGGTAAAAAAAAAAAGTAAAACATTAAAACACACAATAAATCCGGTGGAAGAGTTTGAGTAATGTCATTGGCCTTTTGAAATCTGAAGTGGCGTGCCTGGCTTACATGCACACCACCCAAGGCTACACATTTCACAGACAAGCCTCAACTCAGAGAGGAACGCCGTGACTCCCAATGTCATCCTCCTATTCATCACCGTAAATGGGCTGGATCGGTTTCATGTCGACGTTCTTGCTCTTCACTCCCAGTGATGGCCAGGAGACACTCTTAACAGGAAGGGGAAAGTTGACTTTGTTGTAAAACGTTGATCTGCGTACATAGACGTGCGTGCTTGTCAAGTGACGTGCGTCAGTAGGTGTCATGATGCAACAGGAACAGCCTGCAGGGGAAGGAAGAGTTCAGCTCCTAGTGATGGTCATAGAACCACCTGAATTCCATTCTCGATCTTATATCTTTTTATAAAAGTACTGTCATTTGAATAAAACTGTTGAAATGGATACACGTTATGTGCTGATATCTTTAGAATAAAAAGATAAAGTAAGTAATATTATACATAAATACTGCAAAGTCAAATGTCAAAACAAACAAATTCCAGTGAAATACAATTTGAAATACTTTTGCTTTGCATTCATGACGTCCATGTATGGATATTATTATATTTCAATCAATTACACGTACACACATACATAAATGCAAATTATACATACAGTTTATATTTTGATTCTTTCAATATACCAAATCTGTGCACACAAAACATTTACGTGTATTAGGTAATTATTTAAGCTTACATGCTGATATATTCATGTAGTAGAATTAAAGAAGCTTAATGTTGCATAGAAGTGGCTGAAGAGCTGGACTGACAGACGAGATCTAGATGGATAGAAACCTGGACTCTACCACCCCAGACTCCAGGTGCAGGCTGGTTAGAGATGCACCTGAGACAAACCAGCACATAACGGCAGGAGGAAAGATGCGAGGCAGGGGAGACCCTTCTGACCCGTCTCTGCCGAACGTAGGATGAAAAGTCCCGAGGTCAAAATGGAATATATCTCACAAGGTGGTTGAGAACGAACTAGTTAAGATCTTTCGGGATCCAGAAACAGCCTGGAAAACCACCCGAATAGATTCCAGGAACAATGTCCGAAATCTCTGTCCAGAAGAGGAGTGCGGTCCTAGGAACAGCTCAAGTACTGGCAGGACCCCGAAATCTTATGAGATATTAATTCTAATGTATTTCCACCAGCATTCATTTTCCCAACTCTTCTTCCCAAATGCAAAAGTGTTTAACTTTGATTTAACACAATGTGGTTTTCCACTGATCTTCACTTCAGTCCCTCTGAGCTTTTGCACATGTCGGCGTTTGCCCCGTGTTTATGAAGCTTCTTTGCACTTAGAGGTTGTGTTTCCTATATTTGGACCTTTGCGCAGTATGTGCCATTCTGAATAGTTGACAACTTCCTACTTACAGTAACTTTAACAGGATTTTGAAACCGCACAAACTGACCTTTTATTAACCTCTCTTTAAACCTGCACTGCTCACACACAAGCTCACGTTCACTTCCTGTAATACAAACACATAACTTTGCACACACTCTACAACACACACACACACACACACGCAGAGACCAGCCGGACCTTACATCATGCCATTTGCACGCTGTGTGGTCGAGCCGGAGCGGTTGGGATGAGACGGCGTGATGCACGGATCACTGTGTCATCAGTTAGCCGGAGGTGCAACACAAAAGCTTAATGCGCGATTAAGTCCCGTATCAGCTCTCATTATGGGTGAGCATGTCAACCGTGGGTGGAGCGTGGCCCCCGCTGGAGCAAACCCTGCATCCAAGCCTGCACTAAACCCACCTCCTCACTAACACGGTCTCTCTGCTCCTCAGTCTCTTTTGCATCTTTGACTTAGACACCATATAACATCCTGTGCAGTCTGATATTTTATTTAAAGCTGTGACGTGCAACCTTTGAATTCAAATCAGCACATTTTAACGCTGCTGTCTTTAAGCACTCGTCGTTCCCCTTGATGAGCTGTCAGATACGTCAAGCCCGAGGCTTCGGTAACTTTTCTCCCCAAATCCTTCCCCAGTCGTTTTTAAGCGGGTTTGGTGATGTCTGTCCCGGCTGCTTGTTCGGCTTCCCTGGGATTTGCACCATCATTTTGACCTTTTTTTTTTTTTTTTAATTCGGCTTCCGCTTCAACAACCTCTGTTGTTGTTCTGTACCAGTCACAATTTTGGTTCTCGTCATGGAGAGTGATGCCATATGCATTTGTTGACAAGCTAAGGCTAAGTTAACTAAACGCCCAAAGAAATCATCAGAAGCTAGAGAATGATGCAAAAGTCATTTCAGAAGGTTGTACTGACTCTGTCTCTGTAACAACCTTTTTGGACTTTATGTGTGCGCTTAACACAAACGATACTCTGCAGCGTTACTGCAAAGTTGTATCATGATACAAATATTTATTTTCAGTTTTCTTTCCAAGCCAGTCAGTTTCCACAAACAGCCACAACAACCCTACATTTCATTGCATGAACAAAAAAAAACAAAACAATATTATGCAGCAACAAAGATAAGACTTCCCCTTTAAAATATCCTGTTGGTGCCTTATTTGGAAAATTTGCTGCATTTTCTAAACCTCTGTGGACTTACAGTATGTGACTGATAAACACTAAAACTTCACTAACACTACAACACAAGACACAGCAAGCAGTTGTTACTGGTCCCACAGCGAGAATGACAACTCAGCTTCTGTCTTATTTCCTTTATCTGTTTACAATCTCAGCGCTGCAAGGATTGCAAGAGACTAACTATGTTCTAGTTTTAATCACTGATGAAAAATATATTTCTAATGACACTAGACTTAAGAAACCAGTGTAAAGGTGCCCCAGTGTTTAATGTGATGTCCACTGTGACAAATAACTCGCACACAGAATAGCAGCAAACAAATTACAAATGTGCGTTTGCCAGCTTTGCAAATACAAGACTAAAACTCCAACAGACTTGATGTGAACATAAATTATTATGGTTGTCGGTATTCTGCGGGCAGAGTGTGTGTGTGTGAGATGAGAAGTTGGAGAAACCTAGTCTCTTCAGAAGTGGGATGAACTGGTTAAGTTATGTGTAAGACTGGGATCAGGTTAACCATCATAACATAGGACTTGTTGGAAGAAGTCCACCAGCTGAAAACTGTCCAGCTCCTCCTACATTTGGCCATTAGCGTGTTGTGGCATTTCTTCGCAAGTGTTGCACTTCCTGCTCCAGTGTAGCATAATGCTCCTCAAATAAAACCAGTGAAATCCTAATCTTTAACATCTTGATTATTTGACAATTACATAAAGAAAGGCAAGGTGGTGTATTGGCACACAAACCCGCCTTGAAGGCTTTATCTGTTGGGAAGCGTCATTTGGACACTCGTCTGTCTGTCATTGTGTGGTACTTTTGTACTGTCATAAGTTGTATATTGTTTCCCTCAGACTTTCAAGTCTTTGTTTCAAATATCTAGGAACAGGTTTTACTCCTGATCTCAGGTTGTAATTGGGTTGATATACGTGACAGTTCAGTTTGGAGAGTGAGTAGAAAGTGTCTTGTCTTTCTGCTGATGTCACTTGGTTGAACCAAGACGCTGTGGTAGAAGTTCATAGGAGCAGATAACGTGTAGTTTTTCTTGGCATGTCAAGTGTTTTCTGTAAGTGAACTCGCCTGTTCAGCTATGCTGACTTTATCCACACTGTGTGTGTGTGTGTGTGTGTGTGTTTTATCGTGGTGAACAATACCTTTGAATGTTAAAGTGTGTGTTCTCACTCTGCCTGGTCATCTGCAGACACATTTTGTTCCACTTTTGGGTTTATGGACCTTGTTCTCCTCCCTCGTCCTCTGTCTCTTTAGAATCACCACATTTGCCAAAGGCTAAATGTGTAGCAATTCATCTTTTTCATTTTGCTGTAAAGAAAAACAAATGGAATGTTTGTTTCTTTTCAGTTTTTATGGCATTTCAGTCGGTAAATGTACAGAAAACCTTTAATAATGTTAAAACAGGAAGCCACTCAAAAACCTAATAATTAATCCCAAAAACATTTATGTAGAATGTTTGTTTGACTACTGTCCAGTGCTGAATTAATATTACCCCTTTTATTACAGCAGGATTCAATTCACAATATGTTCATCGCAAGGCACCTAAGAAAGTCAAGACAGCACAGACATGTATAGTACAGACCCTTTACAGGCTATAATCTGCCACAACATTAATACCACCTGGGGCTTTTAAGATTTTGGTGGAAACGGGTCAGCGTTAAAATGATTCCCATGTGTCTTAATGTCGCGATTGGTGGAGCCCTTTAAAAAAGGCGGAAAAAAGCACACAAAGAATTTGATGTCATGCCCCACACTGACAGAAGAGTAAAAGTCAGGCCTTTGTTGGCGGTTTAGTCCTAATATTTGCAATTACTACATTCCACTCATGTTTTCAACATTTCTTCTCTCTCCTATATGCTCTCATCTTGCCTTGTTTGCCTCCAATCGTCCTTCTTCCTCACAAAACTGCCTGATTCGTTTTGCCCCAGCCAGCACCTCTGCTAAATTAAATCTGCCTCCTACATTGCCTAAGCGAAGGAAAGCATTGTCTTGGACGGTACATCTGTAACCTCTCCTCCCTGGGCACATTTCCCTCATTCCATTTTATGCTACCTGTCCATCAAGGCTATACCACAGGCGCTAGGTACAGTGTTATGATTAAAGGCGGATGGAATGATAATTCAAGCTTTACAAAAACGAAAAAATTCAGTCTAATCGTTAGAAACCTCCTACGCTACCCTCAGGATTTTGGAGAGGCTGAATTGACATTTTAAATCAAACATGTTGAGATCTGCCTGTTTTCAGCAGGCAGACAAAAATGAAAGAGGCTTTGCTAAAAGTTACCTTTTAGCTGCTGTCAGATAATAACACTGTAAGTGCCTTTCTGATTATTTTTAGCATGCTTCTGCTTGAATTGAAGGTTTAATTTTCCTCTTTAGGTTCAGGAAGTTTTACAAGCCTTGGGCTGATGGATTGGGCTGAACATTCTGTGCTGAATTTCACAGATTAATGGCACTCAGTCCAAATTTGGTGCTCCTTCTCTGCTTAGAGAGAAAGAGGGCTTTTACCCAAAAGCATGGCATCACTCGTCCTTGATTTAAACTGCATGACATGAAATTGCAATTAGAAATATTGTATATTCTTCCATTTGCGGACAGAGTTACAAACACGAGGATTTCACCCAGAATACTCTTGGAGGCCTTGGCTGATCAGCAGCACATGTTTTTTTGTCTGTTTAGGTTTGTTCTCTGATCCAGTTAGACTCAAACCTTGACGTGATGTAGCGAGAGCCAAATCTATATTCCTGCGTGATGTGACTTTTCTACACACATACAACATACACAAACACTCAGGGTTATGATAAACATGAGGTTTCTGATGATTAACATGTGAGAGGATTTCTTTATCCCTCTGCTGTCCATCTGTGACACCACAAACAGATGGATCCGCTAATGCACAAGCACAATATAGTACAACACAGTGGTACTGTAAATCACGGCGCAGTCAACAGAAGAAAAAAATAATATATTTCATATGTACTTTATTTAATCAAACTATTCTATTTAATTAAATAAAATCTTTCACTGGACCAGTGTCAGCTCCCTTCCAAAGACATTTGGTGTACGGGAGAAGTGTGCAAAATGTTAAGTTGTGTATCAGTGGAGAGATAATCAGTGAAACAAACCAGTACGATCAGGTTGAGCTGGACATTAGGTTTGGTCCCGGAGTAACAAAAACATAAGCAAAACTTCAGTTTATGCAGTAGTTTGAGAAAACATAATGCATCAAGATCACAACTGTTACTGGATGAACCACAGGTAAATTAATCAGTGTTGAGAAAAATAAAAACAAAGGTAGAAGTTGCAAATGATATTACAATATGAAATTCTACATAATGGCTTTTAGTAGGCCATAAACAGTTATGGAAACAGTGAATATTGAGTCATCCAGGTGAGGCTATCTGCAAATTGAGTCATAGGTTATTTGGAGATTAGGTTATGACTCAGCTTAAAGTTATGTAAACTGTTCTCCTATTCAGAGATACATTGATTATGTTTCAGTAGCTTAAAATAAATACAGAAGGGATTGTGGCAGTTCCGCACTGGGCCCCGTGCATTCTCACAGTACAGTTTTAGCACTTTCACTTTGTGTTCTGTTTGCTCTGGTCTAGGCCATCTAAACGTCCGGCGTGCATTTTGTAACTCCTAAAGGCAGTTCTTGTTTGGAGAACATGGCCCTTAACATCATGAGGTTCTAAGTAGTTTGAATTTCAATCTGTTTGCATGGCCAGTTTGCATGATCCAGTATAACCGACAAAGGAATCTGAAATGGAGGCATTTCACTGTTACAGAGTCAGTTCCTGCAAAGGTCTCAGAAATCTTGAGATATATGGACGTTCTAACAGAGGACATGAGGTTAGCTGGTGTCAGAGAGGAAGATGCCCAGGATAGAGTGAAGTGGAAACGGATGATTCGCTGTGGCGACCCCTGATGGGAAAAGCCGAAAGAGTAGTAGTAGTAGTAATACAGGGCAGGTATTACATTTACATTTAGTCACTTTCGCTTGAACAAGTCCTAATCAGTGACGGAATTTTCTTTGGCAAAGGTTCCTTGATGATTCACTGGCACTGAAAGTGGTGTCGTCTGTGATCAGTTTGGCAACTGCTTAATTGTTTAGTGATATTTGCTCAACTTTAGTGTGAACACGTCATTGCTTTGCTTCAGTTTGCCCAACCTGCAGTGCCGTATTGGCTATAAGTACCAAATTTATTTCTTCAAGACAATCATTTGTATAATGTGTAAATCCACAGATTTTAGGTGGGGCTTGGCTGTTTGTTGCCTTTTACTGAGAGAATCATTAACATTGCATGCTCGCTACTATGATTGGTTTGCTCAACTATTGTACAGTATAATCTACAGCTCTGACCACAGCAGCTGTCAAAGTAGAGAAGAAGCCATGTACAAACATGGATCAATCTGACAGGGGAACACGACCAGCATATAAATCTTCTCCTCTTACGGCCTCGGCTTTGATGTCTGATGACAAGAATGGACCTGTGTTTTTCCACCCTGCAAGTGAAACCAAAGACTTTAGTGGATTCTGGGGAGGTGGTCAAAAACCGTTTTTTTTTTTTTTTTTTTTTTTTTTTTTTTGTCTCGACTTCGAAATCCTTTGAACCAAACACCAGTTCACAGTCCTTCGCTTCCTTGTTGTCCTTCGCTGGTCCTGTATGGGTGGACAGAGAGATGGATGAAGCGTGGAATGGATGACTTCTCTTGAAAAGGGAAGTTCTCCACTCTTCAGTGGCAGCTGAGCTGAGACGACAGCAGCAACGCTAAGTGGCTGCTATGAAGAGGCCTTTAGGCATCCAGACAGAGGGTAATGGGCCACTTCACCCCTGAGTTTCCAGGTCAGATCTCAAGATAGATATAAGTTCTATAACAGAGACGAACCATGAACCACCCGACCACCCTCAGCTCCATAGGAGAAAGGAGACGTTGCCTTTCTTCAGGGGGATGATCGTGCAAGACCTTCCCCTGTACTGCAGTAAACCAGCAGCATAAGCTTCAACTACTTCACTGACGTTTTAACCGAGTATTAGCTGGTTTAAGTGCTGTATAAGCAAACCGAAATGGAGTTGGAGTTTCTGCTTCCCATGCAGATGAGATTTGAATTGGTTTCGTGACTTATTCTTAAATAGAATTTCCTTTTCTTACACTTCAACTACTTTAGAGACCTCCTGATCAGATCCAGGGATATTATAATAGAAGAGTTTCAGCTAAAATGAAGCCAATTAAATATCAGGAGTTTGCAGTCAGAGTTTCTCAGCTCTCATGTGATCAGGTAAAGACTGTCTGTGGAACTAATTTTAATAAGTCAGACGTGAAGGTAGAAAAAGTGTCAAACAGCCAGAAATGTGTGTCAGGTAAAACACTCCCATTCAGAGCTTTCTTTGTATTTATACCAAAATACTTCCACATGGTTTACTTGTCTTACTGCACATCTATAAATAATTCTGATGCTTCTTCTAACTGCAGTGGAATTTGAATGCCTCCTGTGAAAAGATCCACGTCACATAAATCATACCTCATTAAAATGTGGGATCCAAACACCCTTTTTTCGGAGAGCAGAGAAGAATTAGGCTCAGAAATGGAGAGCACTGCAGTGTATGCAAATCTGAGCATATTTCTGTACTTCCTCTGTTATCCCCTCGCTCCTGCAGCCATCCTGCACCTCAGCCTGGCCAGTGCAGGCAGGTCGGTGTGTTGGCCCACGCTTCAAAGCTTTAACTTTGCTCATATCCAAAATCTGAGATGCAGAAAGTGAGTCCCAGATGTTTCTTATAGAAGTCCAGCATCTTCATAACTGACACACTGGAATAGCAGGTAGAGAGAATGAAATTAAATTCCTGGTTAATGTTTTTTGTCAGTGTCTTCCAAGTTGCTAGACGCTGTTGAAACTCAACTCTTATTTTTACCATCGAGGTTCGCATGCGGTGTCCGTAACACGAGAAGAACTCTCGCCACAGAGGTATGCAGATGGGAGTTTTATCTTTATCACTGTTTCTAAAGTTTGATTTTATGTCAAATATATTAGTTGAGGGAAAGTGTGACAAAACAGCCTGTTGTGACACATCGGATGAGAACATATACCCTGACTGCTGAAAACACTCCCCATTCGGGGATACGGACAAGCGCTCGGTGTGGAACATTAAAACAATTCTCTGTACAGTGCCTACAAAGAGGAGAGCAGGTGCTCATGGTGTGAAATGAATAATAATAGCAATGGGCTTTCTTGCTATAGCACCTTTCATGTACAAGGCTCTCAGAGTTCTGAATGTCAGCTGCAAGCAGAAAATACCCATGGACACTAAAACTTTAAGAATAAGTTGTGCAGTAAAGGTGACAACCTGTCCTTGGCGCCCGCGTATGAAAATGTTTTTAGTCTAGTTGGCCATCTACGATAGAGGAAGATTATTCCTAAGGAGGGGAGCACAATATGAAAATGACCTTCCACTTGCTGAACTTTTCTCAGCTGTAGGAATACATGATAGTTAGATGGCTGAGCAGGATTACGTGAAGCGAGCGGCTACCTCACGTTTCCGACACATGCACAGCGTGTGCTCTGGGGCTGCACACAGTCCACACCAGCAAAACGTTTTGCCCCGCAAGTGGGAGACGCTGTTTACGGGCGTAAACTTCGCCTGGAATTGAGCATGAAAAAATATAAATATTTCAGGATAGTTTCTGTATAATTCAGCTTACACTGGTTTTATTAACACCTTTGAGAAACGCCACACAGCTGCACATGAGCTCTGCACTTTTTTTTAACCAGGCTACCACACAGCTGCTTCTCATTCCCACACAGATGCTGTATCAGTGATGATCTCTGGCAGGTTGGTTTGCTCATCCTCACACAGAAACATCCACAGCTGAAGAAAGCTGGATCCACTCATGTGGAAAAATAAAGGCTTTTATTTCAAAGCCTGATCCATTGTCAAGAATTCATCATATTTCAAAGATGCCAATGACTGAATAATCAAAAAATGTTAGTTTATAGAGTTAGTAAATAGATATCTAAGGATTGTAATGCTAATTCTACCATGTATGTGTGGAAATGTTTGTTTAGCCCAATTGGATCTTAAAATCCTTAAGTGATCCCTTAAAATTTGAGGAGCCTGTACGACCGCACGAACCACTCCACTGACTGATATCTGAAATTCTTCTGCTTCTGTAACATATCGCTCTGAGTTTCAAGCCCATTAGTAAATTTTAAGCAAAAGAGGACTAGATAATTATAAAAATAATAAGGGCTTTACACCAAATGTGGAGATTTAAAAATGCTTTTTCTCTGGTGGAAGGATGAATCAGCTGCATCTAATTTTTTAAACCATAAGATGGTAACTTTTTGTAATTTTACAACTCGGTTAGAGACTATAAAAGAAGACCTGACAGTCGCCTTTGGGAAAATGGTTAAATCAAAAACTATAATTTGGATTCATCAAGGCGGATTCTCAGTACAGTGACAAGTTTACATGGATTTAGTTGTTCATACATATGCTACTCTGTCCAGACAAATGGTTGAGGCTGACACAGACTTGTACTAATAGCCTTTTATTACTCCATGTGTAAATCCCTTCAAACAGGAAATAGGTACCAGATCCATGTGGTGAGGAGTGAAAACATTACAAGCCGTGATGGCTACATACCTCCTCTAATGCAGTCTGCCGTAACAGCTGGACGCCAAGCGCTAGCATCAAGTATCATCATCTGTCTTTTCCTTTTTACGTCATTTAACGTGTTGAACTTTGACCCTCAGCTCATCTGAGCTGATTTTACAGCTCCGCTTACATCCCCCCTGCGTTTTTATAACCGTTAACCTCGACAGCTGATTTAGCAGATTTAGATTGTTACTGTTCTTTTGTCTGTGGGGATTCGCATGTCTGTCAGGTTTAGTAGGTAGTAACACGGCAAAGTCAAAGTCATGCATTTAAAGCTGCAGTGTGTAGCTTTTCATACTGCTTCAGTGAAATATGCCCCAAAACATGAAATGTTGGTTAAAGTCAACTCCACCTTTACCAACCGTGACCTTTGAGCTTTAGTTTTTATTAATACTGTTCATGTTTTGCCACAATGGTTTTTAGTGTTTAAAATAAAATAAATTGTTTGCTTAGTGAAGTACTTTTACTTTAGTACTTAAAGTAAAATGCAGATGATCTGCCCAGTACTTTTATTCGAGTAAAATGCTGAAGTGCTGCTGCAGACTGTTCAGAGTGACCAACTATTAAGACCACCAGTGCTAATACTGTGGCTGACCAGAAGCTAATTGGTTAAAGAAACATTTACATTTTCAGTTTTACAGTTTTGAGACGTGGAATGAGTCTGCCCAGTGTGCAGAGTTTGGTAGTTTTGCTTAGGATCTTCTGCTGTGCGGTGTAGGAACCACCTGACGCTGTTTATTGGCACAGTGCAGGGGACAGGAGGGATTGTGGACCTGCATGAGGGTGTTTAGGTAGAAGGGTGCTGAGGTAAGCAGCTGCTGGAAGCTCGAGTAGAGACATGAACAGTGGTGCGGCACGTCATTTTGGATAATCTAGAGAAAGGGCTTCTGTTGTTGGCACCCAACAGAGCTACACAATCAGCTCCTACTAAAACGTACCACGTACAGGCCTTAAAAGGAACCTTCAAGTTGAACTACACTCAGTGTACTTAGTTACATCCCGTCGTTGCTTTTAGTCAAACCTCTATGACCATGTGTGAGAATTTATTTTAGTCAAGAAAAAATCGCCAAGCAGAGAGAGTGACCCACACATGGATAACAGTCTTACACAAAGAAGAGGCAGTGTGTGTGTGTGTGTTTGTGTGCGTGTGTGTGTGTGTGTGTTTGTGTGCGTGTGTGTGTGTGTGCGTGTGTGTGTGCGTGTGTGTGTGTGTGTGTGTGTGTGCGTGTTTTGAAGACATACCATGCTCGATTATTCATGCTGTTAAGACAGTGACTGCACTTGAGCCCTGCAGCAGCTGTTCTCTTAGTCTGGGGGTCATAGTAATCATGACAGTTTGGCTCTAGCTGTTTTGTTTAAGATTTAGTTTTATTAACTTACCTGACCCACACACACATCTTAAACTTAATATCAGAAGAGCAGGAAGAAACACAAAGGTAAACTATAACGTGACATTATCATATTTGTTTGAGGACACGTGTTGAGATGTGAAAAATGCAAGAAGCAAGTAAACACGCTGTCACATTTAAAAACTGTTTGCCAGTGCTACTGAACTATTGCTTTGTGCATTCAAGGATGGCAAAATGTTGGGAATTTAGGAATTCAAAAAGCCTAAGATTCATAGTAGGGGTGCAATAAAGAGAGTCTCGCATGGACATAGGTTGCACTTGAATGACTTTATTATATTATCATTGATAATATAATAATATATTATCAATCATCTGTGGTTGGATTATAAAGTGTGAGTCAGCTTAACTTTAGCCTGTGGTGTTACCTAGGTGTTGTGACCTTTTATGAAGCAAACAGTAAACTAAGACTACTGGCCAAGACACTGCAATCACCACTAATCCTGTCTCACATCACACTTCCCAGAGAGTGGATTAGTCGCTTCTGTTTGGATCTGTAACCTGGAAACATAATGGAGCTGATTTCCAGGGACTATCCAAATCATCCTTACAAAGTTGTTGAACTGAGACATCAGCAAATGAATCTGATAGTCACACTTTTGTTGTGTCAAGTGTAGGACCTCTGCCGTCGTTTAGTGTTCAGAGATGTGATGAAATAAATGTGCAAAGATGAGAAGATAAATACTATGTAGAAATGGTGTAATAATTTTGTGTAGTGGGTGTGCAGCTTTTCTCTTGCATGGATTGTTGTTCACTTTCATCTGTAGAACTTATTGCTGCCTCTGTGTCTTTTTCGCATTTACCACAGGTGGTGTGAGAAGTGTTCAAAATCTACACAGTGCCCTCAAAAGCGTGTTCCTCTTTATTTCTTGCATGTGATGTTGTATTCATGTAGTCTGGTTTGATGTTCAATATTAGGTGTTATTAACGAAATGGTCACTATCTGGTCACTAAACTTATTCTGCTGATGATGCAGTTATTAAAGCTAAATATTTTATTATAGTTCTATTTCGGACTATTTCATGTCACGAACTGTTTTATATTTCCAGGCCTTTTAGTCAAATGATATAATTTGCGATTGGAGAAAATCTGCTTCAGCATGTGCAACTCATAACAGTGAGATTCAAGTAGACGCTGATTCACAGTCAGGAGTCACATCCCATGGGAAACGTGTTGTCTCCATAAGTAATCCCATCAGCGCTCTGACAAGTTCTCATTTATTTATCTACTAATTAGTCAGTCTTGTCTTAACAAATGTGCAGAACTGTTCTTCAAACCATTTGATGCAAAGAAAGTTGTGATGCACTGTGTGGGAACCAGTTTTTTTTCTTCATTTCAAATCCACACAACAGTAATTTGATGTTTGCTGTGGTGAATCTGGTGAAACCAAAACAAACTTTCTCAAGGAATTCACCAGAAGCTCATACTCGAGACTGCTCATCACTTGTGATTATTGGGAGACATAACCTTTTTAGTCGTGTTTAAATCTTTGGACAAGAGAACAAGCCCTTGTTGTCTCCAATTAAGTCTTCCTTCACAAATGTCCTCAGACCGGAACATCAACAACTCAAATATTCGGAGATCATCCGCTGTGTGGGAGACATTTTTTGTATTTTATCTCGACTTGTCTGTCTTGATCTAATGATTACCCTTCACAGGCTGCTGGACTGCCAACACAAACCTCAGAATTTGCTGTAATTCATCACTGATCCTGTGGAACAACAGAAGATAAACATCCTGTTTAAAGACACAGAAACTTTTGTTTGCTATGTTTCAGTTTGTCAGCCGGAGTCGACGTTGTATGCTGGTCTTCACCTAGCTCTCCTTGCAACAAAGTAGGACCCTCATAACTGTTTTAAAACAAAGTCTGGGCTCAGCAGTTAATGCTCTTACTGAAAGACCTTTGGCAGATCGTTAACACAGATGCAGAACCTTAGGCCTGCCGACACCAAGTGCAGTCACGGCAAAGGCACTGTCAACGCTGCATCCATTGACTGTCAGATCCAGCTAATGTTTACAAGGTTACATACCACTAATCTGCATACATTGCTTTATTTAAGCTCCTTTTTTTCCGATTTAACGTGCATCCGCCGTGGACGTGTTAAGTACAAGTGGATATGGATTACAAGATGACATCAATTTGTTTTCCTGTGAAAAGTGGTGCAAAAAACTCCGTGACCATAACATTGGCCCAGATGTTCGGCACACTTCGTATATATAGACCATGCATGCTAGTGCCAAGTGCCTGACTTCCCATTGGCTCCTCACACACAGGAATGAGGTAAAATAAAATCCAGCAGCTGTCCGTCACTCCATTACCTATACCGCTTACCCTTAGTGCGCGTAAACTCTGCAGCCCAGCTGACAGGCCTCGCTGTGAACTGAAGTGAAGTCACTCTTAATCATCTCAATAATATCACTTCACATCATCATGATAAGATTGGCTTCTGAACAGCGTTCTGGGGATGCATTTATTTTTTTTAGTTTAGCTGTGGAATCATCTACTCAGGTTGGTGGATTTGCTTTCAGACCACAAACAACCCACACTACAACTGCTTGGAAGTTGATGAGACCCTCGTTCAAACTATTTTGGTTTGACATGCAGCTTTCCGACCAACCATCCAACCCTCCAGGCTAACCTGACTTCAACACGTTACCAACATTACTGATAGATGGATGGAAACGAATGATTTTAAGTAAAGCAAGTGAACTGTACCTGCCAGGTTAAGAGAATGAGGGTGTTGCCAATGGACCATAAAGTTTTGAAATCTACCATTCACATATTCTCTGTCAGCGTCTACATCCCAGAATGTCAACATCTGAAGCATGCGTGGGAGATGCAGCATATTTTGATATTGCTATGGAGTGAGCATTAATCTGGTGTTTACCCTCATGAAAACCTGCCAACACAAACCGCTGCAGCCCAGGCACTCGAACATGGAGTCAAATCAAAACCCCTTTTCTCTCAGTCATTGATCCTCAATGAAAGAGAAGGGCAACTCTGTGTGACAGAGACTTACGAGTGATTAATACTCTGAGGTGTGCTTCTTTGTTCCTCCTTTGAACACCACTGTTAGCGAGCTAAACCCTCATACCTGCCTAAACACGCCACCTTCACTGTGCCTACCTGTGCTTGTCTGGGCAAACAGCAGCCGAGCGCATTCAGCACAGGAGTGTTTCAGCGATGGGTGAAATACTTTGGCACAGAATAAACATCTTTTATACATAGCCGCAGGGGCCAATGCAGTGCTCAAATGACTCAATGACTACACGAGTGGGCGATTTGGCTTTTTCTCTCTGTCATTAATAGAAAGGAGAGGCTGCTGGTGGCACACCCCTATCTGAAGGTTTCTCTGGTGACTTCCTGTCAAGACACCACAAGAATAGAAATGCCATGCAAAAGAAGAATAGGACCGAAGTTTGAATGCTTTGACCTTTCATTTGCCTTGACACGAGTTAAAGCCGTGTAAAAGGTATTTCAGGTCACATAATCCTGTAATTCATTCCCTTCTAAATGATGAATAGAGTCTAAGAATTTCTGATGGCGTTTGAGGATGTTCACGTGAAACCGCTGGCATTTCCCTCTTTCAAGATGCTGTTATGTCTAAAAAGTCGTGACAAAGAAGTTAAAGTCTGCAAAAAAGGAGCAGAAAAGAGGGAGACGTAAATCTGGAGGCATGCTAGAATACGCAGCTGATGCTAATTGGTAAACGGAAGTCTTAAGTGTGTTACTGAGTTTTTGCTGTGGCACAGATGTAGATTTCAGAAAGGACTTTAAGGAACGTAAATTTAATTTGCTCTGTGTTTTGGAGACCCATCGGAAACTTGATACCACTATTAACATCTGTGTGTGTCAAGTGCAAAGCCAGAGCCAGGAAGCAATTATCTTGGCCTAGTATAAAGACTTGAAGCAGGGGGAAAATGACTAGCTTAGTTTGGAAATGGTTAAAAAAGATAAGTCTGCCAACACCTCTTAAGCGCAGTAATTCACAGATTGTAGCTCATTTGTTAAATGTTCATACTGACAAAGTGTAAAACCAGTTTTTATGGACGGGTATGTGCTACTGTAAAGTGTAGCATCAACACTTCCTTTCTGAAACAAGAGGATTTTCTTAGACCTTGACAGCACTGTGTGTCATAGACTAAACTTGCCTCCACATTACTTTCTGCTCCACAGCTCCTGTCACTGCCTTTGTTTTCTGGGTTTCCCATTTTGCGGGTTGCATTAAAAAGTAGGTTCATTCCTTTAGATTCCAGCCCAAAGAATTTACCAGGATGATTGTCACACTCCGATGTTTGTGTGCACATTGAGCTTGCACACCAGCGTCCATTTTTAGTCAAGAGTGTTGGCTTCAGAGAATAAAAAAGTAATGGCTGTTCCAGAGTTTCCAGTGGATACTGGAGCAACTGGATTGGATAATGACAATTGGAGTAAATTTGTAGAGATTTTTCTACCAAGAAAAAGAAGGAAAAAAAAAAGATTCTTCTGCAAAGGTTGGGCTGGCTCAGGTACAGCGGTTAGAACCCCATGTTGCACCTGTTACCTGGCACCAAGTGCAGGCTTGTGCTTCCTTATCATCCCTTTACTGAATGTAAAATGTTGTTAATTCAACTTGTCTTGTTTTGTCATCTTCCTTTTTGAGTATTTTCCTATGAGCAGTGCCAATAACAATGATTAGAAAGTCTTTACTTAATGTCAATCTGTTTCTCTTTGTCATTCCAAAACTAAAGAGCATAAGCTGTGGTGGAGAGTCCAGAAAGGGTTTTGTTAGTTAATTATACTTTCACAGTATATTTGGTAGCAATATATTGCTGTTGATATGCTAAATGTCACACTTTCGGTGACACCATTGTTTCTGTCTCCTTGTCATTCAGTCCAGTGCAGAAGTTCCCACAGGAAGAGGATTGTTTGTGAGGATACAGTCTGTCCGACGTGCGGTTCAGAGTGAAAAGTTCCCACCTTTGTGCTGTTGGGATCCACAGGCCTCACTATGGCTTGGCCGCTCTATAATGGCCTCTTCCACTCTTGTTCTCACATGTTCTTTGGTTTGGTTCAGTAAATGAAAGGGCACTTCCTTTGACACAGTGTGGAGAGCAGTGTGTCTGCTTTTTCCGGTGGTTTGGTTGGTAATCATCACCTCGTAGTTCCCGATGATTTGCTAAGCGTTGTGTTTGAAAACTACTTACTGCATCATTTATTCACAGTGTATCTCAGTTTTAAATGTAGTCAAGAAGGGGAGTGGGCACAGAGCCAGAGGGAGTGGAAGCCAGAGGTTTGTTGGTGTGTGTGTGTGTGTGTGTGTGTGTGTGTGTGTGTGTGTGCACGCGCTACAACATGCCAGCAACCCTCTGTGCTCCAGATGAACAGTGCCTCAGCTTTCAGTGTTAACATGTCTGAGCACACTGCTGTACGTTTCAGTGTGCATGTCAGCAAAAGAATGGAAATGCTGCTGTCAGGGTTAATCTGTCATCCACATTATTATACAGTAGCATCCTTTGGAAAGGCTGTAAATTACTCGGCGTAACTAGAAAGTGTAAGGACAAGAACATTGTGAAACCTGTCAAGGTGAAAATTTAAGGAAGTTGAGGAAGCATTTTTGAACATGGGAACTTTCTCAGAAGTGAGGATATTATTGGAAATGGGTTATTGTCCGCAGCACAGTTTTTCAGACTTTTTTATTTGTTTGTCTTTCACTCGGATTTTCAGACATCTACAGTAGGTACACAGGCCGAGAGAGAGAAATCTTTGTTTGGGTACAACTGGTTTTCACTTGGATGTTCATGGTCATAGTTTTGTATCAAAAATCATATTTAACGTTTGGCTCTTGCCCCTTAGTATAGTCTCCATAGTTATATTTTAAAATGGTTCCTTGCATGTCCAAAAAAATGTGAACGTCATTGGCACTGTAGTATCCACGGAGCCTCCAACATGGCTTTTGGGTTCTTATTAGTTGTTTGTACAGCAACTAATTCAGTCGTTCCAGCCAAACTTTCACCACTTGGGCTTGTGGAGGTTTGTTGCATTCTGCTCATTGTGCATTCTGAAGCAACAATATTTTTTAGACAAAATGGAGACAATCATTAGAAGTCAGAGCATTTTTGAAAAATAAAGACATATTTTGGACGGGGACACTTGCCCTCTCTTGTTAAAAGGGTCAGTAGTAAGGTTAATACCCGGTCTAGGGAATATGTCAGTGAGGGGCCTACAGCAATGGGCCTGAAGTAAAACTGTGAGTGTGTGTGTGTGTGTGTGTGTGAGTGCCACACATACTAATCTCAAGGTGAACTGGAAAAATTCACACAGCCGTGATAACTATGTGTGTTTTAGTAGCTGTAAGTACTTGTGTTAGTTTCTTGATCCTGCAGTGACAGCCCATAACTAGACTGTAAAAGCTGCTGCAACTGTCACCTCGTATAATTTAATGTCAACAAGAAAAATGCCATAAAGAGCGCTTGTTGAAAGCAATAACACCTTTTTCTAATGCACGCTCATTTCCACATGAATGGAAGCGGAAAGAGACAAGTGCTGCATGTTCTGTCATTGTGCAAACATGTCCCATTAAAAACTGTAACTCTGGGCATTTTCTTGTGTCAGCAGCGCCCTCTTGCCAGCAAGTGTCTGTTAAATTCCACGCCATCAAAATGGTTCCTGTCAACGGAGAGCACAGTCCATGTTTTACAGTGGTACTAAAACGCTGGCTAGCATGACACCACTTTTCATAGTGAACATTTGAAAAAGTTTGTTCATGTCTGTGCACATGCAGCGGTTTGGTTGGTTTAGGCTGAAGAACACATGGGCTACGTTCAGGCCCTGGATGAAAGGTTTAGGGCAAATGTCCCATTGTATGTCGTGTGCAACGCGTCATGTTGCCATTTTCTACAACAAAAAGTTGTTGCTTTTTTGGCGTTGCCTTTTATTGCTTGAATGGGCTGTCATTGCTTAAGCAAAGAAGAAAGTTTTGTGTGCACTGGTAGATGCTAGACGTCATTTTCTGCATAATTTCTGTTGGTCGACTTCTGCTTCTGGTTCAAACAATCTAAACACCCTTAATTACAGGACGACGGTCTCTCATAATTTTACCAAAGCAATGTGTTTGCTATTTCTGAAGGTAGAGTTTGTATTTCAGATTCTTTGTGACTAATTGATACATGTTTTGAATAGTAAAGTAGTTTGTGGTTTTGAATTGGGACACAACTCCTGACACAGTCCTCCCACCACCCTCAAGATAGCAAATTATAGTACAGATGGCTGAAAAAGAAGAGCTGAGGAACTACTTCATCATGGCATGTCGCAGAAGAGTGAGGCAATGTCTTGTGACGTAGGTTCTTCACCAGGCACACCACACTCTGTCAGGAAGAGCTAGGTGAGGTGGTGTTTAAATTCCAATGGGTGGTTAGATTTTATTCCAAAACAAAATCATTAAATTTTTTTACAGCATCGCTCCTATGCCCTGCAGGTGAACTGAGGGGCAGTAAAAACTCAGACAACCACTCATCCTTTTGTGAGACATTTTTAAACAGCCTTTCATGAACAAATCAAGTGTTGAACCACTCCAAACTGTCTGTGGGAGTGGCAGACTGAAGACTGTCTCCTAATGCTAGACACTGTAATTCCCCATCTCTCTCTCTCTCACACACACACTCGCTTCATGTGTGCACTGCTTTACATGTACATGTATCAACCTCAGCAGTCTGCACCACACGGCATTAATGCCTCGCATGCAGACACACACACATCTGTCATTAGAGCCCCACTCACACTCACACGGACCCTTTCCTCCCTCTTATTATCAGTGCTCACTGGCACCAAACGTCAGGTAAGAGAACACCAAAGCTAAGCACCCTCCTTACTATCTGAGGCTAATACAATAACTACCACGTATGTCCCTTTTGTCTCTGAGCCCCTGTCCCGAGCTCTGCAGAATTAGGCCCCACCCTGCAAGCCCCATTGTTTGTTGCAGTTGGTAAAATATTACCAGTTATGTTTGGTACAAACTTGGTCTGAAAGTTTTCTCACATCCTGCTATTATTTACTACATTAGCATGGGTTCACGTAAGGATGTAATTATCATCTAAGTTACTGAAATGCTGCGGAACAGTGACATCACTTTGAAAATTCTGTATGTGAATAGAGAATTAGTATTCAGAGAGAGATTGTAGGATTACTGAACAGACGTACTAAGGAAAAGTCTGGGTGTTAAATTTTACAAAGTGGCCACAAATAGATGCAAAACAACCATAAAAGGCACAAAAAAGCTCAAAATCAATCAATAACTACCTGAAAGTATCTAAAAGAGGCTCCAAATAAACCTAAACAAAATGTCCAAGATCAAATATTGGACATCCAAAAATAAACAATGTTTTTATTTTTGAACATTTAAAAAAAGGCAGATACAAAATGACCAGAAGCATACTTGATGTCCATAATGGAGAAACTGACACAAAACAACTTAAAAAAACACATAAAGTGACCACAATCACACTAAACCAGCAAAGAGAGGACAGGGGCCCATTTTCCCACAGTCGAAACATGGAACTAATAAAAAGAACATGTTGACAGGCTCATCCACGTCACATTATTTGGACGAAAAAGTTCTGAAAATGAAGTTGAAGTTCAGGCCATATTATAGTCTCCACCCTGCCAGGAAAATCATTCTGATCTAGGTGGGGCACTTCCAATAAATAATGTTTACGGCTTGTGTCCTTGAGTTTCCGGGGGAATGAGCTCCCCGTTTTCTGTCCAAACAAGAAAATTGCACCCAAACGTTCTATCACCACCCTGTTTGTGTGGATGATGTGATATCGAGCTGTAAGGAAAGTCGAGGCCTCAGTGGAGGTGATGCTCAGACTGCAGTGACTTAAAGCTTCACTTGTCCAATAATAAACTCTCACTCTCCTCAGTGTTTTCTCCTCGCCAAATGCTGGAAGAGGCAACAGTACATGTAGCAAATACCAAAAAGTCTCACTGTGCACTATTGATATCGTGTGTTAAAATGTGCTGAAGAACTTTTACAACCATGAGTTTCGTTGTGCCTATGACTGGAGCAACAAAGACTGAATACGAACAAGGTCGGGTGGATGGATGGGCAGCAAAAGACAGGGTTTGAAATGGGAGACAGCTGTCTGTGATGATGCATGTCAGGGTGGATAACGGCCTACGGAGCCAACTAGGAGGTGGAGTAGGGCCTGTTAACCAGCAGCTAATAACCGCAGTTAAATGGTGTGTGAACATTAAAAAAAAAAAAAATCTCAACGCTGGCTCAGTGAGTGAAAACCCAATTTTGTTCCTTTATCAAGGACTAACGCTAAATCATAATTGAGTTGAGTCACAGTTTATGTGTAAATGTCAGTTTGATTTGTTACATATCTGTGCTCGTCGAGCCGAGGTCATAACTGTGGTTTAGGCTGTGTTGTTTAATTTGAGGTGTGACTTAATAACTAATTATAATAAACATTATAGTGCCAGAGATATCCCCTGAACTCCCATAATCAGTGGCAAACAATTGCATTTATTTGGGGAGTAGAAAAGAGCCAAACCACCTAAGCGAAAAAAAAGAAATACCCTGATGTGACATATTCTGGCATATGACGTGTATGTTCAGGCACATAAACCAAGCAACAGCTAACGTCTGATTTCACATGCGTTATTTAGTGACAAGTTATTTTACAATATGTGCAATCGATTGACTACTTCTGAACATGATTTCTGTGTGGAGGCATTTGAGCCAGCCTCTTGGTCCTGTCTAAGATACTGGGTTTTGATACTTTCGTTATAATTTTTGCCTTTGATATCTGTCTAAACTAAATTTGAGCTCATTTGATGTAAAATGTTGCTTCCTAGTGGCCTGCTGAGATCGTCTTACCTTAGTGAGATTTGACTGCACTACCTGTAGAGGTCAAACAGTCCTGACAAATGTTTAATCTTCAGTGTTTGTGACTTAGAAAGCGTGAGAACATGGAGGTTATCGTTTTCAAAACTGCTGCTTTGTAGTGTGTTTTTTTTTTTTTTTTTTTTTTGCATCGCTCCCTTCAATACTCTGACATTTGCAAAAAAA
Organism: Channa striata; assembly: GCA_033026295.1. Classification (NCBI taxonomy): domain Eukaryota; kingdom Metazoa; phylum Chordata; class Actinopteri; order Anabantiformes; family Channidae; genus Channa; species Channa striata. The sequence goes on from CM065183.1 coordinate 21,066,435, forward strand.
AAGAGCCTGGTGAAGGTCAAACAGTGTAAACTTTGTGATATACTTGTGTGTGTGTTTGTGTATCTGATTTACTGTGTGTGAGAACATGGAGCCTGTCATTTCACAAAACCACATGACTGGCGCTAAAAAGAGGAGGAGGAGGGAGATGTGTGTGCGGAGGGGGGGTGGGGGGTCCGACCGCATTTGGATATGTTAAGAAGTCCTTGAAGGGTGGTTAGAATTGTCAGATATACCAGTCTGACTCATTGTTTATGGCTCGCGACAAAGGCCTGTGTGTACCGTAGCCTTCCATTCATCAAGCTACCATTACTGATTAGGCCTGTGCTGAGTTATGGTGGGAACCAGTAACATTTCCTCCCTCATGCAGACCCAGGTTCCTGCTGATAACAAACAACTGCACAAAGCCTCGTGTGTGTACGTGCACCACGGGCTGTGTTGAGCTGCATTGCGGGCAGAATGGTGCATTTGAAGGCCCTCTTGCATTCATATTCGTGGTGAGGTATTAATAGATTTATGAGACGTGGAGGACCCTTATATAAACCAGGAAGTACACATCAGAAGGAGGTTCCTCCCTGTGCCACTTATTCTATTTTCTATTGAATCACAGCTCTGGGCGAAGCTCGACTGCGTGTGTGCTCGTTAACTGCTCTTGTACGATTGATGCATGTACTATTGTTAAGCAGCGTTTCATTCGATACACAATTTCCTTTGTACTGTATTTCTATATCATATTGTTTCCCACAGGTTCCACTCCTATTAAGAAATCAATCAATCATCAATCAAGAATCTAAAGTTTATATTTTTTAAATCTTGGTTAAAAAGGTAAAATCAATCAAGCAAGTAAAAACGTAAAATATGACATTAAAGCGAGGGATTTCAGTAGGCTTTGCGATCTCCTGACGTATCCTCAACTATTGGATGCATACCCATGAATTAGACACAGAAATTTATATTCCCATCCACTTGTGTTTAAAAATGCTTATTCTGGATTTTCTTATGAGTCAGTTAACGTTTTCCGCAGGAAAAGCAATCATTCAGTTTTTTAGCTGGTTCCTTTTGAGTTTTTAAAGACGCCTTTTTTGAACTTGCTTCTTTTTGGTTCTAGTTTGGATAGTACATGTAAGTAAATGCCATTAAACCTCCCTTTGACATCCCGATATCACTTGGAGGAACCTCCAGTTCAGTTTGTGTCATCTCGTTGCTCACCCTGTAGTATTTGTAATCATGGTTGACCTGCTTTTCCACAGCTCCTCCAGATGACTTCATCTGAAGTCCTAATGATGAAAAAACTCCTCCTTGTGATGTCATCTGGAGGAGTTTTCAATGTGGGGAAGCCAGAGGGAAGTTTGAAACATTAGTTTAGGGTGTAAATGTGCTTTAAATGCATAGAAAGCACATTGAAAATAAAAACTGTTGTCTGTGCCGGGAAGTGTCCTTACGATGCTTCCTGTTCTCTGGCTGTTAGAATTATTTTGGTTCCCAAAGTCACCTGCTTGTTTTTTCCACAGGGATTAGTAAAATTTCATCTCCTGCCTCATCTACAGCCACTGCTACAGGCCATTTCTATAAGTGAAAATATGTTCTTTTTCAATCTCCCAAGTTAAATACCCCTTAAACTGTATAATGCATTAATGAAGACAAATGGTTCCGTGTGTGTGCGTGTGTGTGTGAGCTGAACTCCTCTCTCCTTCTGTTCCTCTCTGAATGTGCTGTGTGTTTAGTTTGGTCTCCAAGCACCAAGATCGTGTTTGATGGCGGCTTAGAACGAAACAAAAAATATCTTTGCACTTAAGGTGCTTTGCAGAGATTGAGCCGTGTTTGTTCACCTGTGTTGCATCGTGCCTTTTGGCTACAACAGGCGCAGCAGTGTCTGCCAAAACATTAAGATCATCTCAAAGCCAGACTAATTACCGCCAAAGACCTCCAGTGGAGGAGCTCGTCACATGTTCAGCTGCACTGTGTCTGTGCTGATACTCTACATGTTTTTGGCAAAATTGGGCTGGAGCTTTTTTGAGATTGTCAAGTAAAGATGCTAGTATTTGTCTAGTAGTTACCTAGAAAGCACCTTGTAAGGAATATGAAAGAAAATCTCAGACTTTTAGTAACCTGGACTCAGTATTTCCATAAAACACGACTACTGAACTGGAGAAATTGTAACTGTGTGACCCCTTGTCATAGTTTTTTTTCCAGTAATAAATGAGGCAACATACTATTTATTGTTTATTATTTTTTTAACTTTGCCATCTTGTGACCATTCAGTTTCATCTCATGGCCTATTGAATTGATGGTTTTTGGCTGCAGAAGCACAGAGGAAATGTGCGGCTCTCCTCCCTCATCCTCCCCAGCCACATCTGTAGCCGTTTCCATCGTAGTCCGCGCATGATGCAGTTTCTTCTCTCGCTGTTGATGCCATGGGTGGAGCTCAGCTCCTACACAAGCCCACACACACACACACACACAGACACAAAGCACAGGTGAGGCGAGACATTACTTGAGCTGAGCGAGAAAAAAGCCAAAGTTAATTTCATCATGGGTCCTTTTTTGCACTTTACTGAACAGAGGAGCTCCTAAAGCAATAGAAATAGATTGTGTTGGCCTAGTTCTTTTACTTGATAAAAATGTAAATATTTGCATATAAGCAAACATCAGATTGCTAGTATTGTGTTAGAACTCTTCAGTTTACACTCATGGAATCTGTGGGCATTTTAGTAGAGAAACTGGAAGGGCTGCAGGTTAATCTGCAGATTGTGAATAAAGCAATTTTTTTTCTTCTGTGCACAAACGAGGCATCGATGTCGTGTTGCGGCTAACAACACGACAGGGCTGATTAATACGACGTAGAAGTGTGCTGGCTCTGCATTCCCAGCTGCCTCTGTCCTAAACAGTTGTGTCAGCAGCACATCAGCAAACCCCCAAAATCACCCTGAACACCTTAGGAGGGTGGATTTAGCAGCATGAGCCTCACCTGGCTGGAGTTCTCTCGAGCGGCAGCATGCGCTTGTTGATCTGTCTGTCGCTCTCAGGAGATCAGTAACACGCTTTCTAACACGGGGTTGGCATTAGTTGGATGCCTCATGTCCTTTTTTTTAAAAAAAATAACGGTGATTCTTCGCAGGTCTGTCATAAAGACACAAGGCACTTAATGATACTAATTTCTGTCAAGTCAAAGCCTTGGTAATTGAAAGCTCTTGGCTAATTGTGCTTATGACATGCAGTTAAAGTTGTTGAATGCACAACGTTCCTCTTCCTTCAGTCACAATGACGTGCGGTGGAATGTAGTGGGAGGTTTGATGCATTTTTGGCACAGGCTTAACAAATTTCTCTGCCAAATCAGGATGTTAAACTGTCGCCATGTGCAATTATGGGAATTTAATTCACTCAATCAATGCTTGTGCAGAGTTTGAGGTGTTAATTACTAACGCCAACTAGGTTTTCAGTCTCGTTTACATTTTTCTTTGTTGGATTAGAGAACTTCTCAAACCCTTTTAGGCAAAAACAAGGTTTTGGTGCAGATCTGATCTTTCCTTAGGAATTTCCTACAATGCTACAATGATACTGGTTGCCTCACATGCCATACAGTTGCAAAAGCTGTTTTTTCATGAGGCTGTTGTGAAGCAAAAGGAAACCCCAAATATATTGTGCACATACAGTACAGGGTTTTCCAAAACCCTCGATCTAAACTGTACATCTAAAATATACATACACTCATTTAAATTATGATTTCAGTGGTGCTGAATCTGTTCAAACTAACACATAAATAAACTTAATTACAAGTTATCGAGCTTTGTAGCCACCTTTCAAGGTCTACAAGAAGACCCAAAGTGTCTCACTCATCCGAGAAAGTTAAGTTTGAAACCGTATATGTACATTTGCTGTACTCTTGTCACTGGTTTGAAGTGGGTGAGGCTGCTCAGGTATTTCCAGAGATGCATAATTTATGAATCTGGAATCATAATGATGGAATCTGATGACGGTTGTGTTGTTGTTGTCTCAGTTGCCAGGAGGATGTAACTGTCAGTCAAACCTGATCCAGCCACACCCACAGATTCCTGAAGAAGCAGATGAGTTTTTTAGGAGCAAACCAGCCTGGTTCCATATTCTACCCCTGCCTGTATGTCAGATTTCCTCTGCAAATGTTTTCACAGGAATTGATCCCATTTAGGAAAATGGGTCAGTTAGAGCTTATTATGCCTGATTTAAATTAAGGTATGCATTTTGCGTGTACACAATTTGTATACTTTTGTGTGAAAAAGATTTTAAAATACGTTCACCTTAGCAGGAATCTCCACAGTAGATACATAATTTAAATTCCGACGTTTCATAATATAGGCTACTACTACTTGTGTAAAATATTATACATCTCAGCCAGATATGTCCTTTTCAGACCAGCTTCACCTTCCGCCTTCCACACATTCCTACATCCAGCCTGCAGATCTGACAACTTTATTGTCCACTACATTGATAACACATGGGACACATGTTTGTCTTTGAGACAAAAACATGGCAGTTAAAAATAGATTTAAAAGCCAGGGCTGACAGATTTACCATAGTTTACATTACGTCCTTACAGACTCCAAATGAATGAATGAACAGGTGTCCTCGGTATTGTTTGGATTCTGCTTATATATATCTGAGTTCGGAGGCTGGCTGTGCAGAGTTGAAATGATGACAGGCCTTTGTAAATTAGATTTATTATTTTGAAACGGTATCTGTGGCATTTAGAGTACAATTAAGTCCAATTTCAATACTAAAAATAAGTTTTTAACAGTAATGAACACTTAACCTTTAGGGTTTCCCAGTCTCTAGGGCAGCATTTATGCAGTTTCTGTTGACCAGTTGACATGATGAAACGTCTTTTATCTGAGGAATCATTCATGGGAGTCTGTAAACATGGAGACAAAAAAGTAAAACCTTGCCTCAGATCATCTCCATTTCCTGCCTATTTGAGCTGCCTTGGGTGTGGTCTGGATTCTGTTTGCTGTGTTACACGCCAGACATAACACAGGCTAATCTGAAAAGGTTGAGTCCTAGGTGGACTGATGTACACAGAGTGAACATGTCTTTGGAAGACCATTTTTTGTGATAAATTGTGTTTTTAAATGGCCTTGGCATGACAGGTGTCCCTGTTCTCTAGACCTTGCCTACAGTATGGTTAAAAGCTGTTTTTAATTCCTACCCTCACCGCACAGTCTCACGTTGTAGCTGCTTAGGTTAAGTTTCCTCGCTGGCTTTAGTGGTTATTTTGTTGCCGCCTCAGAAGTCCACCCATTATTACAGGTGCCGAAGGAAAATCCAACATAATGTGTCTCAGAACGGTGCTGGGCCACCATGTACCACCAGAACACCTTTGATGCCCCATCACAATTTCTGACCCTATACATTATAGTGATGTCAATAATATGGATCTAGATGCAGACAGTTGTACCATCTAATCAACCTGCTTGGAAGAATCTGCATTTGTTCAATCTCCACTTATTTATTTCTCTTTGTCTTGTAATTCGTCACCTTTCTGTGGCGTCTTTAGTTGTAGTTATGTCAAGAAATTGAGCACAGTTGCGCAGCTTCAATATCCTGTTGAATCCTGTCCTTACCTGAGCAAACGGCACGTGTTCTCGTGGCATGTGGATGTTAATATAGAGGCTAAATAAAAGGCAACCCAGGATAGACCCCTGGGGTACTCCACAAAAGTAACGAACATGAGAAGTGAATTCTTGAATTATGGAAATCAACTTTTTAGTGATTATACTGCATTTGTAGCGTTTGTAACAATTCTTATCAAAAGGACGTGTGTTTTGCTGAAAAAACATAGCCACAGTGTTTACTTTTGGTCACACAAGTAAGTCCAGTACATTAAAATATATTGCACAAGAGACTGTGCAGTTTGCCTTTGGTTTCCTTTGGCTGTGTGAATTGGGATGCATATTCACCACCATGATTGCAGTTATGATTTATGTCTAGGAGAAAAAGAGAAAATACTCATAATGTTGCATTAATCAGCATCCAATCTCTAGATCTTCACAGAGATGAAACACCAAAAAGAATATGCAGAAATTGTAGGTGGTGGCCACTCCACTCATCATAATCTGCATTTTGGGATCAGTTACTGTCCAGATTATGTTCTAATGGTTGAGAAGTCAGGTTATTAGTAGTAGTATTAGTAGGTTGGATTTCATTTTGATGGTCCCCAGTTTCAGTTTCAGTCCTCTCATCTTTCCAGCTGAATTAATGGCGTTGACACCCCAGATTTTAATATGAGAACCTACGATTACGCCCACTCACACCTGGCAGCTGCCGATGGCCTCTAAAAAGCTCAGTGCCTTGCTTTAAGGAATCTTTAGTATTTGTTTAACTGTTGAGTAACTGTTTGTGTTCAAATCCACGTCAGGGAAAGATTAAAGGAATGCCGCTGTAAAAAAAAAAATCTGCCCTTTGAATAATAAATCAGACCATAGTCAGCTCGGGTTCACAGTAAATAATATATTCCTGACAAAACAACCATAGAATTTTTAAAACAAAAAACATACTTTTCCATGATTAGTCCATGTGATAAGAATGTTCCAAACTTTCTGAGGTCTGCAGTATATGTTGCTAAATTCATGAGTGCAGGTGAATAAAGAATTGCACTGTAATACTCCTGTCAAAACAGTCAGCGTATGATCGTTCTTTATAAATGACCAATGTTGCTGTCTGCAAACATCTATCCATCCATTATCTGTAAGTGCTTATCCTGTTTAGCATCGCAAGGGCTGGAGCCTATCCCAGGAATGACATGACGCCTTCCACTGCATTTATTTTTATCCCATCTACTGAGTGTCTTTGACACAATTTTTTTTTTTTATGTGTGTGTAGTTATAACCTGAGATCAGGTTGTGAACATTAATACGCTACCAACTCCTTTCTCAATCTGCAGATTTTCGAGTTTTAGTAGCTTTCTGAAATTAAAGAGGACTAAATAGGACTGATAATAAGCAAATCATTCAGCTTTGATAATGTCAGTGCCTCTAACCTAATATTGTCTTACATTAGTTTAAATAAGTATTGATGCAGTATTTTTTAAGTGCCGAAATTGTATCATATTTATTGGCCCTAACCAGTTTGGACCTTTGCGACCATTGGCGACCTTCATTTTTTCCAACATACTAAATTATGTAGATCGACTAGATGAGAGTTGATTATGCTGCAGGAGCATTTACTATAGACCTTTAGCTGCATCTGAGACTTTTCCTCTGTGACTCGGAGTCGAACTGGAATTTATGGTAGCTAATTTGAATGCAGCTGTTGTCCGTCAGCAACGAACACGCTATATATAGTGTTCATTTAAGCCTGTAGGTAGTAAACCTTTAATACTCAACAAAAGTTTTACGTTGAGTAATCTTTTAACCATTAATGAAGTCTGTACCAGCAGCTGTTGTGGTAGATGGACTAATCAGAGGAAGTGGCCGTGCCCGGCAAAGCCAGGAACCTTGACGGAGTGTAATCTAACCCGTGTGAGGGAGGGAAGGATGGTCTGCCAGTCAGCCACTCTCTTATTAGGTCATGTGGAACCAGCTGTTTGTGTGCGCTTGTTCCTTCGTCTCAGTGAATGCGTGAAGAGAAAACATTTGATGCATGTTCGGCTGCTACCAGTGCAGACAGAGTAATGCAAAACTGCGCGCGCATGCACGCGCTTCAAGGCGCACCGGCGAACCTGAAGAACACCTGAAAAAAACCACATGGACAACCACGGAACACTCACAGTACGTGGCAGCGTCGTAGTAGCCGTCCCTGTTTCTCCCGGTTGTGGTTCATTGGTCCTGTTGTCTTCCACACGGGAATTTAATTTTTTTTTCTCACTAGCTGGTTAGCTGCTACAGTGAGCGTGTTGGCACTTGTTGACCTGACTTCATATGTCAGCTATTCATCCTATCTGTTCAGGCTCCATGTCGCTCACATAACCTCACAGCAAATTAAGTGTTAGTTTTTCTTTTTTTTCCTTCCTCGGAAAAGTTTTCTCCCATGACTTTATTTATTCAAATAAGGTGGGGAATCAAAAGTAATAAGTCATATTCCTTTTAAGCACCAGCAGTTGGTTACTTCAGTGCTATTTCATAACAGCACAGATATGAATAAAACAATGAAGCAGTCAAATCGTGAGACGGAAACTAAACAAGATATTAATTTCAACTGTTCAGTGCCAACAATTGTAGTGTAATCTGATAAAGAACAGACATATTTGGCTTAAAGTTTGATCCTTGTTTTACCTGCTGTGAAACTGAGAAAAGAACCAAACACCTAGAAAACCGTAGGTTTAGGGAGAGTTGGTTACAATAGTGGAACTGAGGACTCAGGGACTGTTGGAAAGAAGGTGTCAGTCTCTGCATGCAAGGAGAAATTGAAATGCTTATATATAGAATTCAAGACCCATCCACTGAGAGTTAGGGTGGGGGTAAAGTAAGAGGTTTTTTTTTGGTTGACCAGGTTTTGTTGTCATGTGCTGTTGTTGGTTTTTAGCTGGGACCATTTTCAATCTGTCCCACCAGCATTCATAAAGACTGTCAGCTGCACAAAAACACTAAGCTGACAGTGTTTATTCTTGGAAAATCCCATGCAGAAGATATACTGTATATGCATATATGAAAGCAATACTTTCATCAAAAGTTACTGTTTAGATCAAGTGTCTTTGAATGCACCAGTTGAGCCATGTTACAAGCAGTGGTTCTGTGTAGCTTCATATATGAACAAGTTGTAAACCTGTATATAAATAAATACAGGGGGAAAAAGGATTTAATGCATCATCCAAACTTTATTCTGTTCCTCTGTGACACTGTAGAAGTGTTAAGGATCCCATTTGCACACACACAACCACATTAGCTCAAGCGCACACACATGCGCATTCATGCATGTAAACATAAGCATAGTGTACACATGCTTCAGACTAGGCCTCCTCTCAACCACACACACACCTACACACACACACCTAACACACAGTGTGCACAATTTTCCAGAGCGCTCCCCTCTGACGCCAGCTGAAAATAGCTCCATCTCTTCAGTGTGTAAAGTGTCCGGGATCTCACAGCTGATCGTGTGGCCTAGTGAGAAACAGTGTGAGTCTGTGGGATGTGACAAGAGCGCCGCTGTGGGTGGAAACTTCTCTTAAAGGAACATTACGCCAACCCATCTCGTTGGATATCAGTTGAAGCTCACTCTCAGCTGTGGGCTGCTTGTGGGCAAAGTTAAGTTGCTGTTGGCTTTTAGCTCATCTGTAGACATTGTTCTTAAAAGCAGCGTGTAGCTTTAAAAAGAAAATGTTATTAAAACCTGTTGATTATGTACCTCAGGTGAACATTTTTTTTTGTCACCATGCTTCATTACAACGGCTGAAATAATTAGGTTTCCCTTTAAGACGAAACACCTACATACACTGTGCACATGGAACCGTGTGTGTTATCCCCAAGTGGAGGTCTAAAGTTCCTGACTGATCCTTTATCAGCTCTGGTTTTGTGTGTGTGTGTATTGTCCATGTGTGGGTGTGTGAACGTGCATGTGTATGATCATGTGTGAGCTTGTGATTGTGAGAGTTTTTTATTTTGAGCGTGCATCTATTACGAAACCTTGTGGGGGTGTAAAGCGTTTTTGCACAACACGGAGCAGCATCGTCCCTCAGTTCAGCAGCTCCAGTTAGCAGCAGTATTATTAGCATTGTTCCTAGAGCATTCGGATGTCCCGCTGGTGTGTGTGTGTGTGTGTGTGTGTGTGTGTGTTAGTTATTCTCCGTGATCCAAACTTTGCCTTTCATCTTCCTGTTCTCACGCCTGTTCGTACTTCCTGTTCACGCCGCACGGACCCCACCCTCTGCATGGCTGACGGCCCGCCCGCTCGCTGTCACTGCAGCGTGCACTTCCATCTCTTTAATCGCACCAGCCCCTTTAATTGATCTATCTCCATGAGCTTATTTTGCGTTATACACTCTGAAGTGTGTTTTATGTCCTCGTTGTGGTGGTTTTGCATTGTGAAAGGTGGTGCATGTGTTTACAGTGTGGTGAGTTTAACAGTGGAGAGCTCAACATTTGTGGGTAACCATGGCAATAGAAGTAATTATATTGCAATATCAGTAACTACAAACATGGTTGTAAGTGCAGCCAGTGATTTGCAGAACAATAAATGTCGGTTACGTTTGAAAAGGGTGATTGCTTTGTGGTGCATGATGAAATCACTGAAATGTATAAAGTTTATACACACAGATTTGATTTTAACCCTTATGGAGAATTTTAAACATTGGAGCATTTACACAACAATAAACTGCAACAATAATAGTTTTTTATGTTTTTTTTTTTTTTTTTTTTGAAATGCCTTTCAACAGGAGTCTGGTAAAATCCCGCCTGTGATCTTTAAATGGCCATACGACAGTTTTAGAGGGGGGAAGGTTTGCTCATCAGTTACATTCTTTACCACAAATAATGATATATTGTTAATCATATATAATAATATATTGAGTGTAGGTTCTTAACTATCGAGAGTATAAGAGGCAGTTCTGGCTTTCCACAGCATTATGTTTAATATATTATTGGACTGTTGACGGTGTGTTAGTGTGTTGGATAAGTAGTATTCTGTAAGGCAGAGGCAGTGAAATAATATTGGAAACATATATTTGCAAGTAACTCATAATGGAAAATATGAAATACAACAACTTAAACTGCTATTGTGTAAGCTGTGTTTATTGCAGTGCTAACCCCGGCAGCTGATGTCATTGTTGTCTATCATGTCTTTCTTTTTTCCTGTGAGAAACTGACTCATTGTTGTGGAGGTGAGTGAGACATGACTGTAAGTCTGCAGAAAGACGTGCAGCGATCCCACGTTTGAAAGTAACGTCTCGGTGCAGACAGGCTCGGCTTTATTGCCCCTCTGCATGACCCGCTGTAGTCTGGAGAGCCTGAGACTATCATTAGCACGACCTTTAACCCTCCTCTTCGCTACGCAGCCGAGCAGCCAGGTGGTCCTGGCCTCCGTCATTAGCTCCAGTCCATCTTGTTTCCTCTCTACCTGCTGGTCATGTTTCACCCTTCACTTATCACAAACACCACGTGAGTGACTCTCTTTAACCTTGGCCCGTCTCCCCCCATAGCCTAATCTGTCTAATGTGTGTGTAAATAATGCTTGCGTGGTCCAGATAGCTTTTGTTTTACCATCAAACAAGCCCCGACCATGGGAACCTGGTCATTAATTACCATGTGATTCATGGTTATGGCTCTGTGTCTCGTCTCACCACTAGTCTGTCATTAAGACTTTCCCAGACTTCCCATCCCGGCCTCTCCCAGCTAACAGCTCACCCACACCAGCACTCAGCCCTGCTAAATCATCGCCACCACTCACACACATTATCAGCACCTTTTCTTCCACCAGGAACATCTAGGATGTTTCTGTTGCTTATGACAATTAACACGATTCTCGTTGGGTCGTTATGGCTGCAAAATAATATGTTTGTGCAAGATGCGAACCAGCAAATTCAACTCTTTTGACCAACAGATGGATCTCCTCAGCTGCCGGTTAATTGGGTACACCTAGCTAAACACCCCTCCGATATCCAGACTTACTTGTGTTTCCGTACGTCTGAGTCAGTCTGTAACTGTCTTTCTCAGCTTCTGTTTCTTTACATTCTGCAAACCTTTCTCCTCCTTCATTGTGCAATACACTTGAGAGCAATGCTGAAAATATTTAAGTCTATACAATAGACTTTGTTCAAGCCGACACATGCATTTCTGCTGAGAGTTTCAAGTGTTGATGATACAGGTGAGCTTCATGCTTCATGCTCTCAAGAGATCCTTAAAGGAGATCCTGACATGTCAAATATTTGGTTTTAGCTGCAAAGAAAACACGGTCATATAGTTCTTTAGCAAACGCTCTTGAAGCAGAATGGATTTGACGTTGCTGTTATACATGCATATGGATGTGCTGCTCTTACAGTTCGGCTATTTGGAGATCCAGATTTATTTTATATGGGAAATTACCAGTCTGGCTCTTTCCATCCCTCACATCCTAAAGACTCCAATAAAACACTGGATAATTTTACATTCCCAAATTCGGTTGACATTGAACTTAAGCAAATCTTTTTTTATATATGTTGTATTTTATTTAGTTTGTATTTAGTCTGGATACATAAAAGGGAGCTGACTGAGCAATTAAATTACTGCAGACAGCTGCACTTTGTATGAGCATTGTGCAGGTTTTTAGTGTTTGAGGAAACTGTACCTCAAAATGTTTAAATTTACTCATTAGAAATGCTGATTTGTCTAAGAATTCTGCCCTTTTTTTTAAAATGTAAAATAACAAAAGATTAGAAGCAAAAAGTCTTTACAAAAAATTCATAAAACTTGAAACTTGATGAACAGTATGAAATATGAACTTCATTTAAATTAAATTTCTCTAAATGTGCAGGTCCTAGATGACTTGTCTTTCCGCTGTATAGAAGGCTCAGGCTGCCGCTCAGTCAGCCTGACTTACAGTTACTACGTTCAGCGTGAGCTTTAGTAACAGCTACAGACGGGACGTGCATGAGTCCAAAAGGCTGTAGGACGGCACGCACTGGCCTGCCACCGCCATCCTAAACACACTGTTCTTTAGAGAGCTTCCTGAACATCTAGTTGGCCCGACATTAAATAGAGCCAAATGTTGAACCCTTTTCTCAACTGCAATTATGTGATAGCTATAGCTACCAGCAACTCGAGTTAGGATTTAAACCACAGCCCACAGGACGTATGCTGTTTAATATCTGCCAAGACGGTATTCAATTGAAAAGGATACAGCAAAGCAAGTCCTCACAGAAAACCGTCATCCTTGAATCATTTACAGTAAAACATGTCGGCCATTTTGTGTTTTTCATATGTTCCTGAACTGATCCTATTGTGGCGAGGTGCTGTTGAGGCCTCCTGCGAAGTCGGACAGAAAAGAGATACTCACTCCTAAAACCGACTGACAACCAGAGAATTCCGACAGTTACACTAGAATCCCGACATTCTCCTGACTTCATCCCGAGGGACTGTACGTGAGAACGCAAATGTCTTTGATGGCGTGTTGCTGGCGTTTCTATCCTCGACTGCCACAGTAGCTGCATATTAGATGCGCGGCTCTGACATGCTGCAAACAAAACACTGCTTCCCACAGCCTCCGTTTCCTATAATGTTGTGCCACCTGAGAACGCCTCTCACTTCGACGGTCTACCACTGTGTGTTACGTGTGTGACACTGGGCAAAGCCGATTTCTTTGTCCGGACTTCATGTGTGAAACAAGCGAGAGGTTAATTTCTTGTTTGTTGTTTGTGTCTATGATTAATGCTTGTAGGTCTGTGCAGAACGCGGTGGAGCGTTAAGAGTCAGTCGAATGTCAGAGCAGAGAGAGGGAGGGCGGGCTGGAGCAGCGTGGAACTAGTTTGGGTTGTACAGTAGTGATAATGGAACGTCTGTGTGAGGTTAGTATTTTCTATCACAGTGTCTCGGCCTCACTGGTCGGCTGTAGACTGCCGCAGTAACAACCATGTGAAACAGCTACGGTGAAAAGGATGGACACCGCAGCCACATGTCCTCGGGACAGGAGTGATTCATTTAATGGTTTATTATTTTTGACATAAATACATCTCCATAGTTGTTTCTATATATGCTACTTAGTGAAGGTCAAATTTAAATTTTTACCAACAGAGTGAGGATATTTTTGGGAAGTGGGGACATTTTGGGCGGTCGTCACAAATTTAAACAACTTTAAAGGGATTTTGGAGGGTCAAGATGGGGATTTGTGTCAGGGTTAGAGTTAGGTTTTGGTTAGGGTTAGGCAGTGAGTCGTGATGGTTAGGGTTAGAGGAAGGGGCCAGGGATTGTACTACGTCAAGGAGCGTCCTCACAAGTAGGGAGGTACAAACGTGTGTGTGTGTGTGTGTGTGTGTGTGTTGATACTGATAATAATAATCTTTATTTGTAGAGCACTTACCAAAGCTCAGGTGTATGACTTTGAGTTTTTGTGTGTGTTGCTTCAGCTGCCTCAGACTGTAACTGACTCCTACCCACTGTCTGTGACACACACACACACACACGCCACCAACAGTTGCTCACGTCACTTCAGTGAAGGTGAGAGCAGCCAGACTATTAACTGTAAGAGCTCTCCTCCCTGATCAGATCATATTGACTTATAAATTCTGGTATCATGTGTCTCAGCGACTTATTTTTCATGGTTTGTGAAGTCCAGCGTCCTTGTAATTGTGTGTGTCAGCCATGACGACAAATCTCTGCCTGTGGAGTTTGCATGTTCTCCCTGTGCGTCCATGGCTTTCCTTCTGTTTCCTCCCACAGTCCAAAGACATGCATGCTAGGTTTATTGGTGATTCTAAATTTCTCAGGGTGTGAATGGTTATCTCTCTGCGAATGTCTCAGTGTTGGCCCCTCCCCCCCAGTGACGGTTGGGTTAGGCTCTATGCCCCTCTAAACCTGAACAGGATAACTAATGGATGTCTACATTTGCAAGGTTAATTTCACTAAAAGTACTAAAACAAAGATACAGGGCCAGGCAGGTTTACTATCTAACAGATCAGAGATTTAGTGAGACAGATAGAAAGAAACTATTACAGCGGTTTGGTCATTAGGCATGTGGTCATAAGACATGTCTTACAAAGTGGTTTGTTTTCAAGCATGAGGCGAGTCCACGTTTCCAGGTTTGAAAATGGCTCAAAACAAATATACGTACAGCAAGTCTGTGTCTTTAACCACAAGGCAACGCACCAACGACCCATTTGTAAAAGGTTTGCTGTTGTGTTAATATGCATTCTGTTTATCACAAACAAATATGTCCAATTAGTGGGAGAAATTAGAGCAGAAACAACTCTGTGGGATTAAAGTTGGAAACAAAACTGACAATAGGATACAATGAGGAAAAACCATCAGATCTAATAATTCAGACAAAATTCATCTTTGTCATTTATTATTTATTTGTATAGTCTGAATAATAAAAACAAACCAAAAATTTCTGTCTTCAACTTAAAGAAACTTTTAAAAACACATTGAGCCACAGTGTTGTGTTGGGTCACGCGTTCCTTCTTTACCACAAATACACACAGCATTTGTTCGTGGTGATTTGGAGTTTATTTCAACTCAGGCCCGCGTCTGCCCTTCTGATTTCCAAAAACAACCACAGAGCAATTTAAGAGAAGAGGAAAAATATCTCTTCATAATAATAAATCTATCAGTAATGTATGTAATTTCCTCCTCTGTTCTTTGTGTGTACACAGAAGTCCACAGATACCAGAGACAAATACACAGCGATGTACACGTGAGCAGTGATGTGAATTAATGCTCACACACACTTCGAGTGTGAAAATCTGGCTTCAACAAGTTCCGCTGATCCTTTATGCGTTTCCTCTATTTTTAGCCATCTCATTAAAGTGGCGCTAATGATTCTTAGCCGTGTAAATGGTCTGATAAGCTAATTATTGGAGGAGAAAAACCTATTTCCATCCCACCCACATGAAGGCTGCTCTGTTAAAGCCTGCGTGATTAATAGCAGAGGTTTTGGCGTGTGCTCAGTGTTTTTATTATTACTGGAGAGACATTTCCAGTGTTCACTGAAAGTGGAAACGGGACGGGTTTAGGTTGATCTAATGTTTTTAGTATCTTTATATGTGAGTGTTGAGCATTTGGAATCAATCTCTGATATTGTTTCGTTGTGACTGAGGATTGGATTAAATTTTCATGCATGACTAATGCTTTCCTCGTTCCTTTTTCAGTCCGTCTCTTTTCCCTCTGTGCCATCTGTCTTTCTGCACATTTTCTGCTTCCTTTGAATTAGTAGCTTTTCTCATGATGTCTTTTGTTTTCTTTAGTGAGAAGTAACTACTGTAAATGTCTTCACTGAAGCTGTACATGTCAATACAGGTTTGATGCTTGACTTAACATTTCCATTTTGAGAAAGGGAAACAGGAAAAAGCACCAAAGCAATCATACAACTAGATAAGAACTAAATTTCTCGTGTGCTTGTAAGTCTGTGAGGCTTCACTGAATGGCATCATGCTAACATGCCCACAGTGACTATGTGCTATAAGCAGGAATAATGTTTGGCAACATTTTCAATATTTCGACCTGATGATGGATCATCCAACTAATCCTCTGGAAACCATGAAAGTCTGTGCCGAATTCCATCCTGCATCCTGCAGCTTGTGTGCCTGTTTCTCCTGTTGTAGGAGCTTGTTGTAGAGTAAAGGCCCATTTCAACCTGGAGATTTCCAGTACTTTTTTTTCCCCAGGAGCTTCTCTGGGGCGAAAGACCTCGAGGGAAGTGTGATTTGCATGTAGGGCTGCAGCCAATGGAAGATGAAGCAAATTAGCCTGCTGACTTATCAACAGCGCAACTCTTGATTTTAGTCCATTAGGCGATGTTGGCCCACAGTAACTAGTAATTGGAACCTTTGTCTTTATTCAGTGTGTGGATCACAGAAATAGAACAGTCACACTGAAAGGAACATGTACGCAGCTCATAAGCACTGAAGTGACACTCCAGCTCAACTCCAACCTGTGTTCGTTGTAGGCTAACAGGCACAAAGTGCTTTCATGTCGGCTAAACACAAAGAAATTAGGTTGTTAGTGTGTGAAATTGCAATATCTCTGAGTCAGTGTGGATCGTCTTTTCTGCTCCATAAGAGGCATAGACGTGTGTGAAAGTGTCAAACAAATGTTGCATTGCTATAACCATACTACTACTCACTGATGGTCGAACACTGAGCGAAAACTGCATCAGCTACCGTTTCTGTACCGTAGACGTCTTTACCAAGACCGAGTTCTGGGATAGCCAGGTACCTCGTAATGTTTCTGTCTGTCTTGTAAAATACGTAAAAAGCAACCAACGTAAACGTAGAATTATGGGGTGACACCCAGCAGCTGTAGTGAACAGAACACTGTCACCTGGTGTTAAGACACAGGGAAAGGTTGCGGTGTAGGACTGGATCCATCAAGTTGGAGGCCTTTCCCAAGGAGACTGGAGTTTCAGTCCAAAGAACTTTCTGTTGCCTTGTTAAAACAAGTCACGTGGTGAATTCCAACCAAAACCGTGACATTTTAGCAACACCGGTTTATTTAGTGCCTAACCCTAACCTAACAGCAGTGTTTGCTCAGTTGTAATCCAGCAACTGTTTAGGCTGAATACTTGTAAGCCAGCTGCCATTTTGGCTGCCAATATGCCACTTTATCAAGTTTTTAGTAAAAGAAATCACAGTCCAATTCCAATAATCAGCCAGCTCCAATCACTGCAGCAGTCTTACTTGTGGTATGAAAACAAAAAGCAAAACAACTATTGTCTTTATTTCTTGGGGGAGCTGCCCACTGAGGGTTCCCCAGAACGGTTCTATTGTGAAAGTCCTTTCAAGGAACCAAGAAGAAATTCCCTGCAGTGAAAATGGGCCTTTTGTTGGACTAACAAAAGCTGCAGAACAGACCCTTCTGCAATATTTGTGAGCATCTTTAAGTGGGTAACTGTAGGACACCACAGGGTTTTTGCAATAGTGTTGTTAGACATTTTTCAGTGCAACTATTTCCCATAATCCTACAATTATAGAACATTGCCAGCTGCTCTTATCGTTTTTATCACCTCTCTTTCTATTTTCCTGTGAGAAACTGGCTCTATGACTCATAGACGTGAAGGTGATTGAGAGGTGAATGTAAGTTCATGAGCAGGCATGCCGTGACTCAGAGAATCACCAACGTTATCACGATTCGTCCTGAGGCAGACATGAAGGTGAGAACCATTATTCTGTGCCAATCTGTTTAATAGATGCTGAGATATGTCACTGGATAAGTGGAAAAGTGAATGCCCGACAGAACAACACTCGCATCTTGGCATGGATTAGAAGGCAGGTCCATGGGGATTTCTCGAGACCAGTCATCTTTACACATGACCAAATTAACATACTCAAATAAAGCATCAGCAAGGTAAAAAGAAACGGACAAATGTAAAATTTGAAATGGGTGAGTAAGCCGTTGAATTAACAACATAGATCTGCGTCACACTTTGTGAACAGCATCGTAGTAACAGCAGCCCTGTGCTCAATGGGCCGTCACCATCGTACAGGAAGTATCCAGAGGACGTGCCTGGACATGTGAGTTGACCCTGCTGCATCCGGGGGTCCAGAGTGTGAGCTGTACAGGCAGCGTGACGGCGTAGGCGTGGTTCGTCTGTGAAACCACTGTGGGTCGTCGTGTCCGTTTGTGGGGGAGTCACGCTTAAGCTGCACGGTGTTAAATCATGTTTTGGGTTTAGGCGGATGTTTTTGGGACACAAAGTATTCATTTTTCATTTGTTCTCCCCCTTTAACATCCACCCCTACATCCTCTGAAGTGTTACAGTTCAGCACAACACATAGGGGAGTGAGTGTAAACACTGAGGTGTCAGCATTAGGAAGGTCAGGGGACGATGCCTGGATCCCTGACAGCAGAAGTGGAAGAGCGGTGAACATTTTCTTAAAAATGTTCACAGTGGTGTTTAGCTGTCAGCTAAAAATCTCCTGGCTCCATTTTTGGAGAATTGTGTGCTCTCAGATAAGTTAAAGATATCGCACGACCAAACATACGAAAGGGAAGGAAATGACAGAAGTGTAGACAAAGTAATGGAAGCAAATCTTTTACAGAAAGGAAATGCAGAAGTGCAAAGTAAAGTAATCGTACGATCTGTAGAGAGTGTTTGCTAAAGTGTTTTACAAGTTTGGCTTTCTGGTGAGTTTATTTCTGCAAGACTGGATGGATTTCAAAATGCCGACACCTGGAATGAGGACCCGGTACCTGAGTCATTTCTGGCTCATCGTTCAGAATTGTTCTGGCAGGAGCCAAGACAAGACAACAGGGGTCAATTTATGCTGCCCTTTGCATTTTCTAAAATTGTTTTGATCTACATCACGTGACGTACTTTAAGCAGTTTTTTGGCTTGTTGCCTGCTCCAAAGCTGACAGTATCTCATCAAAAAAAGCTGTGGACGCCTCTTGTAAAACCAGATTCCCGAAGCCACGTTGGCATTTGCTTCTAAACGTTTTTGAGCGAGGCTCGCCCTTCTAACCAATCAGAGAATTTCGACAATTTCTGCTTCATTACTGTGTTTTGCTTAAGTTGCTAATTTTATCTTCAAACAGGAAACAAGCTGATAAGTATTTGAAGAGTTGTCTGATAATCATTAACCCAAAAGGACATGCCGTCTTTAGGAGACGTACCAGAATTTTTCTCTCTGAAGTAAGAACATGTCTGTGTGGACAAGAAAAAGTGACCTCTCTGCTTCCCATGATTGGGGCCCCAAGGCATGAATTTAGCTTTTTTTTCTTCGTCTTTTTGTGTTTGACTTGCCTCGTTTTAGTAACACGCTGTATCATTTTCCGTACACTTGATGTGTAACAAATTCACACCACAGAGCTGTTTACTAGCACCAAAGAATTTCCTAGCGCAACCGCAGCCTGAGGAGCTGATGTTTGTATGAATGCGCTGAGAAAACAAGTTTCCACATATAGTGGTGACCATTGTATGCTTCAGGAGGAGGAGTGTCTTTGATTGGAAGGTACGGGTGCAGAAGAATAACATGATGACATGCTGCTCTGTGGTTGTCTTTCTTTAAACCTTGGCATTTTTCTCATTTAGGAAGCAGGAGAAAAAACATTGCTGCATAGTAAAGGAGAGTGGGTTGGTGAGCAGCTCGTACGTAGAAAACATTGGCCCGAGTTAAAGTGAAAGGACACACACTTTTCTAAGGCTGTCTTAAAACACGGACATCCCTTCCTAGTGCACTTTCTCTGACACGAGCCCTGGTTTTCTGTAAACATGTATTTACAGTTTTATCTGCGGTTAGTTTGAGGCTTCGTCAGTCGGAGCTAATTAAATCTAGTGGAAGTCTTTAAAAGTCATATTGATGTGAAACGTCCTCCTTTCATCCCCTGAAGCTCAAGAAGGGGGAAAACCAAGGAAGCACCCAGAGGAAATCTCAAACAAAAGTGCCATTTACTTCGGAGCTGCTGAAACATGCTTCTATTGATTTAAGATCGACTGAGTATAGAATGAACAGTTGTGCAAACCTGCTGATTTTGTTCCTGATCATCTAAATAATAAAAAAAAAAAAAAATCTTTGAACTTGTGAGAATGCGTTGAAATGTCAAGGTATTGGTGTCCCACCAGGACCCGAATCTAACATGGAGCTACACTGTAGAGTGAGATGTTTTGCACATCCACACTTTAGGCCTCTGAACTCCAGAGGCGTGTTGTGCAGCCGAGGTTGCCCCCACGTCGCCTGTGCACAGTCAGCATTCAGCGCTGCGTCACGGCGTCCTATCTGGCGGCTTTCGCTCTCTCGGGTTACACGTGTTGCAAACAAAATGCTCGATTAACTGAGGATTACCAAAGTTTAGTATCAAGAAAGTGTCGCACACTGTGAACAAGCGGAGCAAAGCTTGCATGTTGCAGTCGCTGCAAAACCGATTCCAAGGTGGGGTGAACAGTGTTAATACCAACAACAGTAATTTAGAGGTGCATCCATCAATTTTGGAGCACCTCTGCTATGATTAAATGCTTTAAGGAGCTGTCTCTAGTTTGACTGTGAATAACAAAGTCCGTCCTGCAGAGCAATTTGTTTTTAACGGGCAGTGAAATCAACAGCAACTATTACAGTCATCAGCCTTCGTGGAGCTTATCTTGGGACACAACTGGACAGTTGGATGTTTGTTACGTCTCCCAGACTTGCGGTTTGGTCACAGTCTTCTCGTCTGCACCTGCTGACTGTGTCCCTCCGTGACGCCACTGTCGCCGGTAATCATAACCTCTTGTGAACAAGCATAAACACACATTAAGCCCACTACTACTCCAGCCTGCACTTATGAGATTGAGCGTGGACGCAGGTTTGCCCCTGTATAGATTTCCCCCTGACTGTACAGTAATTAGAGAGATCAGCTCACCACATCAGGCTTGGAAGCTCCTGTGGGGAAGTTACTGTCTACAGTGCCCCCAGGTGGAAAGTGGTATTCATAAAATAAAAATACCAGATCTAAGGTCACAACGTCAGTGTTATTTTAGGTCGATGTTGCTATGACTGTGCCTCGAAACATTTCAATCTGGGGAGGCAGCGCTTAGCTCCCAGTCGAGGTCAGAGGTCGGAAGGTGCCTGCCCTTTGACTGAGATGTCAAGTGACAGAGCCAGTGTCACCTCCCAGTTCAGCTGATTTACAGAGTGTGAAATGATGAGAAAACACTGAGTCAGTGCAATTAGGGAGACAGATATCATAAATCAGACAGATACTGTTTATCATGTATTGTACTGCAGTGCTGTGCAGCAAGCAAATTAGCATCCTGTCCCTGGTTATAGGTGTTTCAATTTACTGCGTATAAAGACAGATTATTATTATATATATATATATATATATATATATATATTTTTTTTTTTAGGATGCCTTCCAACCTTTGACCAGAAGGTGCATTTACGAACGTTCTCTATTTTTAATTTGCGAACTTATCAAATATTTATTACTGTTTCATAAAGGCGTGAATAAAAGTTTCTGAAATGTGTGTGTTATTGTATCAGCCAGTGACTGTGTAGACATGTTTGCTCAGCAGCACAGTGGCCCCGTTTGATCTGTGAGCTCCACCTCACCCCTCCTCGCTGTGTCGCCTGTGATTGAAGACGGTGTATGTGCGTCTCCTTTGAACTTCACCCTAATAGAAGGCCAGGCTGCACGTCGGCCGAGCTTCAAACCCGGTTGTGTGGCCCCAAACGGCCGACCTGAGGGCCCGAGTTTGTTTAGCTGCCGTTCCAGTGCTCTTAGACGGAGATGCCGGCTGCAGTGTGTGAGTTCGGAGTTGGCGGCAGACCCTGGGGTGATGAATGGCTTGTCTCCCTCCCCCTTTCCGTCCCTCACTTTACCCATTTGCAGCTGATCACCTGTTCTTTGGTCACAGGGAGGGGGGTCTGTGGGTTAGCAGCGTGTGTGTTGAGACACCATAGATGTTATTGATTTTTCTCCTCAAGTGGAAGCAGTCGCTGGTTGTTTCCAGCTCTAAAGTGACTCTAAATATCGTCAGTTCTGAAATTCTTCACCGTGAGTTTTTGACAGTGAAGATTTAGTGTTAAAGTAAGACTTGATTTTAAGACTAGTTTAGGATTAATGGTGAAGGAACTTTCTGTACTACTACTGACAAGTATGGAACGTGTCTGTGTTTGTTAGAGCGGCAGATAAGCGGATGCCCCCTGACCAACGCAACACAGGTCAAACCCACATTAGGGGTCAGTGCAGCAGCCAGTGTGACCCTAATTCTGAGCTTTCAGCGTCCTGGCGACAGCACATTCTTGCACGTCTGGCATGTTCCCTCTCTTCAGAAATGACATCAAAAGCTAAATTAATGGGAGACCTGCAAAAGCTGATGCACCTAATGGTGTAAATTCTCTGCTGGGGTGCAAATACACAACATGAGATAATATAAATTGCTTCCTGCACTTTTTTGCTTGTATCCAACCACCATTTTTCCCCCCTCAAGAAAACATTGTGTGTGTTTTTTTTTTAAACAATATTCAAATTTTTTCCCACAAAATTAAAAATGTGCATTGCGTCAAGTCATTTACAGGGGAAAAATGTGATATGTGTCCTGGACTGAATCATCTGGACACAAACACAACTACTGTTTTTTTGTTTGTAGCTATCTATGACGTGTGCAAAGGTAAAAATGTTTTTTAGGTTTGGCTGTGGGAAAAGCAGACACCTCTACGTGGTTAGACGATGTGAGGGAATGGTAGAAAACTACTCTTGGTTTCCTTTATTTTAGCACAAGAACGAATATCTCACTAATAGCATTTTCAAAATAAATTGCCACCAGAAATGTTCCATTAGCTTCACTGACGACTGATGTAAACAGTCACCGCCTTGGTGAACTGTAACCAGGGGATTTGGCTAAATCGAAAATTCCGACCTAACATGTCGTGAGGTTAGAAATGACCAATATTTCAGCATACGTATTTGCATTATTTGTAGAGCGAAGAAAAACCTTTGAGTTGACATACACTCGCTCCTTTTTTGCCCAAACTCCACAGCAGACACAATGCAAATTTTGTCTTGTTCTTTGCGAATATGCCACCAAAAAAAAAGAGATGACGAACAAAGTTGAACTGAATTGAACAAGAGGTTGAATCCCTTTCCAGAACCAGAGTAAAAAGCTGAGTCGTAAACTACTTCCACTATGGACAATAATGTCCGCTCGTGTTACTGCACCCCTTTAGCCAGCATCTAGATGCCCCACTGTCGGCACTCTAACAGGAGGAACCTCCGTGAGTTTATGGAATTAAATTTGAGATTTTAATTTCTTTTACACTGTATCTATCAGGCTAAGAAAAAAAACCCCAAAGCAACCAAACGAAGATGATACGAATTCTGTTGGAGAAAGGAACAGTGTGAGGTCAACAAAACGCTACGTCATCGTGTGTCACGGTGTACTTCCTCTTTCAGTTTAAAAGTAATTTTACTGCACACACTGGAGTTGAACAGGAAGCTCTACTGTTAGTGTTTGTTTTCAGTGCAGCAGCTGCAGGATTCATCTCTGAATGACATCACCGCAGACTGGCCTTCTGTTGTTTGCAGCTTTTTGAAGGACTTGTTCATATTTCAGAATTCCCAGATCACAGACAGGAAGATCATCATTATGGTTGTAGATCACAGTGGGACCGTAGGTGCAGTTGGGTTTTAACTTGGATTTTCCCTTTAAGCCTCTTAAGGCCTGCACTTTACAAACAGCTGTAACTCTATGATCCTGAGCGCTTTGTTAGGATTCACCCTCCCAACTTCCAGCAGAAAAAGGAGCATTTCAGCTGCTTTTCAGCCTCTTTGTTGTTTGAGGGCTTCACAAGAAATAAAATCTTGTGTGATGGCAGAGCACCTCTTCACAGAGGCCTGAAAAGCAGAGCACATCCACAGATAATGCCGACATGTAATACCATATCAACGCAGCCCTCCATTGTCCGGGGCGGAGTAAGGCGATTCTGCTCCTTATCTTTGGCAACAAAAGCTACCAGCTGCCTTTGTGTGGCCAACAAGTGTCGGTATTCAGGCCCACAAACGCACCAGTCGACTTAGATGGCGGCAGGTTGAGGAATCACTATAGGATGAGTGAAGGATGTTCTCTTGTGGTAGCTGAAGAGGCCCGCGAGGCAGGTTTCCTGGCAGCGGACGTGGGTGTTGTCGTACACGTCTGTGTCAGAAGAATGGGGAGTGTTCAGGCTTTTCACGCTCACAGCCCTGTCTGCTGCTGCTTTGTATTGCTGGCAACTAGAAAGCGCAATCAAATTAGACTGTTGTAATCCTTTGAATTTCTCTGCTGTCTGCCTGAGCTAAAATGGAGGAGAGGTTGGTTACATCTCGTTCTCATGGAAAATTAGGCCGCTTCGCTGTAGTCTTGGGACTCCTCTGTGACCTTTGCTTTGTCGAACTCCTGGAGGCCTGGAGAAAATTTCATAAAAATGTGGGTTGCCGTCCAGAGATTGTTTCCGAGGATCGGAGTCCATAGCAGGATCTCTGCACTGGTGTGGCCCAACTCCTTTTAAATCAAAAAGTGTTTGTGTAGAATGACTTATGCTTTTCTCCAGTTTCTGATTCCATTTTTTTCTTATTTGTGAGCACAAATAATAGTCCACTACTTGTACTGGCTCACACCAACTGTAAGTGCATTGTGCTTTTGGAACACATTCTGCTTTGCTTTTGTTCTGAAATTCAGCTGCGTGCTAAAGAATAGTAACATGGTAAGAGAGTCATGTGGGCCACACTTCAGGGTGATGTTTGCTGCTAAGGAAGCAGTGATTTTAGCCACAGCACGACCTTTTTGCTAAACCTAACCATGTTTACTTCCTGCCTAAACCTAACCCACAAAGTGTGAAAATGTTTGCGCTGTTTTACTTCAGCAGTTTTTGACTGCAGCTGCTGTTTTGGCTCAAGTTGTTGCAAAAAGCTTCCAATTAGAACAGACGCCTGCTGCTGTGGGGGGGTCTATTTCTTTTTTCTATTTTACAAACAGTTGTTGGTGTCGAATGACGGGAGAGCAAACGCTTTTGGCTGGAAGACTTGTTACTTATTACTAAAATAGAGACCTCTTTATTATGAATGACATGAACCTACTTTTGTTGAGATTTAGATTTCTGTTCCTTTTAAAATGATACATTTGCATCTTTGGTACCATGTGCTTTAGTGTCTTGTTTTTAGCATCTTTGGTAAAATGTAAATGTAAAGAAACATCAGATCTTCCCTCTTTGCTTTATAATGGCTGGATCATTCGAAAATCATAAACATGCTGAGGACAGAGAGGGATCTGACATGTCAGGGGAGCAGGTGGCGGGCTTTGTTTTGCAACGGAATTTGGATGTGACACATTAAAAGCAACTGTGATCTCAAGGAAAATGATCCTGAAGCTTCACTGTGTCCTGAGGCCCGTAAACCACATAAAGGAGCGACAACAACGAAAACCGCAGCCGGAAATCCCACCATCACAGACGGGTGGGGTGACTGTGGCTGTCCCCTCCTCCTCCTTCTGTCTCTGCGTCTCTGTCGTGTCTTTTGCCTTCACCTACCTTGCTTATCTGTCAGCCCTCACACTCTCACCTCCTTTATTTTTAGTTCTCGTTATTGTGCTCACTTTCTCTCCTCGTCATCTCTCTTCCCCCATCGCTCTCTTTTGATTTCTATTTCAATTTCAACTGTATTTACATAGCGCCAATTTACAACAAAGTCATCTCAAGGCACTTTACATAATAAAGTCAATTATATACTCGCTCTCCAGCATTTTCCCAAATGGACTCTTGCGTTATGATGTTATGCCGCCCCCATATTTGTCCCCAGTTAGACCATTTCAGTCTCAGGCAGCGTGATTTAATAAAGTCAGTGCAAAAACATAAGTGCACACAAATGGAGTCGGTGAGGTTATTGTGCTGTCAGTAGATTCACAGCAATAAGTCACTTTGTTCCGTTCAGTCTGAACGCATCTTTCTTCTTCGCCAGTTTTTTTTTTTTTTTTTACCACGGTGGATAAAGCATTGGGTTCTGACGCCTTAGTTGTCGGGCTAGCGCTTTGCATGGCAGCTCTGTCGTTTTGGCTGTTTGATTGAAAGTTGGAGGCAGGTACACTACGACTAAAAACAGCAGACCTGTAGCAAGCTAAAAGTCTGCAAACACTGCATGATCTAAAATAGCTGAAACATCAGCTGTGCAAATTTCTCCAAAATGTTGCAGATGTTTTGTAATGAGGAAAATGAGTCCATCAGGTTTTGTTAGACTTGGTGTCTAAAGCTGAGGGTAAACTTTAGTTGATTTTTACCAAAGCAGGCTGTGGAGTGTTTGAAGGTGAGTCCTAGAATCACACTTTTTTATCCAGCTTCGCTCTTATGTGTGTTGCTCTTGTAAACGTCACATCCTGTTTTCAGAAACCTGCATTCACGAACTGATGGAAATCATGGTTCTGCGCCACGTCCGCACGGTCCCAGCTGGCTGATCACCGCTCACCATTGATGACGGTCCACACAGTAAATTAATGAGGGTTTGACAGTAATGCAGAGGAGATTGTTGTCATTTCATGTTTTCATCATAAACTTGTGTGCTACGTGATACCATATTATAACGGCATGAATAAAACTGCACACCCTGTTTCACGATGAGCTGGAGATACTCTGTCCTCTTGCTTTTCTCTGTCTCCTCTACAATCCAGGACATGACGTCTACATGAACAACACCAGCATACACAACACGACAAATCGACAAACACCGTCTCATCTTAAACCTTTTACAGCTCGTCTCTCTCTCTCTCCAGTTTCTCTCTTCTACTTGTTTTCACTTGCCTTCCTACTTTCGTTCTTCTTTTCACTGCACTTTACCTCATCCTTGTTTTCCCTCTCGCTCTCGTTCCCCACCTTGGATCACCTCACTTTCCTCCTTACTCATGGATCACCTCCTCCTTTCTAAACTCCTTATCTCTTCTCCTGTCTGCCTCCCGTCCCTCTTTCCTCTGCCCTCTCTCCTTGCCTATCCGTTACAGCGTCTCTCGTTCTTTTGGCTTTGTTTCCTTTTCGTCGCGTTATCGCCGTCACCCCGGCTCTGCCACCAGCCAGTGCCTCTGCTCGGCTGATTGACGGTGGGAAGAAAAGAGCGAGGCTTTATTTTGATTCCTCGCCTGTCTTATCTGACGGGACTTGTAATTATTCCTTTGGAAAGAGGAGGTTTGTGGAAGGAAATGGCTTTTGCAGAGTTTGAAGTGATGGCAGAGAAGATCTGTGTTTCTTCTCAGACATAATGTGTAATCATGTTTTAGGGTGTGTGTAAACAAATTTCTCTCCCTTGACAGGCTTCATATCCTGCTGCCACAACAGAGCCATTTTGGAGAGCTATAAAAGAAAGTGTTAGATGATGTAAACACCCACTACATGCAGAGCTCATTGTGTTGGTGGCGGTGTCACAGAATTGCTAAATTTCCCTCCTTGAACGTGATTAATTTCTAAGTGGATCTTAACAGCCCGTTAGCTGTAAGGTGGTGCTGTGTCTGCTACAGCTTCACTGTGGATGTTGTGCAAGGACAAGGTGGAAACACCGAAGCCTCCAAAAGCCACAAAGTTGTTTCACCTATTCAGGGTGACTGGCGAGGTCATGTGGCCGAACTGCAATGTTTCCAACACACAAAAAACTCTTCAGATTGAAAGAATCCAGATCTACTGTCAGTGGCTTTCTCAGCATGGATGGGTTAGGGAATGTCAGCAAAGCCTCTCTATGAGATTAGTGCTAATATTCACGAGTCACAGTTGCACTGCTCAGTTAAAAAAAGATACAAAATGACTTGACCCCCAAAAAAAGGACACAAAAATGGGTGGGGGGGGGCGCTTTTACCCTCTTGTGCCCATTATCTTATTATCCAGCTATGGATGTAAAAAATAGAAAATATCGACATACATGCCAACAACACGTCTTTAGCTCAATGCTGTTCTGTATTAAAAATAAATAGGGTCTTTAAAAATGAATAAACATCAGTCCGTAGGAGATAACCAAGATGTGACGTCTCTAATGTTACAACCAATTTCCAGTAGCAAATCTGTTTTGAAGTCATTTTTTAACTTTATATGAAATTTGTTCATCTAATTACGCATTTTCACTTGAGCATTTTTATTGCCTGTTTCGTGGATACAACACAACACAACTTTGTTTGTTCCTCTTGGGGCAGCTACTTCAAAATAGCTCACACACACAATCACACTTTAATTTAATTAACCAAAAAGACAATCCTAAAAAAGCAACCACGTGGTCGATATGTTCTGCATTAAGACTAAGAACTTGAGGAACAAGTTGCCGAAAATGGCAGCAGTTCAAAATCTCTTACCAAGAAGTATGTGCTCTGAGTGTTTGGAATATCCACTGACTCTGCTGCCTTTCATTCAGTGAAAGAAAAGCCGATTGTGATCATAATGCAGATGCTTGCTACAGCTGTCGCACAGTTTATTAATACATACATGTAATGTCTCAGTGGCAGCCTTCAAACATTGTGAAGGTTTCAACGCTGTTTTCTCCTGATTCTTCTACAGACACCATCCCGTGGGCTCGATTGTTGTGGAAATCCTGCACAGGCTGAGCCAAGCTGTTCACATGTCATCGCACAGTAAGTTGCTTGAAAAGGACGTGTCTTTTTTTCACCATCAACCTCTTGTGATCATGCGAGTA
This sequence comes from Channa striata, assembly GCA_033026295.1. Lineage (NCBI taxonomy): Eukaryota > Metazoa > Chordata > Actinopteri > Anabantiformes > Channidae > Channa > Channa striata. The sequence goes on from CM065183.1 coordinate 21,095,125, forward strand.
GTGACTTTTGTCTCTTTAACGACGCCTCGGGTTAGTTTTACTTGCCCAAACAAGCCAATTTGTCATTAGCGTATGATGATTAGTCGGACCAGCAGTGGTCAGAATGAGCTGGTGTCCATTTTACGTGCCCCGTTTCCTCAGATGGCAGCAGCTGGCTTGTGGTGACAGCGTTGGCCTGCGTATGTGTCCTTGTATGATGTGTGAAAACATATCATGTCTGTCATTGGACAGTGTTGTATTGGTGTCCACAAATGTCTGTATGTCTTTCTGATTGTGTTCGTGTCCAATGCCCTGCATGTGTTACTACAGATACATGCGTGTTCCTGGAAAAAACATTTTGGTCTGTGTGTGGGGCTTCAGTTTGATTGATGACTTGACCGCCGACTGCACAGGCTTCTGGGAGTGTGCGGTGGGGCGGGTCAGATGCCACTGAAAGATGATCCCATTGTCTCATCTTCAGTCTCCTTTACTGCCTTTTCAGTTGTTCTATGGGGGGTCGGGGCGTACAGTTCAACAACACTGTTATCACAGTTGTTCCTTTCCTGGAGGACGTTTGCTGACACCAAGCTCACCGTCATGCTCCAGCTGGAAGTCACAGGGCTTTCTGATTTCTTTCATTGATTTTGAAAACCTCCATTTTTTCCATAGTGAAAATGTATCAGGAATCAACACACGATCAGACCAACTGGCAGAACTGATCATTGCATCAGTATCAGTAACATTTTCTCAATCTCCATCCCCAGTTAGTTGTTAATGTAATAAAGGCAGGAAACCTTTTGAACAGAATTACTTTTTGGCTAAAAAAAAAAATTAAAACTGAAGATTATAAATTTGAAAGATGTAATGGACATTTACAAGACTGTGCAGTGTAATGAAGCCTAACGTTGCAAGCATCCAGTTTTGAAGCTTAACCCTTAGAGAGGGACAAGTGTGGCCTGTTTCGGATAGAACCCAAAACTGTCCAAAATATGGGATAAAAGGTCAACATTTCTCTTGATAAATAAGTATGAAGAATTTTTTCTATAAACGGACTATAATTAACATGAATTTAGATTTTGTTTTCTTCAATCATAGCTAATATTTGGATATTTGTGGAAACAGACCTTCATTGCACCTTTTTGTCATTGCCTGAAGTTGATCTGACTGCTTTGACACCAACACCAGACAGGCGGGTGTCACAGTCACTGACTGGGTGACTGAATGTGTTTGAAATGTAGCTCACCACGACTTATTAAATTTTAAATGGATTTTCACAAATAACTTCACCACATCTAATGTCTTTAAGAGTCGATGCTCATTCCAGCGTGTTTTATTGATCCAGGAAGTCTTTATAGAAACAGCTGTTATTTTCTTAAAGCAGCAAATTACCCTCATGTGGTTATCAGTCTTGTCCAAAGACCCTCCCGAGGGTTTTTCATCTGCGTGCCAAGAGTGATGTAGTCAGTCAGAGGGAGTCGGGCAGGGACGACGGGCGAGAGACGAGACACAAGACAATGTGGAGACGCTCAGGCTCTCACGGCGGCACCAGGCCTGTCAGATCTGCTTTTTCCATCCACCACTACTGTTAATAAAAGTCAAATGTTGGGGGATTTTTGTTTGATATTGACTCTGGTGTAAATCAGGCCTCTCCTGCATCAGTCAGCTTTCACTGCTTCGCAGCTAAGTGGCTTCAGGGCCATAAGGGGGGGGGGGTGCTTTTGTAATTCCTGCACCAGTCGGGGCTTCTAGTGCCACGCATGTATTCTCTCACACACACACACAGTTTCTAGAAATAGAAATTCTCCAAGTCATGCGGGTTGATTAATGAGTCTCCACCTTGTAAACTTGTAAACAGCGGGATGTCAGTATCACAGCTGTCTGGGTGACGAGAAATAACTTCAGTGATTGCTAATTGTTTGCACAAGCAGCTTCACCACACACTGACGTTTTGAGCTTCTGAAGCATCAAAAGAATTCATTACGCTGGAATCATGGTGTGGGACACTTAATACCAAGACAAATGTCGGCATCAGACAGAAATCACAACACGCAGAACTATCAACATTTGAATTACTAAGAAAGATGTAATTTGGGTTTCTGAGTTCTAAACTAACTCAGTACTCGGGTACCAGTCCTAGTCAAAGCGTACGTTACTCCACTATTAATGGAGCACCAGTATCCCAGATTCTTCACGTTAAGGCGCTAACATTCACTCCACCGTAGGTTCTCCACTAAATAATGTATTTCGAACAGCACTGATGTTGCTGCTGTTGAAAACATGAATGTAGAAAGGTAGTACTGCACACTAATGTCATGATAAGTAAAATAAAACACACATAAGTTGATGTTTATATCTTTATTGCACCTGGTCCGTCCGTCTGTTGCCTTATAAATGTTTATTATGGAAGATAAGTGACTTACCGGACACACACATGCAAACATTCAACATGCTTATTAATCACAAACTGGATTTTTCTGAGGCCAATGGAGCAAATTGCCAAAAAATGCAGTGATGTGCCCGTTGTCTGTAATGTGTAAAATCACTGAAACAATTTGCTGCCTTTTTTTGATGAAAATATAATCTTTTATGTCGTGGTAGTTTGGGTCTTTAGTGCAGCAGTATGAAATCGTTGTCCAGAGCTCAGGGAAATGAAGACGGGTGCTTACTACCCCTTTTACTTTCTTCTAACTAAAAGATGAAGTTTTTGTTTCAAATTCATCAGACAATAAGGTTTAGTGTGTATTTTCATGTTAAACACCATTAAAAAGTGTGACACGTGATTTCAATCAGCAGAAGCTTTAAAAAACATATCACCTGACACCTGGACTGACGGTGATGATGAAGATGACTATAAAGTGCTGGAATAGCTGCTAAATGAATGTTTGTTCTTCTCTTCGTATGACACGACACACTTTCTAAACTTTACACTAAACTTTCACTTATATATATTTCACTCATAAAAGTGGGTCGGGCAGATCATTTGTGACATTCAATAAACACTGAGTAAGGACGGAGTAAAAGTAGAGCAGCTCAAGACTCCGCAGGATTTTAATAGCAGCTGTTTTGTTTTCATTTTTCTTCTGTAAATGCAGTCGTGCACCATTTGCTTCCAGTTAAACCATAGATTAGTCAGAGTTTGAGAGTTTGTTTTAGGAAATCCACGAAGCCGACGACATGAGCCAATTCTGACCAACCGCCTCATGCAGCTTTTCTCTTTCACAATTTTATGAACATGCAATTGAACCCACCAGTCCACACACACGGAGCCAAGCAAGCACACACTTAGTACACACACACACACACACACACCCGCCAGTCCACACATCCATTCTGTGTTTTCATTGGCTGTAGATGCCAAAATGACCACTGATTAGATAGTTGCCATTGATTCCCATAAATAATGGCTCCTCTTAAGGGAAACCTGGTGTTGGAGAGGAAAGATAGATTTTACCATTACACACACACACACACACACACACACACAGTCCAGCTGTGCAGTGTGACTTTACCAGAGTCAGCACACCAGTGAACCGGTGCGAGCTCTGTCTGACCTTCTGTCACCTCTGTCGTCGAACTCACAGACCTTTCTGGCCTCCGTCCTCTCGGTTTCCACAACTGAGCCGGAGCCAGAGTCCCGCCCAGCTGACTGTCAGCCGTACGGCGCGGCGACCATAATGATGCCGTGGCTCACCCACTCGGACCAGTGAGGTCACGGAGGCATGCGTGTAGCGCTCAGCGGGGCTTGGCAGCACCAGGCTGTATAATAGGCTAATCGCTGCAAAATAAACTAAACTAAATGCTGACGTACCCTCGATTCCCCTGCTCCCCCTGCCGGACATGATTTAGGAGATTGTGGTGAACGGTGAAAGTTTACTGCGGCCCCCATTTTCATCGTGATCACTAAATCAGAAGGGGACGAGTGGCATCTAAGCAGTCGGATGGAAAGTAGGGACGCTTTGAGCAGATTTTAACCAGCCATTATCAGCATAGTGGAGCCTTGGATGCTCGTGACGCTTTTGACTGGTTGTCCCTCGTTGGATCCCGGTGTATTTGTCCCACTGTCCCTCTGCTGTTTTTTAAGATGACCCAATTGTATGACCGTCTCCGTTTGGCTCTTGTCTTGTCTAACGCTTGATGTTGGTGCCTTGTTTAACGAGATAATCTGCATTTATTTTGCTGGTTTCATTGTCGTGGCTGATCAGGGAATTCTACTCTACACGTCCTGCAGGGACGCACACAGTTTTCTGTCTTATTGCATAAAAGGCGTCACCCAAACTGATGCTGGGTTCAGTAATCAGGCTGCAAAGAAAACCATGAATCTAAATATGTTTAGTGAACTGACTGTAGCTCTCAGCAGGTAGAGCAGGTCAACCACTAATTGCCGTGTGTGTGTGTGTGTGTGTGTGTGTGAGAAGAAGAGCTACATACCTTTTATGAACGCAGTCCATTTACGACCCATTTAATGTAAATGTGAACTTCCGCTAAAAGCGACTGTGCTGGGTAGGAAGGACGTTCAGGTGACTCGTGCTCATAAATTATGGAAGTGCAACAAGCACAGGTTGTGCACCGCTCGAACTGTGAATGTAAATCAGTCAGACAGAAACCAAATGTGCCAGCCGAGTGTCCTCTGTTCGTGCTGCCGGAGCTCGATCCAAACCTCAGAAAAAGTATCAGCATCAGTGGATATTTTTGTATTAACCGTTTTATTGCAGCACTTGGAATAATTAACCTTTATTGCACCACTCGAGTGAGCAGATTTGTGCAGCCCTGAATGCCGGCCGCAGTTTCACCACACGCAGTACTTTCCTAACTCTTCACTGTAGGAGCAGTTTCCACACAGTAGTGACTGTGACAGTTTGGATTTTCTCTTCGGGTCAGTTGTAGCAGTGTACACTGGCACGCTGCACGGCAGTTCTGCAATATGTTATTATGCTCGGGAGCGTTTGGAGGAGCCCCCGACACCAACAAATAACACAGCAGAGGAAGGCGCTGTTTTTCCTGCCTTTGGCTACATTTGGACACCCCCAACCCTCCCTTCTGGCCCCCACCCCCCGTTGTGTAATCCTACCACTGTCACAAGCGTGTCCCTCTGTGTAATTGAAGTAGTTGAAAAGAGAGGAGGCAGCCGAGGGCAATAAGAATGAGAAGCGTGGTTACATTTCAGCCTGGCTGGTGCCAAGCTCCTATTGAAAATATATGGGCCTGGGCCTAACCCCCACGTTTCCATGCCTCCCCTGCCATGGCAACAAAACACGAAAATGTGAAAACAATGTGAGCGTGAGCAGTTTCAGCCATGCCCAGCGCCACAATGAGCCGCGCAATTAGCCGTTTCGCTCGAGGAGGGGCCACTTATTGGATTTGAGAGAAGTGAATTGTGCGCGGGGGCCACTCGAGGGATGCCGCTTGATAACGGTGCTGCAGGATCTAGTCCAGGATCTGGTGTTCGGTGTGAGTAGAGTGCCACTACCTCCCAGTCGCAAAGGCAATTAGCCTAATGGAGCTCTCAGCTGGCTGCACATTACTGGTTTGGACGGGGAGCGGGTGTCACTTCTCCACACAATGATCACTGTTTGCTTTATGTTCTCCGCTCTTGTCCTGTTATTTTCTATTCTGAAATACCTTCGGAGTCCATTAACCAAGCACTCACAATTGAAAACACACAGTTTTCATTTCTAGAGGGTTTTTCGTTTGGAGTTTGAAATCAAACCCAGCTTCAGGTCTTTTGCTCTGTCAAAACTGGCATTTGCCTACACATTGCTCCTTTTTTTATCATCAATATATATAGAAAAAGAATAAACCACATTTTTAGTTTGATTTTATGCCTTAACGCCTTGAAAAGTTGCTTTTCTGCAACGGGTCGACACAGAGTGTGAAAGATTACAGTGATGAATGTATTAGATTCCTGAGGGAAACATGCATAGAAGGATGTAGCAGCGTGTGATACGCGGCGTGAAGTCAACGACAGAGAAGGTTAAGTGAAGTTAAGTTAAAGTTTAAATGTGTCCCATCAGTGTGCTGCACACAGCTTCATGGTGCAATAGCTCGTCTGTGCCGAAAGGCTTGTAAAGTCTTGTCCTGAGCATTAGTGTCGCTTCATCCGCCGTCATGCTGCTCGCTGTCATTACACGGTCCATTGGCTTGTTTGAGGTAGCTGATTGCCAACAGCTGCAGCGAGCGGGACTCGCAGCAGCAGTAGCCGTCGAGTGCACTTCTGGCTAATGATGAGGGAAGGTTCTCAGTGAGCGAAAGCAAAACAACGCCATTCCGGCTTCAGATTAACGATCACTGTTACGGGCAAAAGATGCTGTTATGTCGACTCTTAATTGGAGACGGTTCAAGCTGTTGCCTCTGGTGGGTAAGTCAGGATGTGAGGAGCGCAAACTCCAAGACCACTAGGATCCAAACTGAGCTGTAGCTGTGCACCAGGCTGCACTGGAGCAGATGCAATTTGAACCGCTTAAGTTTGTCAAATAGTGACAAAAGGAGAATCACACAGAACGTTGTTTTAAGGACTTCACCACGTTTGTTAAGGAAAATCTCATAGGAGAAATGATGATTATCATGATTCGAAAATGTGAATGAATATCACAGGGAAACATAAGACGAGCACAGTGCAAATTTAAAGTGAACTGCAGTTGAACATGCAGAGCACAGGCGTGTGTGAGGACACACTGCGCTCTAGTGTTGGATTCAGGTTAGCACACTGTACCTGTGCAGCTGCGCCTGACTCTCAAACGCATTATGAGAGTCAAAACAAAGCAAATTCCATAGATCTGCAGACATTAACGCCTACGCAGGATTTCACCGATCCATTATGAGTGTGAACAACCCCCCTAAGAGCTGGTGAAAACAGCTCACTCACTTCTGCATCACTTTTTACTGTTTTCACCTGTTTTTAACTTGTTCCCCAGTTTTATGGACGTCCACTTAAACCGTATACAGCGAGGACCCTCCGCTGATGATGTGGCTTATTTTTGATGTACAGTTGTAAAGCAAATTAGATTGAATGACCTCACATGATCACGTCAATAATCAGACGTCGTTTTTCTTACATAAACTAATGGCAGCCATTGACACGCCTTGTACCTCGTGAAGAGACGTCAGCACGGTCACTCTGAGAAAACTGCAGACTATGAAACCATGATGATGATTCCCACTAAAGAAGATGTACTTAACATTTTGACAATAGTGTGATAAAATGATAAATGCATCATCAGCTGTTGTAGCACTGGCTGCTGATTGCACACATGCTGCAGTTAGAGGGACGCACGCACATTTACTAAACACACAGACGTTAAATCTTTGGTTTAATGAGAAACTCCGTTATGGAAATGGGAGTTTGATGAATAGTAATGAGTTTTTCCTAATAAAAATTTGGCAGTTGAAATGAAGTTTTATTTCACCTGCAACATGATTAAAAAGTTTATAAAAAGCCAAAGTTCAGGTGAGGGAGATATTTCTGTTTGGTTTGATTTGATAATTAAAAGTTACAGCGTGGATGAATCCCAGTTTTAATATGCTCAAATGTGAAATTCAAGTTAGTTTGGTTTAGTTTAGTCTGCAGTTTTAGAAGCATTTATTCACGCCGCACCAAAAATTGTACAGTAACTAGAAACATTTTTTCGTCAAACGATGCCATCAAATGGGCAACATTTTCTATTATGCACTGCACGAATAAAGAGTAATCAAAAGTAGTTTTCTATGTTTTTCAGAAAGCACTGATAACATTATAGGGCACTTACAAGTGCGTTCAGACAGTTTTCAGACCCGCTTTACGTTTTTCAATGTTATGTAGCGGCCTGATGCTGCTGTTGTTTTAAATTCTTTTGTTTTCTTATTAATCTACACTCAACAAAGACAAAGTAAAAGAATTTTAGAAATGTCTGTAAATTTATTTTAAAAAAAAATTACATGTACATAAGTAATCAGATCCTTTGCAACAACACTTGAAAAGGTTCCCAAGAGCCCAGGGCCCTCCAGAATTGTCACAACCCAGGAATCTTCTAAGAGCTGGATCCCCAGCAAACGCAGTAATCTGGGGAGAAGGGCCTTAGTAAGAGAGGTGACCGAGGATCCCACGGATCCTGGAGATGGGACAAATATCGAGAAATAACGAGACTTATTTATATGAAAAGTAACACTACATTTATTAGGGATCGTTTTCAGCAGGTTTATAGGACATGACGATGCCTGAGGGAATTGTAAAAACAACAGGAAATGGTCATTGTAGCAGAGGCTAGATCCCACCATTCATAGAGGAAATGAAACTTAAACACGCAGAACCCGCCTGCGGAGCATCACTTTTTGGGGGTTTCCTTCGGTGTCAGGGTCATTCAGTAAAAGCCGGTTGCTCATTCAGTGCTTAAAAACAGGAGTCGTGTGAAGCAAACGGCAATTAAAATTAAAACAACAGGCGTGTATTAAAGATGTGGCTGATTGGTTTCAGGCTTTGGACACATGCTCAGAACCTGTTATTAGTCTTTTCATCTGTTGACGGGAAGAAAAAAGACGAGCAGGCTTGTATTCGAATGGAAACCAATATATCCATATCTTTCTCCTGTTGGCATTAGATTTTATTCTGTTTGTATTTTATGACACTTTTTAACAGTGTCTCTGTGCCCGAGCCTGTAAATAATTCAGAAGAGAAGCAGCCTGGATCAGCCAGGTGAATATTTATAGAAGCCGATGAAGCTCTGGTCGGGTTCTGGGAAGGTCAGATTCCTAGAAAGCAGCTCTGTGTGGCAAACAGCTGGGTACATCCAGTCCTCTGCACAAAGTGACGTAAATCACGTTTACAGAGGAGGCTGCAGGAATGTGCAAGGCTCCAGCTTTGGGATGTTTCAAAAACGCCGTGTGCCATTTTTGAGAGGATGAAATTACACTATTTTATATAATTTACTGAAAAACAGAGGCTCCAGTCTGGAGGTATTATCATCATGTCAGGCACGGAGTTAAGTTACCCTCCATCGTCTGTCAATTTGATGTCATCAGTCATTTTCAAGTGTGGCTGTCACTTCAAATAGGATGGGCTTTCATTTCACGGCACTTGTATGATTATAATTATATAATTAAAAGTAAAGACAAAATATCTCGAATTCTGTAGTTTTTTTTGGTTTTTGTTTGTTTTGTTTAACTAAATCTGATAAATAAAAGATCTGTTAATTAAAAGACATGAGTCAATAAAACAATTTCTCAGTTTGAGGGACCGTTGAGACTAATAACATAATAAAAAAATTCAAAATACTTTTAAACAAGGCAGTTGAAGGTTTGAAAAATTATTTAATTGTAGTTTTAAACTACAGTGTATGTGAACAGTTTATGATTATGTAAAAGTTGACACAGGAAACTAGCTGCTACATAATTGTAGTGAAGGTCATTTCTGTATTACACGTTTATGACCGAGCACAGAACCAAAAGAATCTTTTCAAAAGATGGCGCCACTGAGCCTCATCACGTTCACCCGCAAATTCTCCCATAGATCAGACTGAAGTCTGAAAATGAGACCAGGACGAGCTTCAGTCTGATGATCACACGCAGTACGACACCTCTCAGCTGTTAGACGGTGGATTTAAACGACATCTCAACAGATGAAGTGAAATACAAATTATGCAATTTCAGCCACAAGTTAAATAACAGACTTCATTTTAATGAATGATACAAGAAAAGCAGCAGAAATCTAAAGAACAAATATGCACATTGAGAAAAGATTGTCTATACAAAATTCTCCTTTTTGTCATATTTTGAAGGTCATGTTATGGGCCCTAATGCCAATGACTCGTATTTAGCTCCATGAAAGAGCTAAATACAGGTAGATTACTGGATATGAAAATACAGACATCACAACTATGTCATGGCTCCGGGTGACTTTTACTCTCAGCTTCAAGTGCAGGTGCACGGTTCTAACCATGTTTTTAGTGTAATTGGTGACAAATGTTGAAATATGTACAGTTATATGAGCTAAACTATCTTAAAACTAATTCATGTCATTAAATAGGCACCGACACATCTGTCAGTCACAAATTCAAACCTGTGACACTAACAAAAAATTATGAATTTCAGAGGACTGCGACACAGGTCACTGAGGTCTTGTTTGCAATGTAAGATGCAGGTTTAAGAGCAAAGCTTGAGATGCCTAAAATGTCACGTACACAATAATCTGCATCTCAAGCAATGCGAGTTTCTAACTCACAAATGTGGATCCAAGCAAGCTCAGCCTTTTCTTCAGGGCTTTCTGCGAACCTTCTTCTTTTTAGCCACAGTACCCACGGCAATGGTTATCTCCCAGTGACGGGAAGGGGGTCATCGGTGTCATTGCCAGATCGGTTCCACCTTCGTTTCTTCCTCACACTTGGCGCCAAGTTTACCCACACTGTGCTGCAGAACGGTGCTGCCACCCTGCAGGGACCAAAGAAAGTGCATCTTGAAATCCTCAGTTATGTTGGACAGTGTTAGCGGGCCATAAATAACACATTAGAAGGAGGAGGCCACGGACTTTGCTCACTCTTGATTTAATGCATTCCCCTCACCAAGTGTCCTGGGCTCTGATTGGCCAGCTTGTGGAATCCTGCAGTTGGGTTGGGTACATATGACTGTGAACGTTGTAAGGGCCCACACCCAAGATGATGGTCAGTGCGTGTCGAAAAGGAGCCGCTGGAAAGACAAAGTTTTGTTTTTGTCTGATTTCTCCTACGGGCGACAAAACCTGGGAAAGAGGAAGCAGAGCATGAGAAAAGAAACATTTGGATGTAAATGCGCCGTAAACTGAGTGTTGTTTAATGCTATTTGCAACCAGTGCTGCCATTTATCTGCAGAAGATCAGCCGTAATATTCCAGATTTTCCAACGAAAGCTCAGTGACAACGGGTTTGTCACTACCAGAATGAACCAGACCGTGTGCGCATATATACAGTATATTATAATGCAGTTCATATTTAACACGTTCATGTAAAACAGGCAAACAACACATGAGATCCGTTTTAAGCAAGAGAGAACTAGACTTTTCCCTGATTGAATGGCCTCCTCCTTTGTGATACACACTATTCCCTGATTTTACTCTGGATTTCAATTTCCATCACATCTGGACACTGAAAGGCCCCTTTGTGCGACGGGAGAACAATGAAGAGAGAGAAAGAGATAGCGAGCGAAAAAGAGAAGAGTTCGAACCTTTCCGAATATACTTTTCCTACCGCCAAACTTATATTAACCTCCTCCTGTTCCATTGTTCGAGATAGTGCAGTGCCAACAGAGAAAAAAGGTCACAGCTGAATAGTGTCATTGCTTTCATGAGGCGGGGAGAAGCCTGCTCAGTGCATTAAAGTGTCTGTCAATTCAGAATAAAGACAGTTATTTGGGAGGAAAAGGGGAAAAGATATGTCTAATAAAAAAAGACGAGAGATTAAAAAATAGAATCTCTACTTTGACTGTAGGTTCACCCATAAAGCCACAGTCAAATGAAGGGTATTAGATCTTTTCAGGAGCGATGTCTGATTTGCATGCATGAATATTCAACCGTCACCTCTCCCTGTTTCTCCCATAAAGCTCTTGGGATTTTAAGAGCGCGTTTATTAAAAGCGAGCAAATATTCCTCTGCAGTGGCAGCTCTGTGCTGTAATAAAACGGTGTTTACTGTATCGGTCCTGAGATTAATGAGACTAAATGGCTGGCTTAGTTCTTCTTCTGAGATGAAGCAGATAAGCTGCAAAGTTTCATGACTCAACCGTCCAAGGCCACTGAAACAAGAAAAGTTGCAGTCGAGCTGCAAAACAATTGTTGGGTAGAAAATGTATTTCTGATTAAGGCAAGTGTTTTCTAAAGGGCAGCGACTTTGAGAAATGCAAACAGCTCAAAAGCTCCTATTATTCTTATGTATTCACATCAAGTTAAGGCAGCTGAAGCAATGGAAGGTCCACTGGATTGTATGAGCAGAAAGCATTGTGGGTAATGTCAGTTTACAGGAAGCTGAACAGTTTAAAGTTGTTGACTTTTGTTACGTACTGCAGCTAATGACCAAGTAATGTCCTTCAGAATCCAGCAAAAGTGTAAAATAAAAGTAAGTGAAGTGTCATTGATAGACGACACGCTTTACTTTGTTGGTGGCACTTGCTTCCTATAAAACTCATGTACATTTCTTTTGAAAAACACTTTGCATTTTGAAGACGAAGCACTGAATGGAGTCGGAACGTGTTGCTATGTGAGAGCGGATGCAGTGGAAGTCACTCGAAGGAATCGGGAATTTGAATTGTCAGTTTGCAGTTAAACACGGAAAACACGTGTTTGCTGTGAATTTCAGACGCAGTTTCTGCCAGTGTTGGCAGACAAAAACGTGCAGTCCGTGTGTGTGTGTGTGTGTGTGTGTGTGTGAACGTAAGCAGCGGGAGGAGGTGAAAAAACCAGCAGGTTGTAAGAAGTTAAAGTTCTTCTCAGTTGAAGCTGGCGTGCGATGCTGATAGTTATTAATGGTAAAGTATTTAGTCAGTGCTATTCTGGTGACAGCAGTCGTCTCAAGTATTTTATGGAGTCATGTATGAAGTGTTTGGACCGTCATTGAAAGACCAGGTTTAAATGTCAGCTGAGTCCAAAGTGTTTTGCGTGTGTTGGAGGAAGCACGAGCGCAGATCTTGTGCTTTTTGTAAGACTAAGTAGACGTGCCACTCACAGTCGTAATCCTTTCACAGGCCGCGGATTTGAAAAAAACGTCATTGGACTGGAGGCGGGTCCGGACTTTCTAGCCTGCCCAGGGTTTGAATGATAATATTTCACGTAGGGGACGTTTAGACGAGGACTCAGGTGAACAAATGTTATCATCATTAATACTTTAATTAAAAAGCAAATGTTGCTCTGTGATGTATTTAAAAAAATAACAAGTTGATGAGTTTGTGATGGTCAGAAAAACGTGTTTATACATTTTGAGGGCACCACATTTTCAGCCTAGTGGCAGCATGAACGTTGTAATTCATATTTAAGAAGTAGCAGGTTGTGGACATTTTTGCCCCCTGTTCTCCTTGTGGGACATTATGTTCCCTCATCCACTCTTTCAGAATGAACTTCTCATCATTTTCTCCGGTAATACGCAGACAAACCACCTCTAACTTCCTCTTGTCCCTTATTTTTAATATCATTATCCTCTTTTTGTTATCATGCATTAGGTGGCAAATGCTAATTCATGGCTTTCATAATGTGTTGCACGGCAACCAGGATGAGAATGATGCCTGTTGATCTTTTGCTCTTTCTGCTCTGGTGACGCTCGGATCAGAAGTTTGCGTCTGAACACGGTAAAATGTTCCACAAATAGTACGACCTTCAAACAGAAAAATACTCTGTTTTATGAAGGTTTGCAAACTTTGAACAAAGCGAGTTGCCAGCCACTTACAGTGATGGATTTTAGCGGTTGCAAGCGTCGGTCTGGACTCTCCCATTATGCATTACAAACACCACAAATCCTCTGGAGCCCATCCATTAACTGTTGATGACAACATTTTTCTATTTCTCACATTTTAATTAGGAAAACACTTTTTATGGCTATGGGACAAATTCAATTGTCTTTGTATGTACAGCACATTTCTTCCCTCTGAATTATTTCGTAGATTTCACCAAATCCAGCACAGCGCTGTGATCTGTCTGCAGGTACACGACTCCTTATGTCCTAATCTGCATCGCACCACCTTTCGAAAATGGCCAACGTTATATTGTTTCCATGGTGACCCCCTGTAAACCACAACAGTCAGTGCTGTCCCTCAGAGATGTCCACCGCTTCAGTACATAGACATTTCAATCACATCCTCTTTGGTAAATAGATGAATTTAGTTTTATCATTATCACACACACTTTGTTGCACTAATTGAATGTCGTCTGGTAAAAGAGTAGAGTACAAGCAAAACCACGTGCTTCAGATGTCACGATGCTTTTCTGTTTGTGGTGTTATCAGCACCATCGATATGGACCAGCAGGTACCTGCTCCACACGCCTGTTAGGCTGTCAGGCATGAAAACATGATGCCGTGGTTTTGGCATTTAAAGTAAACACTTATGGTTCGGTTCGGAGATGCGTTCTATTTTGCAAAAAGAACAACTTGCATCATTTGAGCTGGATCCGTTCCTTTTTGTCCATCCCCAAGGCCTCGTTGAGTAAACAGCCTCCACGTCTCCATGGCAGCAGAGTAGTGTAGCAGCGCAGCCGTGATTCAAAAACACCCAGAGCTCGAAGTGAGGGAGGAGTTTTCTTCCGCGGGATCTGTGAGGACCAGCATTCCTTAGCCTGATCTGATAACCATGAATTATTCTGACTTTGGTTGGCTGTGTTTGGTTCATGGCTACAACAGAATAAAAAAAATATATATACTCAGAGGAACTCCAACCAAAGCTTGGCTCCTGATGTGAGTTGGTAGACACTTTAAGATTATTCTGCTTCTATTTTTACCTCTTGACGCTGCGTTTTGTCTTGTGTCTTTTCATGTTGCTTCACCTATTTTCCCCTAAACTACGGTGGCCCTGAGAGCTCACCACACTGCGACGTGAAACACAAGCAAATGGGCAAAAACACCAATTTGAAGACACAGTCGCCCTAACTCTCAGGGCAACACGGAGAGACACACCTTCACACCTACAGACTAGTCACCTGTTAACCTGCTGCCCACAACAAAAGCATCTTGTCTAATTGATGAAATCTAAATCCGCAGACTGTCGGCTTTTTAATCCACACAGTCCAAACTCAGTTCAACAAGAACAAAACATACTGTCCATGAAATACACAAACACATGGGCCTGTGGTGCCACCTTTTGTGCCTTAACCTTATTTGTGTTCTCCTGTCCTGTGTGTCCGTGTGTGCTGGATGTGTTTAGAGGACCAGTGTAGGCGAATGAGGGACGAGTGCTAGAACTCCCATAGCAACAAGCAGATAATACACAGATAACGGTAAACAACATCAACGGAAGGCTGAGCGGATCAGCCACTTTCTGTTTGTCTCACAGTCCACGTGGTCGTGTGTGAATCACTGTTTACTGGAAACACGGGCCCAAACACGTCACTCTGGTTCCTCGGCTGTACAAAGTACCTGCAGACTCCAGAATTCATTCAGCCTTCGCACAGCAGCTTCCCTAACTTAATTTTGGGATCTGACGATACAGCGGCACCTGCCTGTCACCTGTTCGTAGCATGATATTCATGGGCTTCACATGATGGTAAACTTAGTGAATCATCATTATCATACAATATTACATACAGCATGTGTTGCAATGGCACAAACATCCCGCACAGGGGTGTTGCTTGTATTTGTGTGCATTTGCACTTTGGTTGAGGTCGGAGGTTCAACAGGTTGTGCACTCTTGGCTCGTCCTGCTTCGTGTGTCAGACTTGCAAGACGTTCAACTCGTGGAAATTTAGTCACTGACTGGATGGGGATTGTTCAAGTAGCACTAATTTAATTTACCTTTTAAAACTTAACACCGTCAAACCCCACAGCAACCGTCAGCACGAGCTCAGTTTTGAGAGTCACGATTTCCTCGAGCATCTCTTTTGCTTTTTTTTGTGTTTGTGGCAGCATTTGTGTTCACAGTAATGACGGATCATGTGCAGCAGCGAGGCTCACTGATGTGTTTTATTAGTTTTGGACACAACAGAGCTCGATGGCACAGAGTAATGAGCTACATCAGGGTTTGGAAACTCTCAGAATACTTGTTCATAAATGAATGTACTATTTGATGTAGTCAGAATAATAACAGCCTTGTTTGCAATCTACAGATTTGACACAAATCTTAGAGCCGATTTTTTTTTCATACACTGTAACATGCAGGTATTTAATGACTGTATCCTTTTCTACGCCACAGACAGAGCATCTGCTAACGGCCTCAAGTGCAAAATGTCATTTTTGTCACGGAGCCCATATCCTTGTTGAGCAGGGAGTTTCTCGTGACAAATTGCAGTCAGGGGTTTTTGTGTATTGTGGTCAAGGGCTGAAAGCAGCCGGTGTCCTGCCAGAGAATTTAGAAAAAGCCCTAAATTTCCCAGACAAGAGAAGGATTTCCACTGGACTGAAGGTACAAGAGTTCAAGGTAACCTCTCCTCCGCCGCTGCGCCGCACTCCCACATGCCTCCACTGGATCCAGATTATAATTAAAAGCCAACGAAAGGCTCAAAGATACTTTGTTAGGAAACAGTTGTGAGGGAAGGAGGTGATGTCATACAAGATAAGATTACTTCATTACATTGTACTTTACCAACGGAACGAGATACGAGACAACACTGAAGTTTTCACCGAGGGACACTCGTTGGTTTGAGGAAGATAACGTTTTAACAGCAACACGAGCTTACCCCCGTTTGCTCTTAAGCAGCTGTTGTTCTGCTTTCGTCATTAAGAAATTCCAAATATGTAGAATGTGTCTGTTTGAGATTTGGTGGGTGATCTACAACTTGTCTGCTGTAGTCCTCATCCTCTGGGGCAAATAAATCAAAGAACAGCCTTTTAAACATCTTTTTAGATTGTAGGCTCAAGCTTTAGAAACAAAAAAATAAATGCTGTTTTCCTAGGACGAATGGGTCAATCGCCCCTGACAGGGTTGGTGGTTTAACCCCCTAAACTCGTACTTGCTCCTGGTCCTGATGCTTGTAAGACAAATGTATTTGTTAAACAAATGTGTGTATATGCATGTATGTCATTGCCCCTGGGGTTCATTGTCTTGCTCAGGGACACTTGGAAGCATGACTGGAGGGGGGAGAAATGGAACCAACAACTCTGGGATTGGTGAAATATAAAAGCAACCATCCTTTTAGTCAGGAGCTGGGACCTGTCATGAGGAAGGCTTTGCTGAGGAGGTGCACGATTCTTTCACCTACATTCCTCAGTGCCTGTGGCTACTGCTGGAGCTCGGTCCGACGGCGACTGTGATGATGCCTGAGAAACAGATGGAGCACAGGAAGTGAAATGCTTAATACTACAAGGTATAGACATAAAATCACATTACACACACTTTTTTCTTTTCATTTAACTTTTAAACTCTAACATTGACCCCTGCCGAGCTTGTGCTGTGTTTAGGCCGGTTTATACGTCAGCAGACTAGGGAATTAACCTGATTGGATAATGACAGGAGTCAGAATCGAAACGGAAATAGAACCAGATAGAACGGAAAAGTAGAACAAGAAATGTAAGCGTTTGTATTTGTCTAGCTGTTCACACTGACTTTATATAACGTGTGTTTTTTCATATCTTAGGTTGTTTTACTGCTGCTTTGTTCAGTCTTTGGTGTTTTCATCTGTTTTCACTGTGTGTGTCGACTCATGACCTTTTGAAATGATCGCTCCTGTTATCAACAACTAAGGAGAGGACATGGTAGTTCACTATCAAATACATCAGCTTCCTGCAGAGGTCTGGAAAAAGCTCATCAGATCCATTTTATCCTTGAAAAGTTTTGTAAATTACAGAACACGCTAATTTATTTTTTTCTTCATTTTCAGCTAATTTCGGTTTGTTAAACGCGGTACTGCCCTCATATTTCTGCCACACAAGTATGAAAGGAACACGTGCAAATGTATCGGAGTGTCTATAGTCAAACGTTTTACTTTTTAGACGCAAGCTAATGATGATACAGTTAATTTGGAGATTTGCTACTGAGGATGTCCTGTGACACACACTCACAAGACAGCGCTGGCAAAAGTGCAGAGATATTCTCTTCTAAAGAGTTTTGAAGCAGGCTCATTTTACAACCAATCAGAAGATCAGGGAGCAGGGTCACAGGGAACCGTGCTCATATCTACACATCTCATCCTACAGCTAACTCGACTTCCAAAGGTTACGTATCGTCAGGGTATGGGGGTAACGAGTTACAAAATAAGAGTAGATTAGATATAATATGTATTATATAATACACTAATAAAGCATATCAAGGCTACAGCTTCCTTTAAATTCAACACTGTGGTTGAAGATTTGAAGCGGCGGTGAGAGAGGGTGATCCTGAGCGTGGCGCCGTCCTTCAGCCTGGGCAGCCTTGTGCTGCCTCAGAGGAACAAACAAGTCTGACATTTGGGAGACGTGTCATATACTGACGACTCCTGGTGAGGTATCACGCTGAAGCACATGCGATTAACTGCTCGCTGACGGTTGACGTTAGTTACCTGAACTTGCAGTTTCCTCGTAGGTCAGCCGTCATCTAATGCTGTTAGGCAAAAGTAATGGGACGAGTCGCGTAGCTTGTTACTTTCTGCAGGGAGTTTGTAGGCGAGTAATGGAATGACACTGGTTATTCTCATCGCAGACCAGACACTTCCTGCTTCTGTTTCCCACCCTGCAGTCACACATTTAATACTGTTGAGGGCTGACACAGGGTGTGTACGTGGAGCCCGAATAGGCAGTGTGACCGAGAGGGGCAACCAGTGGTTCCTGGACTAGACAAGGTCAGCCAGTCGCCCAAAGATGGTGTGTAACGTGAGGGTTAATCGGCAGCAGCGGCATGGACTGATCACAGAGGTCTAGTATTACCTGGGCTTCAGTGATGGGGCTGTGGGATGTCACGTCAGTCTGGAGTGAAGATGGCGAGCAGAAACATTTTGCATTATTGTTGTTTTGTATTTGTAGACACCAGATTTATTTACTGTGTCTCAGTGAAAAAACTTTCAGTACATCCAAAGCAAGATACCAGGACAATAACACAAATGTAATACTCAAAACAACACAAACAGACAAGTCTCGTCCATTAGTTCACTCACCTTTTTGAAAGGTGACACTTCTCCAGGACAAAAAAAGCCGTTCAACTTGATGTTAACTGCTACTGACAGCAGGTTCATTCACACAGAACAAAACATCCCTGTTTCACAGTGTAATCATATTCATATCAGGATCTACATCTGCAAAGAGTTCCTAGCAACCACAACTGTCTCTGCACCCGCCTTTTGTGTTTGACTGTGTTACCAAACAGAACAAATTAAAAATATAACAGAAAATATATGATTGCATAAGTTTTTAACCACTATTCACTAAAATAAGGAAGTGAATTAGAGGCCGGAATGGATCCACGGCTCAGATTCAGCCCCCTCCAGCTCCACGGAGATGATAGGAATTGGTTTTCTCGATACCTGCATTCTGCTCAGCTCCTCTCATTGAGAAGATAGATCTAATAGATTGATGCTAATAATCCATCAACCCTCCTGACCTAACCTGCGCTTCACCTCGGAGTACATGCAGCTGAATATTCAGTCTATTACTGGAGTAATAGGCAGAAGTTGGATGAAAGCACTGGGAATCCAGCTCTTTTTCCCCTGTCTGTCATTACTGCCGGAGCAGCCGCGGCACAGAGGGCCAATGAAACTAATTCAGACATGATTAAGGGGAAAAAAATTGGGCAATGGATGAATCAGCTTGCATTTTCAAAGAATTTAGACTCACAAGAAGCAGAGCGACTCACTGTCCGTGCAGATACCCTGTAGGGACACGTGACACACACTGAAATTCACAGCCCTCCCTCCCCCACACACACACACACACACACACACACACACACACACACTCTTCCCAGTCTGAGGGGGAGGGCACATTTGTCTTTTTTCACTCTCTCTGGTCTCTGTGCTACTGGAGCAAAGGCTAAAGGAGAAGAGAGAGGACACAAGAGGGAACACGCAGTTCCTCACTTCACCCGGGAGCTTTGGAAAGGAAATAGTCCTCTGCCTCGTATCTCGTAACATCATGCTGCAGTGTGTGTCAGCGACTAATATGGCAAACAGAATTATCGGACGATAATTGAAGTAGGCAGAGAAAGAATCCATGAATCAGAACAAGTATGTTATATTTCTAAAGGACTAAAAACATCTCGGTGAATTAATATTTGAGGCAAACAAAGCTGTATTCTATCAAAACTCCATTTCACTCTCTCTTCGTATCAGTCTCCCCCGCTCGGTTAGGTTTCTGCTGTGGTTTAACTACAATACATCATTTAAAGCTTTCAGACACGCCTCAACACAAACGTCCTGGCTGCAAGATTTGATTTTCTTCCCGTTGGTTTATTTCTCACAATCATGATCCCTGTTCTCCTCACTCAGCTTTGTTCAAACAAATGATTTTATGAGCAGTTTAGCACATGGTCGCCTTCTTATAATAATGGCCAAGTCATATTTTCAGGTAAAACGAAAATACAGAAAAAAATGAATCACATGACGAATATATGCTTTAAAAATTACAAATAATACAAAAACATTTTGTTTACATTTGAGATGTTGCAGAAGCTTTTTGGCCAATGACAAGTACAATGACTCAAGTTTTTTGGATATAAAAACTTCTATTTTGATTTGAACACATATTCTTCACCTCCATGAATTATTCGTAGTCAGCACTTATTTACCACAAATTTAGTCATCGATGTTTAAAATGTTTGCTTCTCTAATTAGTCAGGAGGAGAGACTTGCTCAAAACACTTTGTAGAAGTGTGTATTTTTGCACCATTGCCACTGCCCTTCAATGAGTCTGTCATTAATCAAAAATAATGAATCTGAAATTTTAATGGAACTGTTACTAAAACAATGCGCTGAATGTAAGTTCATGCAAATTTTTTACATCAACATTAAACCTGAGTTGAGTCTGATACATAATTTTACCAATTGTAAACTGATTTTGAAGAGGCAGCGCCTGTTAGCAGTGTGCTAACATCCGTGGTTTAGCAAAGTCTTGGACAACATTTTTGTAACACCTGACTTTTTCCCATTGTGGCTTCCAGCTGAATTTCTGCACAGCCTCTCCTGTCTGGAGACGTGTAATGACAGTAAATATCGCAGATAAACTCTAACCAAACTATGTCTCATGTATTTAGGCGAATCAGTCTGATCTGCTGCATGAAAGTCTGACACATGGACATGTGGAACCCACTAGTGTTTGATGCAGATCCTGAGCTGGGATCCTCCAGTGCAGACTCCTGGAATCCTAGTCGGGTTGAACCAAGGCCACGAACTGGAGCATCAGATATTATACGGGTAAAATATGTCATTAACACTGTTCATTTAAACCTGTGAAAATAGTCACTGTGTTACTGAGATTGCAGCATTTTGTACAGACATGTAACTGAATGTCACTTCCTGCCCATTTCAAGCAGCTTCAAACTGGATTAATTAGTTTTTGTTCTCTAAATTTTCTTCAGCTCCATCGTTTTGTCACGGAGCAGCTTCAACAGTGCAGACTTTCATCAAAAGGCCCAAATCAGTCTGAATTACCCTTTTGGTCCTTTGGCCTTAGAAACAGATTTGAAAATGTCAAACAAGTTTTTCGATTCAGCTCCGTGAACTGATCTCATTTCAGCTGCGAAATATGCAACTGTACAAACCTGAACCGCCGGATCACCTCAGCTGCCTAAAGATTATAGAGAGAAGTTTTTCATTTTTCAACTCCCATAAGTCTGATTACAGAAGAGAGAGCTGACGTAAAGCAGTTTGACCTCACGGCGCAGAGATGAGTTTAGAAATCAAATCCAAAGCGTGATCCAGGAGCGGCCAGAGCCACGTCACTCAACTTAAAACTCTGACTGAAAATGTTTGTTTTAATCACATTTGCACCTTTTTAAAAAGCAACACCCACATAAATGAAAACAATAATAGGGCTTTTAATTGGTTAGTTGTCCAAATTAGCACCTGATTGACAAATGGGCCATTTCACAGACTGAGTCATTAGTGTCTCCCAGAAGAATTTAAAGGTTTGGAACATGAACTTGCCGCGCTCTCGTCCCTGCAGTCAGCACGGAAACACGTAGACGCTGTCATTTTCTGTGCTTTTTTGGAATTGTGCTGCTGCTCGATGATGTATTTTCATGCAAATATACTTGGACCCGTTTCAAAAGTTACATTAACTCCCCCCGTACACAATTAAAGGGTTAATTCGCCCAAATTGAATAAGGTTATTTGAATGCTGCCGCATGCAACAGGTACACGACAAAAACAGGAACCAAATTATGTGATTGTCTGTTTAAAAAACAAAAAACTAGTTCTAAAGCTAACAAAGAAAAGGAAATTCACTATATATGATTTTTTCTTAATGACGCACAAAACTTCAAAATGTATTTAATGTTCAGCTGCGGTGTAATGTCCTCCTGATGAAACATCTGGCTCTAACCTCATCACACGCGTCTCACATCGTATTTGATCCGGGTTCTCCTGCTTGGGTCGTTTGGGCTTCATGGTATTTTCACAGCTGATTCTTTTCAATGACGTGCAAACATAACTATGCTTGGCACAGGTGTCAAATTGTCCGGCAGCTTATTCTTGACTCCGACACACCACATGGCACCTCTTAGTCTACAGGTACCCGTAAAAGGAGGAAGTGGACTCCAAACCGCACCGCGTTCTCCACAGGTTTTGTGCAACACATTCTGAACTTAAACTATTGGACTGTGCTGCAGTTTAGCACCTCACACAGACAATCGCGTTTCAGGTCGTGTCCACAGAGGCGAACAGAAGTAAAGTGCATGAAACGATGATGTTTCCCAGTCAGAAAGATGGAATTTGAAGAGGAAAAATATAATAACAGCTATACCTCAATAGTGTCGTCTTTGGGCGACACGCTAAACTCCAAGTTGCTCCTGGTGGGTCGGGTCGGACGAGCACCTCCGTGTGTGTGACGGTGTGAATGAACCTCGTGAAGCACTTTGGACCAATCACCATTAAATACAATCAAAGTAACTTCCCTGATCCCCCGCGGTTCAAGTCAGAATACAAAGTTAACTCGGTGAAGAGTAAGTGGTTCCATTACAGAAACCACCAGCACAAAAGTAGCTGCAGCCACTGAAAAGTGTGATGGTGACCAACGGGGATGTGATAACCCAGAGGCTCCGGGGTCACTGTACAGCAGTTTTTAGTAATTCAGTCGAATGCAAATGTGTGTCTACGTTTGGTCATATGATCTTTACTGAAATGATGAGAGCCCGAGGTGTTTCAGCATCAGCATCCACCCAACGAACGAGCTGTCGCACTGACACCAACCGTCCTCTCCTCATTAGGTGCCTGTCACTGCTTCCTGTGAATCTCCATCCACGTTTATTAGTGACTCACGTGTTACTATAATCTGCATCTCAGGAACAGAAAGGTGGGTAAAAATGAATCATATGCAAATCAAATGACTGACTATGAATATTTTAATGCCTCTGTCACAGCAGTTTGGCTCTTTGTTTAAAATGTGCTGCAGTTTTAAAGGAGGATTCTTTTTTCTCACTGGAGACCGTTTGCTGTGCAGTTTAGTTTCGGGTTTATTGTTCTTCACCTCTGCGCTGATATATTCCATGTATATTTTATGGATATTCATTGTATGCGTGTGATGGAACAGATGGAACTAAAGGTTGTGACCTTCTTCTCCTCCTGCTGCGCGCGCGCCGCCCGGCCGCTCTCCGGGGGGGCGTGGCCAGTGACGTGCGTGAATCCGAGCGCCGTGAGGACCGGAGCGAGGATGAAGGGCGGAAAACCGTCCGGGTCCCAGGATCCAGCCGCTTCTCGGAGGAATAGGCGCCGGCTGCGTGTCATGTCCGTGTGCGGCTTCACTTTTACGCGCTCTCTCCGTCTCCGCGTCCGCTGACAGCGCGGCGGCTCCGGAGGCGCCGAACGCGGACGAAACTCCGGCGGCGGCGGCGGCGGATCACGTCAGTGACAGGTTAGTGCCCTGAGAACTGAATTTAAATCCTGTTCCATCGAGAGAAGCACGGAGGGTGTGGAGGGGGACCGACCAAGCCGGGTCCGGGGCGGCAGGTGCAGCCCGGGTCCAGGAAACCACTTGTTGAGCGGTTCTGATGAGCTCGATGAGCAGCAGCTGTGAAAACGCGTTTGTTTGTGTCTGTGAAAGAAAGTGCAACTTTAAAAACGCTTCATGTTCATGAAGAAATGTGATTTTGGATTTCGGTCCGAGCAGAGATGAATTGTGAATTAAACACAACAACAGCGTTTATCAGAGCTGCCAACTTTCCCAGCCCGCGTCCTTCCTTCCTCGGCAGGAGGAGACCAGCACATCCCTCAGATTGTGCCTTAAATAGGATATTTGTGGATGATACATGAAGTATCACGTGTCCACACCATGAATTTTGTAGAATAGATTCAGAGTCATTGGATCAGAGACTGATCCCATCTTTCCTTTATGTTTGGCTGCACCTGGACGAGGACAAACTCTGAGCCTGTGAATCGTAAGGAGAACATTTCACTTTTTATAATTTTTATTTTATTAAACTATTCAAGTGACAGCATGTGTTACAAAGGGTCATGCATGCCTGATATTGAGTGCTCCATGTGCATTATTTTATCTCTAAATGTCAGTGCGGCCATACAGATACTACAAATAATTAATATGCGTATAATAGCAAAAAAGTGAGTTAAAGTATGATGGAGATTGTTGAAAGTGGAGATAAAACGGTGCGTTCTGCCCTGCGTAGGAAATCCCTTTCTTTCCTTCCACTGCCTCAGCCAGTCTGAGCACTAAATCTTAGTCTCTCTGCAGCTGAAGTGCATCCATGGAAAAGTTTGTAAGCCGTTAAACCCGAGGCGTTTCTCCCAAAAGCTGCAGTTGATATTCCCATTCCCAGATTCCTGCGGGGACGTTTTTGCGCCTCAGTTGTATTTCGGGTTCATTTTAGTGCAGCTTAAGTGGAGTTTTAGTCCACGTTCCAATGTTTGACGCCACCCTTTCTGCTCCCGTTCTCCAGGCTCCGCACTGGAGCCCGATGATGAGGACGTGATCCTGGCAGCCTCCTCTCCGTAGCCTTGAGACTGCTCATGCTGTAATAAGATTGTGGTCTGTTACTGTAAATACCAGATTCCTTTTGCACTCGTGCAGAACTACGGCCTGGGGGAGTCGAAAGTGTCTGTGTGGGGAGGACGGAGGGAAATGCTGCTGTTGCCAGAAATAAGAACTTGTACTCCAGGCACATCCCCTTCCATTCTGCGGCTTTCGCCCACGTCCAAAGGCATTCCACCGGTTGGTGCTGAAAACTCGTCAAGGTCACCCTGCTCAACAGTCACTGATTAACACCCCGACCCGCAGGTTGTCCATCACCCGAGATGCCTGAGTACAAACTGTAACTAAAACATGGCCGTAATAAGCTTAAAGTTACAGACCTACAGGTCATCGTAGTCATCATAAAACAATTAAAAATAATGTTACAAAACTTACCGACGAAGCAGACGTTGCTTCTCTCAGCTCGGTCGCTTTTTAGAAAGTGAATATTTGTGCACCGGTGCCGTTCAGTGAGCCTGTGCAGCTGGAGGTTTCCACTGCAAAGTTCTTTTGTTCGGCCCGTAGCGTTGGAGCCCGTCTCTGTTGGAATATGGTGGTTATTTTCACCCCCCAGCCCCGAGGAGCGTGTCACGCCTCAGCCGTGGTACGGTCACGGTGTGTGGTGGCAGGTGGAAATGAACATGCGGAGAGCAGCTCTCTGGATTCATGCAGCTGCTTTGGCCTGGTGGCAGCACACACTGTTTACTATGAGATTCCTGGCAGTCCTGCGTGTTTCTCCTCTGAGCAGATGTAATTTAAGTCTGACACACATAAGATATTTGGTGGCCAAACGTAGTACGTGAAGCTGAGGTGGATGCTTTTGTTGCTGTGAACTTGAAGGACCACTTCACTTACTGTCCAGCTTCTTTCTGCTGCCTGTCCTCGCCTCATTTGACGGTTAACGTTTCGAAGACTAACTGGACACCCACTCAACGTCTTGCTGAGCTGCACTGCTTCAACATGTCAGCTCTCACCGTCACGCTGCTGATAGATTTAACGGACTCGGGTGTTTTGTTCTGTAGGCCGATGCCGATGCTTCTGACACGGCAGCAGTCCGCGGGATACGGTGTGAGTGTGTTTCCTGTGCTGAGCTGTGGTGGAAGAATAGGAACCAACAGGGAGAATTTGACATTAGAGAGACACGGAAAGACACCGAGGCTTTGAAGAAGTGCAGCATTGGTGGACATGAAGCTGAAGGGGACACTTCAGAGTTTGTACCAGCAGAAGGACTCTTGACCTCCCACCGTGTGCCTGGACATGTGGCGTTGAACCTGTTTTCCATCCGTTTACTTAACGTTTCCCTTTCTGGCTTTTCGGCTGCCTGCTGAGGGCAGTGTCGGGCAGGGCTGAGCTCTCCTCAGCATGTGTAGCACAGGGAGAACGGCCTAAACACGGGTTTGACGATGAACCTGTCGGCTCACCGAATGACAGCAGATTAAGACGTGTTGAAGTCACGTCTTTTAAGTTCAGCCTGTCTGAGTCACGTGATTTACTTGTTCATCCTTCGCTCCTGCAGTTTTCACTAAACTTGCAGCTCACAGCCACACGTGTGACGCGACCTTTCTGCTCACAGCAGGGGGAGTTTCACAGTGAGCAGCTACAGCTCGGCAAAAACTTTAACACATTTAATAATTTCTACCTTTTAACTTGTTCTGTAAGTGAACCTGATGTGATATGTTGATTTTGTTTCAAACCAAATCAATGTTTGCTTAAATATGGGCATTAAAACCTTGCTGTGCTAGTCAGCTGCCATTTTATAGACAATAATTTTTTTATCTTTCTAGCTCTGAAGTGTATTTCACGCTAAGCTTTATTGCTGCTGTGAAATTGTCCTTCCCAGCTCCTGCTCGGCTTCGTTTATGG
This sequence comes from Channa striata, assembly GCA_033026295.1. Lineage (NCBI taxonomy): Eukaryota > Metazoa > Chordata > Actinopteri > Anabantiformes > Channidae > Channa > Channa striata. Next base: position 21,121,675 of record CM065183.1, read on the forward strand.
GAAAAGTTCACTCAGTAATGTCGCACAAGAGGAAAGAAATAGATTTCAAGTTTAGGACGTTTACGCCTAAAAGTTTTTAGGTGAGTGTTGCCCTGCTGACCGATCAGAGAACTTTAATTATTTCTACTTAGAAAGATTAGTATAATTTATTAAATTTTTTCATTTGTAGTTCCTAACAACACAGAACACGGTGGAGCGTAGCAGAGCTGGGTGGAGCAGAGGGTGTTAATCTCGAGTTGCTAATGCTAACTGTAGCTTCAGTTGCACATTGCAGCACTTCACTGTAATAAAACACGCCAATCAAAACATTTCAAATACGTCTCAGCGATGACAGTGTGAGGATCAGAATATTCATTTATCAATACATTTCTTTTGTCAAGGTGCTGCAGATACGCTTTGCAAAATTTCTACAAACATTTTCTCTGCATGATTGTGGGTTATTGATGAAGAAATCGACAACAGTGAAATGTGCAAAGAGTGAATATCCCATTAAGCAGTAGGTAACTGCACCTGTTGGACTTTCAATGTGAGAAAAGGGTGAAAAATTATTACTACTTTCCAAAATGACAACACGACTCTCTTTTACAGATGTGGACGAAATCATTGCTTCAAAAACACCCACAATTTTCTTTAAAAGCAATTTAAAAAATAGTAAATGTAAGAAAAAAAATCTGGCTTTCCTTTGATTCAGCAGTATATTTGAAATAATACAAGGGCCAAACATTTCAGTGACCACTTTTCTCCAATTAAATTAAACTAAAGGACTGTCATCCAGTTATCTTTTCCAAGTAATTTGTCTGGTCCTTTTTGTTGTTTACAATATTCCATTTAATCAAAAGCAAAGTCAGATTTTAATTCTTTTGTTTTGGACCACACAAACCCAAATGCATTTGTGTTACTGTCATGCGTGACAAAGAGAAGCATTTGAAACATGACCTTAAAAACATTAACCAAACAATCATTTTGCTTCCCAATATTTTCATTCATAAAACTGGAGGACTTTTTCCTATTCTGCTGTGTAATACATCGACATTTGTCAGTGTTAACAGAGTCATTACATCGTATAATATAATCATTTAATTTGCGGTATTTTCCAGCGTTACTGGAGAGAAAACGGACTGGGAATGAAAGGCGGCAGCGCTGTGCTGACAGGTAGATGGTGGAGCAGCGCTGACAGGTGACAGGTAAAACGTCTCCAGAGCCCGACGCTGTAATCAACCCGTCGAGTCTTGTGAAGCCGCTCGCTGCTCGGCCCCTCCGCGAGCTGGAGGCAGCTCCGCCCGGCTCCTCCTGCTCCCATGTAATCTGTCGACCTCTTCAATCCTGTCCTCGAGCAGCTCCTTGTTGGCTTTGTGAGGCTGAGAGAATGGAGGAATAGAGGCTGGCTAATGGTTCCGCTGGGGGTCTTTGTGTCTCGGTATGTGGTGCTGGCTGCGAGCCCTGCTCCGAGGCGAGGAGGGTCTGTGCTCCTTTTATATGCAAGGAGTAAACACATTTTAATATAGTTGCCTGCAAACTGTCCCATGCACAGAGTGAGTTTCATCCATATTATCCCGTGTTGCTGACACGTGGTTTGTTAGAACATGAAGTTCTCCGTTGTGGGTGGAAGGGCTGTGATTTTGTGATGCTGTTTGTGTAGACGCTCAGACTTTGACCGTATCTACTGTCGTCCAAAGGTGGTCAGACACAGACGGAGAGCGAGACCTTTGTGATGAGAAGCGCAAACCGGCTCTTTGACTGGACTCTGCTGGGCTTTGTCGGCCGTCTTTGTTCCTGAATCCCAATGTATTGCGACATTTTCCCACTAGATGTTGAAATCATTTTTCGTGTCTAATTCTCATTTTTATGTCTAACAAATTTCTTCATGTCTAAATTATTGGGATGTGTGCTGCCGAACCTCAGCCGTCGGTACCTGGACATACTTTCACCTGTTAGTTTGATCAAAAATGAGAAGGAGCCAAAGATGTCAAAGGTCAGAGCCATGGTCCCTAACTTCATCCTGTGACCCCCGACTGACCGCTGTCAGCATCTTTAAGTCGGCTGTGGCGTCACATCATGCAGCTTCTTTTAAATCACTTCAAATACAATTGGGTGCAAAAGTTTTCATGCCCTGATTTGGAAACGGGTGAAAAAATAAGACTTTTCATCACTATATTTAAGTCAATCTTTCAAACTCCTGTTTGTTAAGCAGGACTCTCACTTCTGTCACTTTGACTTTCCTGTAACACACTTTTATTTCTGATGAACATTTGTACAAGCTTAATTGTCAACACTATTGTGAGATGATCAGGGTTCATCCCCTACACGCCATTTCACTGTGAGGGATGCAAACCTTTGCACGTGGACAGTGTTTTCAGAGGACACACAGACATTTGACCTTTGACCTTTGAACAGTGTGTGTAGCTGCTTTATATCATGAAGGGATTTGAGTTTGGTTGACCTTGTTTTTGCTGTGATTGGGTTTTTTTTTCGTCTGCTGTACAATCTCAGTTCACAGTTGGTGAGCTAAATTACCTGTGACCATGTACCTGGTCACAGGTAATTTCATTATACACTGAGCGGCCACAACATTAAAACCACCAGGTGGTACTAATATTGTTGATACCGCCAAGATGCTGCGTGTGGTTATGACTGTTGTGGCTGATCGTTATGCAGAAGATATGACACTTTGAGTGAAATTTTCACTTTCTCTCATGTCATTGTGATTGTGACAGTTTTTAACTTCAACAGTTTACTCGTTCTTTAAATTATTTTCATAAGCCAAACGTATATTTTCAAAGTAATTTATTGGAAACTTCCCTTCAAACTTATGTACTAAATGTAGCTGTTAATCACTGGGGAATCCTAATCTATTTCCTGTTGTAGCAAACAGTGTTAGCTGCTACACTTGAATTATTTTCTCTTTAAATTTACATTTTATTAGGAAAAAGTAATGACGTAGTCAGCAATTAAACTTTGTTTTGGTGACATCTATATACATTAGTGTCAAAGTTTAACTGAAAGGGAAAAAAACATTTGACTCTTGATGAAAAATGTGCCACAGTTAATTACCACGATCCATCAGAAAATTAGAAAGCTGTCGAGAAAGTGTCACATCTGAGTTTGTGGATTTTTACAGCAGGCCTGTGTTTTCTCTGTGGATCTCCATCCGGTTAAAACTCAGATATGTAACCTTTCGTCAGTCCATCTCATTCTGGCACAACTAGTTTTCACTGACATGTTCTATAAGGTCTTAATTTTGTATTGAAATTCATCATTTTTTTACGCTCTATAATCATCTTATTGTGGAGAGGTGCTAGTCTAAAGTGGCATAGTGCAGCTTTAATAATTGTAATAACATTAATAACATTTAGTACTTTGTTAAACGTGGAGGCCTGTCTCAGTGATCCTCACATTCTCCTAATTTACAGCTAAAACCAGGTCGTTACCAGATATTATGAGAGAAGCTTCCAGGACATTTGTTGGAAAATACTGCTCCTGTCAAATAAAATGCCACCACTGTGGAAGGCTGGTTGCTATAGCAGCATCATCAGGATTTTAGGTGTTAATGCTTTTAATGTAACATGAATAATTTTAGTTTTTAGGTTTAAGTGGAGATGTGCTCTAGAAATCAGACCATCAGAGGAGAGAGATTCTCTTCTAAACGTACCGGAGCGAAACTTGCCCTTCAAACCAATCAGAGAAGGTCAGACCCTGTGCGTCACACGTGGATGTGAAAGGAAACCTTGTGTCTCCTTTTTAAGTGTTGGATATTCTGACTTTAACTTTAGAGAGTTGGTTTACACAAATCAGCCAAAAATAATATACCATGTTATTATGTTTTTAAATAACATGGCATATTATTGTAAAATATGATGAACTAGTGAATGCAGAAGTATTATGTGTAATGAACCACTGGTTAGCACAAAGTGGTTAAAATCGGCATCACCTTCACCAACAGTGACCTTTGACCCTTATTTTCGTTTTGCCATAATAAGGAGTATTTAAAATACATATTTTTCGTGGTGTAGTACTCTTATGTTTGTACTTGTACTGAGATTTAGTTAAGCAGCTCAGTACTTGTGCTTGAGTAAAATATTAATAAAGTGCTATTTGCAGTGGACCATTTGTTTAGGCCAATACTCGCACTCTGGCTTGACTGTTGTACCAGCCCTGAACACACTGCATCCCATCACTCAGCCCGCTCAGAGTGGCCGTGCTGACCCTGGTCCTCATGACATTTTTAGACCCCTGGTCTCAATGTTGTGGCTGACAGGTGTATACGTCCCCCCAGCTTCATCAGCAAAGTTGTCCGTACATTCTTCTATTGCTGCTGTGTTTGAGTGAATGTCTTCAGGGACATTTACTGTGTTGATGGGGGGGGGAGGCGGGGGACAGCCCCTTAGATCCAGCCCCCATGACGGGCAGATCATGCAAATGAAACGGGGGGGAAGAAAAGGACAGTTGCATTATGACGGTGTCCTTTGACCCTTTGTTGTCTGCCTGCTGGTTTACCGTGGAAAGCTGCCACGAGCGCCAGTCTGTCCAAAGCTCAAGCCTCTGACAAAACAGCTTTCTGTGTGTTCGAGGGCTAAAAGTGCGAACCACACCGCCTGAAGAAGTAAGTGGAGCGGTTTAATCTTTCTGGTGACTTTCCGTGTATTTCGTGCAGGTTGTTTTAGCTAGTTCAACGTTTTTCCAAGCAGCAATGAAACACTGATTAATGTATAAATGGGCTGCGGTGATGAAATACTTTTTTTTTTCTCTCTAACAGTCAGATTTTCTTGCATAAAAGTCTTGCCTGTTTTCGTAAACCTTGATCTGCTTATGTTTAGCTCTTGCAGCTTAGCTTTCATGGACAAAACGTTTTGTGCATATCAGCAGACGTGAGTGGCCACAGCTACTCACAACCGCACAATAATCTAAACCTTGGAAGCGGACACAAAACAGGGGAGAGTGATTTTTGATATGTGGCGGTGTGTTTGTGAGGAATTGTGTGTCTCTTTGTCATATGTCAGCTCAAACGCTCGCCGACTTGTCCCTTAGAAACATGCACTCAGGGCTACATTAGCTTTTTTAAAATGAAAAAAACTTGTTGAGTGAATTTATTGACAACATAAGCGTCCATCATATTCCTGAGGTTATTGAAATAAATGTTTAATGGAAGCTGGGCAGAGTGTGTTCCACTCTGGCCCAGTTGCTGTTGACAGTAGGAAGATAAAGCGTGTGTGTGTGTGTGTGTGTTTTTGACAAAGTGTTTGCCAGCTATTTTTGGGTTTAGTCTTAGCCCGTCTACATTCAAGTTATGTTTTGCCCAGTTTTCCTTTTAATGGACTAAAATGTCCACATTGCAAATGCTAAACAAAAATGGAAATGACAATAAGCCACATGAGGTTGTGGGATTGATGGAAATGCGGCTTTGCCTGTTATTTAAGCAGTAAATAATAAATTCACACGTGAACGAGGACAAAAGGATGATGCCGGGAAGGATGCAAGAACATTTGCAGATCATTGCACGAGTGAATCATTGCAAAGTGAGCGATGGGAGAAACAATGTTTTTATACAGCAAATGTGACAAATATTTATCATTTAAGTAAATGGAAGAAAACGTGTGGAGGTGCCAAATGTTTTAAGAACCTGCCGCTTTTTCCAGCTTGCATTCAAATTGACGCTGTTCTAAGCAACAAGATGCTCTCAGTAGGAAAAGAGCTTGTCAGCAAACGCTGAAACCTAAAAATCTCAGGCTAATCAGCCTTGTCAGACATCAATGGTTGGATGAAAATCCAGCTTTTCTGTTCCCTGCTTGTTTGCTCTGTGATTTAATTCCACCTGCACGACCAGCCGTGTTCAGGACATTCGTGAAGCTCCCTCGACAAAGGGTACAAATAAATGCGATCGTACAGTCGTATGTTGTTTTCCCCGAAAGAGGCTGAAGGTGATTCTGTGACTGTGTCTGCTGTTTGAGGCTACGCAGCAGATTTTCACTGGCTTTATAAGAGCTTCTCTGATGAAAACTGCTGCCTGCTGGTTCTGGAAATGGATGGTAATAAATAAACTGAAGTTTTGACACTGGACATTTTTGGTTTTGCTCCCAGCTGGTTTGTTTGGGGTGGATGCCGAGGCTTTCTAGGTGCTGTGGCACATGTTCTAAACCCAACGAACAGCAGCAGTAACAGCCTAATCAGCTCCAACTTATTCTCAAGATTTGTGCTTCTAAAGATCAAAAATAGTTTGGTACAGTGAGTTTTAAGAGGCACTAAGTCACTTAGCTGATTTCTTTCTGGGAACCTCGTTGGCTTGGGTGTTTCTTAAATATTCATGTAAAAAAACATCCATTAGGAATTTCTCTTTATTTTTTATTACGACATTGAATCAATTTAATTAGGCTTTTTGTGATAATCCAAAAAAACACTGACAATGGCGCTCTCCAAAGTAATCTGCATTCATTAAAATTACAAAACGAAAAAAATAGTAGATTTGCATTAGGACTGACGCACTCCCCCTTTAATTAAATCATCAGTGGAGCAGTGAGGTGGTTGTAGATGTCACACCACTAGTTAAATTGCTGGATGTGTCGAATGAGTACACCTGCATCTGAAAGGTCCAGTTACTGGTGCATCGGTGTGCTGGACAAAGTCTACACCAGGACAAACGAACACGCTGATCAACTGTGTAAAAGATTGGCAGAAGTCAGGGGATGAAAACAAGAACATTTCCTGTTCATTCAGTCTCTTGGACGTGTTTCCACCACGTGTTGCTTCACGTTTCTGACAATCAGCTTTTGGTTGATGGGGAAGGTGGGAGCTCAGCCTTTCACCAGACATGTTTCCTTTTGTTTTGCGGATTTATGTGAGATGTCGCACAAACAGTCAGACAATATGACAATATGATCATTTTTTCTCGTAAGGAGAAATTGTCACAATGTGATATGGCACAGCCCCATCCTGAAGTCTGGTAGATGTCCTAAGGACAGGTGATCCCAAAACGGAGGCTTTTGTCCATCACGACGCTATGGTTGGGGAGGAACCCAGGCAACACCTGATTGACACATTAGATCGTTTTACTGTGAAGTTCAGCTCGGTCCATGATCAGTAGCTGTATCCAAAAACAGACGTCAGACATCCCGGCCAAGCTGATTGAATGTTTTCCCCGTGTGAGGGTTCGCTGTGCAGAGCTGCTCGCTGCCGGTCTGAGTCTGGCACTGATTAACCAGCTCGTGGCTTCTCCGGTCCTCACTATGGTTACAGTATTTTGCAACGAGGCTGATCATTTTGTGCTTTTAGATTCTGTCCCTGGAACAAACATCGACAATCTTTAATAAAGACAGACGCGTTGCGGGGGCTTGACCTCTGGCACGGTACGAGAACTGTGTGTCACAGAGAGAAGGTGCGTGTGTTCAACAAAGTGTGTGAGAACATTTGCGACATTTTCCGATCTGATTCATTCACGTCTTTCATTTACTTTACTTAGTGCAACAAAGCTCCGCAGGTAATAATTGAGGAATGTGAAATTTAGCAGGAACTAACAATGTGTGAAATATTATTAGTGTTCCCGTTCAGTGTGTTTGGTTTTTTTTTTTTTTTTCCCTTAGTAATTCCAGGTGCTAATGAGCCCCCAGGATATAAACTCAGGAGTGGAATCAAGATTTAAACGCCTCTTTTGTGCATATTCAATGGGAAACTACGACAATAAGACGTGGTGCAAAGCAAAGTCATCAAATTTGTTCATCTGCAGAGTCACAGTTTCTGTGAGACTTGTTCACGTCAGTCTTTGAAGTAAATTGCCTATAACTTCTGAAATTCAAAAGAGAGTTCTTTTCTATTTGGATTCGACAAAATGTCAGAGAATAAACACAATTTCCTAACAAGATTCTGTGTAAAGACCTAAAACAATGACGCGTGACTGAAATGGAGACGGAATAATTTGATGTGAGATTTCACGTGTTGCTAAAACGGTGAGGTCCACAGCTGCAGAAGGACGAGGCAGAGAGGGGGGACGCCCATTGTTCTGTTGCATAAGCCTAAACGTTCGGATTTGTATGTACAAGTTGTACTTGTCAAGTCAGCTGCAGTGTCCAGCATCCTAATGTCGCTGTCAGGGGAGTGTCGGTGGCTAGTGTGACTTAATAGTACACGAGTTAATTATTTTTCTGATGTCACAGAGTTCAAACCAAAGTGGGGAATGAACTGCCTGACACTGCCAGGCTGTCTGCCATTGTGACATGTTCACTGTCCTTTCCGGAACGAGCGAATTCTGGGCTGGTTTACAGATAGTTCATCGTGTGAACCCTCCGAAGAGCTGGTTTGGTGGGAAACTGGTTTGGGAGATGTTCTCCGACGCCTGTACGTTGTGTTACTGCTAAACGTGATCAGTCTAACTTTAAAACGTGTTTTACGATGAAGATCCAGATGTACATTAAATTCACTGTTAAACGCTCTTTGCCTCATGGCTTTTGTTGTTTTACACAAGTGTTTCGTCCCCCTCTGCTCCAGGACTGCTCTGCAGTAGAACATGCAGTAGAGGAACCAGCTGCATCATCCCACACATCGCCACTGTCAACATACCGTTGTCCCCTGACATGGCCTCCTCCCCAGGGCTGGATCCTGATCCATTACCAGTGCTCCAGCTCCAGGAGGTGGACTCCTGTAAAGCCTCAGAGAGACGGAGCTCCCCAGGACTGCTGCCCACCATGTACAGCCCTCCTCTGGGCATGGACAACCACACGGTCTGCATTCCCTCTCCGTACGCAGACAGTAACCACGAGTACAACCACGGACACGGCCCCCTGACTTTCTACAGCCCGCCTGTGCTGAGCTACACTAGACCATCTATCAATGACGGCCAGTCGTCTCTGTGCCCCCCTCTGAGCCCCTCAGCCTTTTGGCCGTCCCACAGTCACACCAATGTGCCTTCTCTGACCCTGCGGTGCCCTCAGCCTCTTGTCTACAACGAACCCAGCCCACATGCAGCGTGGCTGGAGCCCAAAACCCACAGCATCACTCCCAGCAGGTGGGGTTACACTCTTTGATCCAAGACCGACTGAAGCGACAGAAATATGATTTTAAATGTGGTGTAATCCAATATCCGGGTGTCCACTCTCTTTGTGTGTATTGCTTTATGCTGATGAGTTGCTCCGTTATATTTCTGACCCTGTTATTGGTTGACGACATTCTGAGCATCCTGAATAACTTTGGAATTTTCTAAGGCTGCAGCACAATCAAACATTTTGCTTCTGAATCATGTGTAAAAATCATAGATCCTGAGCTTTTGGTTTTTAGTTTGTTGCCCACCTTTTTTAGATACCTTGGCATTAATGTTTCTTACGAATGTCCAGTCTCTGCTGCTGGACCTCCTCAAAATGTGTTCAGGGACAGTACAGTCTTCACAGTTTCAGTAAAAAGCACTCAACTGCTTTTTATATGCTACTGAATAACTATATACAATATAGTATAAACTAAAAATCGACCCAACAAACAAATATTCAAACATTCAGGTGTAGCCCTACAGATTTCAAGTCCAAAGTCAATTATTGTGATGCATGCGGTGCAATGTGGTGCATTTAAAATAAAATAACACACAGTTTTAGCTTCTCATTAAGTTTGACCATCTGCCATCTTTGAATTCGGCTTGTTTTCTCTGTGCTTCTATGCTATAACTTCTTTCAAATTACATTGATGGGTTTAATGTAGCACACAAACATGAAGGTTTTCACTCGGCAGTAGCTGAGGCCCAGTTGTACGTGATCTTATGTTTTGAACATGCCTGTGGAATTTACATGTTGGTGTGGTTCAATAATGTGACAGAAACGATGGATGTTTCTCAGTTAGAATGACACACTGTCACCTGTAGAGATTAAACACTAGAGATCATATTTGCATTGTAGAACGTTCCATCTAGGAACCCTTGATCCACTTGAGTAAGGCCAGATCCACATCACCAGCGTTTGTGAAAAGAGAAAACCCTCCCTCAGTCTGTGCTAATGCTTGTGTGGGACACCAGTTCAGCAGCAGAGGCTCATAAAGGCACCAGCTATGGATGCTGGACATTTTATTATGTTTCCGTGAGATTTCTGATGCAGTTTTCCAGTTGACTGAAGTGCGGTTTTGGAGGACTAATGGCAGGTGAATGACAGGCTAACGTTCCAAATGTCAAGTTGTCCCTTTTCCTACTGCAGCTCCATCATCGGCTGTAACAAGCTGCTGCGGAGGAGATCAGAGGAGGGGATGGAAGGAGTGAACTCCTCGTGTTCGTCTGCCGTGGGGAAAACCGACATGCACTTCTGCGCTGTGTGCCACGACTACGCCTCCGGGTACCACTACGGCGTGTGGTCCTGTGAGGGCTGCAAGGCCTTTTTCAAGAGGAGTATCCAAGGTACGAACGCTTTATTTCAGCCAGCCTTTTCCGCTCGTTCTCTCGGTCAGGCCGCTGAACCTGCATTTCTTTGTAACCAGGACACAACGACTACATCTGTCCCGCCACAAACCAATGCACTATTGACAAGAATCGACGAAAAAGCTGCCAGGCCTGCCGTCTGCGTAAATGCTATGAAGTGGGCATGATGAAGTGCGGTAAGCCGGTCAACTTTCATCTTTAGTCGTCATACAGCTTCAGGTGCAGAAAGCGTCGATGGGTTGGATCGCTGACATTACGCTGTGGAGGACTGACTTCACTTCAAGTCAGGCCCTTTGGAGTATTGCTAATGCTTGAGAGTGTATTTATTTCCCCTCCATACTTTGTCTTATTGTAGGGACTTGCTGGTGACGTTCCATCCAGGCTCGATTCCCAAAAGTTGCATATTGTAGTTGGAAATTAGCCTTTTCTCATTCATCTTGTTATAATTTGTAACAGGCCAGACTAGTGATTTTCAGTAATGGGTGCTTAGAAAAAAATAATTTCTTTGAACTCTTCACTTAAATTGTAGTAATAAGTACACACAATAAATAATAGTGTTTTAATGTGCTTCAAATCCAGATTTGTTCCACATGTGCCTCATAAAAATGGTCTATAAAGAAATTGAATTCATGTACAGGGTCAGTAACTTTCAAAACAACCTTCTGAAAATGTATTGGGGTAAAAATCATCAGTTTAGTTGCTTTTATTCAGAAACTGACTGAAGTAGGAGCTAAAGTTATTTGGTGTACGGGGCGTCCATATTAATGCATCATTGTGTATTAGTTTGTTCCATTTTGTGATGAGAATCCTTGACGTAACTAAAGCTGAGTGGAAAACCTTTCCCTCAGAAATGTGTTGGGGGAAAGTCTTCAAAGTTGTACTTGAGTATGTTTCTACCAGCACACGCTGTGGAACTGAAGGCGCTCGGATCAGCCGCCGTGAGAAGTTCACTCTTCTACTAAAGGCACAAAGCTGAAGCGGTTTGTTTGATGTCACTGACGCTCCGTCTCTTTCTGTCCAGGTGTGAGGCGTGAGCGCTGCAGCTATCGAGGCGCCCGGCATCGCCGCGGTGGACTTCAGTCTCGGGACTCCGGGGGCAGGGGTTTGGTCGGCGTGAGGCTGGCTGCCCGAGCGCAGAGGCACGTTCACCTGGAGCCCCCCCTCCCCCACGCGGACAGTGCGCACCACTCGTCCATGAGCCCGGAGGAGTTCATCTCCCGCATCATGGAAGCGGAGCCTCCGGAGATCTACCTCATGGAGGACCTGAAGAAGCCCTTCACCGAGGCCAGCATGATGATGTCCCTCACCAACCTGGCAGACAAGGAGCTGGTCCTCATGATCAGCTGGGCTAAAAAGATCCCCGGTAAGACCCGCAGTGTCACGTTCGGTTTTGAGACGAATCCTAATTGCAGCTGGAATCAGAGCAGAGCCTTTTTCACCAACTCTAATCTTAAGACTCCTTCTTTCCTTTTTTCCTCTCCTCTGCCTTTTAGCCAGTGTTGAGCCCAGCAGGTAGCTTCTCAGGAGATGTGTTAATGTGAAGGATCACAAAGGCTGAATAAAGACTATTTTCTCCAATGTGTTTCTTTACTCAGTGGTGAAAATGTGCATTGTCTGCTTGATAAAAGAGCCGGGAAGGCGAAGGCAGGTGGGAGCGGCACTGCAGGCACATCCTGGTGTCGGTGTTCCAGAGCCGGCTGCCGTAGTAAAAGCTATTTTTGAGATTAGGGCATTTCTCTTTCTCTGATGGTAATAATTTACCACAGCGAGTAACCTCATACAGATACTCGTTCACACATGAGAAGATTGGCTTTGATTTTTGCTCATTAAGTACAAGAAAAATCAGAGTTGTGAAACTTGACTGATCCCCATATTTGTGTTTACTGGCGCTCGGCACAATATGTGGAAGATGGGAGGAACCGCTTCCATCGACGGGGCAGAATTTACCTTCCAGCAACTTATTGGTTTTTAGCGGCAGTGAAACCGCAACAGTCTGTTAAAAATTGGCTGTATTTCCTTCAGATTTTGGAAGACGTACAGGGTGAGCAACCTCTGAAAGAACTCTGATCGTTAACTTGGGTAATCCTCCATTCCAAATGTCAAATGTTATGTGTGTAAAAGTAGGTGGAAAATCACCAAAAGCAAAAGTATTATTTATACAACGTCTCATTTGTGATCTCATTTGATAAAGCTATTGCATTAAAGATGAAAACTGAGAACATGAGAACACTTTGAAGTTCTTGTATCCACACTCGTGTCCTTTCACTGAACTGGTCTCGTGGAGGCAGCGAGCCTGCTGCAGGTTTTCAGTTTACAGAAATCTGCTACAGCTGCTCAAGGTTCTCGTTTCTGTGTGTGTGTGTGGTGCCGTCCGTGCTCAGGCTTCGTAGAGCTGAGTCTGGTAGATCAGATCCACCTGCTGAAGTGCTGCTGGCTGGAGATCCTGATGCTGGGCCTGATGTGGAGGTCCGTGGACCATCCTGGAAAACTCATCTTCTCTCCTGACTTCAAACTCAACAGGTGAGAAAGCAGCCGAATCTTTTTCTGATTCCAAGAAAAACCAGCAGTTTTCATCCTGCCGATGTTTCGAGGTCAATAGGAGGGCAGTCCGTCAATACACGGCTCTGTGTCGACATGGATTATTACTGGGAAACGTTTGTGTGATTTCTCTGGTCTTTTTGTTTTCAGCTCCCACGTGTGAAGCCTTGTTGGCTTTCGCTTGTAGCAGCTTCTTCTGTGCATTATTCCACATCAAGCCCTTAAAAGCCCTTTTTTGTTGGGTTGTCCTGCTTTTACAACAAAAAGATTTCCTCAGCTTCTGTATATTTCTGAAGGACCGTCAAACACACGCACTCAAAGCAGAGGGAGTTTCTGTCCTGACAGCTCCGGGGAACCAGCCCTCAAAAAATCAAACGAGTTAACGTAAATGTTTTGCAGCATCGTATTTATTGTAATCTGACGGGGACTAATTCCTGAGGAGCTGTGCAGGGGGCAGCAGACAGACAGACAGACCGGCAGGGAGAGGGATTGTAGGTAAATGATCAGCTGCCAGTTGGAGTCGAGCCGCCTCGAGTCCTGGTTCTCTCCTCATGTGTTTGGCTCTTTCTGGATCCGGCCTTCATATCCAACGAACGTAGCTGACAGCAGTTTGTTTCCTGGTGGACTGGATCAGCAGTAGCAGTGCTCGATGACATGATCACACGCGTTCTGCAAGTAAAACAATGTCAGGTTATAGGCTGCAGGCTCGAACGCTGTCGTGACCCTGTCACATAGGTTCCTTTTAGAACGTCTGAACACATTACAGACTCATGACTAAGCTGGAGTCAGAATTCGCTGGCGATCTTTCATATTAACAGTTGCATTTGTGACTTCCTGAATTGACGGACTATCCCAGGCTGTGAGCTTTGCTCTTGTTCCGTTCGTTCAGACCTTTCAGGAAATGAAGCCCAGTCACATGGGAGGGATGCACCGCGGTTCATCTGCGCGTCCTTGTGAAACGGGCCGTGCCGAGGGCTGGATGAGGCTGCTGACCTCCTGTTGTCCTCACCGCGTCCCTGTGAGCTAATCCACTGATGGGCACAGAGGAACCGGATACTGGGCTGTGGAGGCGCACACACGTAATACTCGGTGTACATTCATTGTTGGCTTTTTATAGGATTTGTTGACTGAGAGGAAAATAGAAGAAGGTGCAGAGTGCGATCAGCCAGTTCCTAGGCTGAGTTGGTTTGACCTTTCTCTCCCCACTGCCACGGAAACCATCACCAGAGGCTTAGCTTAACCTTGATGTGTTTTCACAACACCACCTTCTTTTTCTCTGTGAAGCGCCCGCCGGCCTGCCGTGGACGGCTCAGGAAAACATCCTGGATGCAAATCCACCAGCCTGCTCAACAACAGTCTCCAACGTTCGCTCTCTAATCGAACCTTTTTGCTTCCCTGTCATCCTCTCACATGTTTTTTTTTCTTTCTGCACCACAAAAGCCGCTGGGTAATAAAGATTCAAGGACCGAACAGTTTTTGACAAAAGTTACCAAAGTGAGAACTGAACTAGGTGGAAGCTGTGGGTTGGTTGGTGTCAGAGGTGCAAAGTTACAGATGCTAACGGGACCGTGGCTCCTGTCGTCGTGGCCAATCAACACTTGGAACGTTGTTTCAGGAGCAGAAATGAAGGAACCCGAGAAAGGACGGTTCATCCCTCCGCAGTTCACTGCATAAATTTGCATCGTGTGCGGATCCAGATCCTCTGAGGCTGTTCTGCATCTTAGAACGTGTGTGTGTGTTGGCTTTGTCAGTGCTTCATGTGAAGTTGTACTTGTTAAGTGGGTAACAACCTGCCGACCAGGAAGTTGTGAAGGTATAGTTTAAAATGTTTAGATTTTTTTTTTTTTTTTACTAATAATGAAGTGAACTGAAACAAACACACACACGTATATTAAACAACAGTCTGAAATGATCATAAAACCAGAGGAGTTCTCAGGTAGGACGGGTTGGGGGGAACAGTGGGGATTTTCCCTCCTACATATTTATCGTCTCGTTTCTTTGCTCATTCTTTTGTCTCTGCGGCTCCTTTTTTCTTGTCTTTCACGTTGTTTTTGTCTTTCTCTTTCTTTCTCCCTTTTCGAACTGGCTTTATTTCAGTTTTTGAACTTCCTGCGGCCTCCTTTAAAACCTCGCCATCTCTCTGTTTGCGTAGGGAGGAGGGACAGTGTGTGGAGGGCATCATGGAGATTTTCGACATGCTGCTGGCGGCCACGTCTCGCTTTCGTGAGCTGAAGCTTCAGAGGGAGGAGTACGTCTGTCTCAAGGCCATGATCCTCCTCAACTCCAGTGAGTTTCAGTGACGCAGACAAACCACGGTTCACTTCGTTCCCCCAGTAACGAGTTCGTGTCCACTGAGCTACTGAAGTGTGTTTTCGCTCTTTGCATGTTGTGGTTTCTTGGAGAACTCCTGTCTGAGCTGCGTGATAACACCGTTATTTGACAGCTCCGAAAAGTTTATCTGTTAACAGAAATCTGCGCATCGTCCCCGGGATGGTTATCTCTTTGTTTTGGTGCAGTTTGTCTTTGTCTGACATGTGGGGAAAAAACAAAGTTTCAGCACTTGGTTCTGAAAAGAAAATGTGAAGTTGTTTTTTTTCTTGCTGTCTATGGTGCAGCAGGAAGAACCTACGTTTCAGCTCCTTGAGAATCTAATTCACTTTTAGTTTTTGAGTCACAAACGATATTAAATCAAATCGCTTTAATTAAAAGATGATTATGGAAATGGTTTAAAATGGGTTTGTCTCAAAATGATGAGATCTTGACGTGACTGTTCAAACCACTTTCTTTAGTCGGGGTGATACGCGGCTGTAAGGTTCCGTCCTCGAGTCTCTCTGAATGTAAAACCTTAGATACTGTGAAATCGACATTTCCGCTGTCAGCTGCAGCTGCAGCGATTTGTGGATTGGCCCTAAACACTCGATGCTCCTACAGGTTTATCGCTGAACGCTGTAATGTAGAAACTAGCAAAATAATTCTGGTCATTATAAAATCACTTTCATAAGCTGCAACGTTTGGGATTTTTTCATTGTCATGTGATCAGGTCGGGACCATTTGTGAATAGAAACCACTCACAGATATGACGTATGTCTCCTCTTGTCCACTGGTTGCCATTGGACCAGGAATAGATGATAACCGAATCAGTTGTAAGTAACATCGTCTCTCAGTTTCTGTAGACGCCTGCACATGCTGTGGCGTTAGTTTGTTTCTCCACGTCCACGCAGCTCGACAGCAGGTGAAGTTTTGCCAAAAGTAAAAATCAAACTGTGCGATATGCAAATGTGACTATCCCTCCTCTTCTCTCTACGAATAAACAGATTACTTCAAATCTGTAGCATTAGCCACCTTTTAGCAACCGCTAGCGCGTGATGGTGCCCCGTTTGGAGGCGTTCAGGGACGGTACGGAGTGTGGAGTTTCCCCTGTACAGGTCGGTGTTTCCAGCTGCTCTGACTGTTATTATGTGAAGGGACACGAGGTTTTGTGTTGAGTTCGTCCTAATGAGGACAACTAAATAAATGAGTGTATTTATATGGTCTGTTTTTCAGGTGGTTTTGATAATCCATGTATTTAGTCAAACAGGAGCCAGAGCCACGATGGAAGTGCCTGTTTGACATGAATTATTATGCAACGTGTTGTGAAGTTTCATCCTAATAGCGCAAAACGAGCAGTTTCCCCCTCAATCAGGAAGTTGACATTTCGCCTACAGCTGGCGCTTGTAGCAGCGTGTTAAATGTAAAAGTCACAGCTCAGTGGGTGTTAGTCTGACTCAGAGAAAAGCCCCAACACTCCAGGACGTAGTGATTTAAAAAAAAAAAAGTTTGCTTCATTCACATCCGAGTCTTTATTCCACTGAAATATTTACAGTAACTCTGTCCTTTGTTACTCATTACAAGTTTATAGCGATTGTCCAGCGTCCAGAACAATAAAAACCTTTTCACAACTTCCCTTTGTTGGACTCCAGTGTTACTCTACACTAGACTTTTAAACGTTTCTTCTTTTATTAATGACATTAGTGTCATTGTTTCCCCGACAGAACAGCCTTCGGCCCGTTTGATGAAGGGTCTGGTTTACTTTGAAGGTGGACTTTATTGCCTCTGGGTTTTGGTTGTCAACCTTTTTATGTGCCGCAAGCGGTCACTGTGCCCCCCCGACAAAAAACAACAAAGACACACACACGCTGCTGCAGCTGCTGGGAAACATTGTGCAAGACGTGAATTGGAGACTGCAAAGTGAAAAGGACAGAGAGGAATGTTCAGATTTTGGACAGATGGGACGTTGCTCAACTGTTGAGCCTGTCCTCTGGCTGCTGCTAGGTGGACGGCAGATTTACTGCAGCTTCTCTTCACAGCCCTCTAGTGTTTCATGTGGGACGTCCCTCGTGGTGATGAGATGAACGGCCAGATGTTTTCTACCGGGGCCCGTTTTTCATTGACTGACTGAAGGTTTTTTTCCGCTTTAAATTTGCTCCTACTGGGAACGTGTGGATGAAGATGTAGGACCACCGTCTCGTGAGTTATGAAGACATTTTTGTTTTCCACAGCCTGGACAATAAAGTTTGTGACTGTCAAACAGTTTTAATCTCCCATGTTAAATATGGTTCACTGCAGTTTCTGTGCATGTTCTCTTCTGCCATAGACGAACATACACAAGCTCACAGAAAAAGACAAAAATGACAATGACCGTGACGTTGGCTGAAACGTTGATGTTTGTCCTTCCGACGCTGGTTAAAATCGTCAGATCTCGTCATGTTAGAAAAAAGAAAGAAAAGCCGTGATTTCTAAAATTGTGTTTCTCCAGTCACCTCTAAATCCACTGGACCGGATTTCAGTGGAATTTGCAGCGAATGTTCTTGGTCTCCTGAAGGTGTAGTTCCGTATTTCATTCGTGCTCCCCAGAAGCTGAAAAACTCTTTCTGATTAAATGGCTCGTTTCCGCAGAGTGAACAGACCGTGAGAGTCAATTAAACGCAGAATAGAAGTGTGAAAACTTGAAATTCATGGTGTGCTCGTGATTTGTGAGGCTGCGGCTGTGCCGTCTCTTTCAGATCTGTGTACGAGCTCGCCTCAGACGGCCGAGGAGCTGGAGAGCAGGAACAAGCTGCTGCGCCTCCTGGACTCGGTGATCGACGCTCTGGTCTGGGCCATTTCCAAGCTGGGCCTGAGCACGCAGGAGCAGACTCTGCGCCTCGGCCACCTCACAATGCTGCTGTCCCACGTCCGGCACGTCAGGTACAGACGCACCCAGAGCGGCATAACCAGCTGGTTCTGTGAATGAAGCCACACAAACACACTCAAAGAATCAGCTGATCACACTTAGACCCAATTAGCATTGAGGTTGTTCCTTATTGTCCATGAATGAGCTCTGACTTTCCAAACGTAGACGTCATCCTTGTTTTGATAGTAACAAACCGGGACTTATAAAGTCTGTACAACTTCTGTTCAACCAGGGAAGTCGGTGTCTCAGAAGCGCTGACAGTTTAATCTGTTCCAAAAACCATTAACAAATTTCACATCTGTATGTCAATATACAGTCAAATTTGCAGCTAAGGTAGTTTCCAACTGTGTTATAAGCTCCTGGCTTTTTTGTACAGTTCTCCAAGAACACACTTACACAAAAAACGTATTTGGTCATAGAATCTAGTACGCAGAGAGGTCGAAGTTTTGCCTGCGTTAACTCCTGTTAAAGCTTCTAATAAATTGACATTCATTGTTAGCAGATATTTATTTCGTAACACAAATAAATAAACAAATTTCATAACTCAAGTCGAAGGAGCAGTACAACATGGAGGAAAGTAAAAGTAGAAATTGAAGTTCTGACATTTCTCAGAATCCTTTGTGTCAGTAGGACATGATAAAAAAGACTGATTCTGCATCTGTCAGGTTGAAAGATTGAAAAAACGTGTTCACTTAAAAGCCGTTGTCCAGTTCATAAGTAGACGTGCGTTTCCCCACTGATGCTGAGCTTCAGTCTGTGCACGAACCTCAGGCTCACAGTCTCACCGTCTCCTCTCCGCAGTAACAAAGGCATGGACCATCTGTCCACCATGAAGAGGAAGAACGTGGTGCTGGTTTACGACCTCCTCCTGGAGATGTTGGACGCCAACACGTCCAGCGGCACCAGTCAAACCTCGTCCAGCTCTGACACTTACTCTGACCGACACCCGCCCCGAACCCCAACTCATCCGCAGCCCGACCGGGACGACGCCGCCGCGCCTCCACGTGGGCCCGGTGAACCCGTGAATGTGGCCCGACACTTTCAGGCTCTGCCTCTCCGGTCCACACCCCCACCCCAGAGTTCGCTGGTGGATCACATGGACGACGGGTACGTTCATAGGTGCTACACTCAGACCACATTCGTAGGTCTAGTCCAGACAAAGTCGAAGTAAAAAGTTTTCTAGTGTATGTTACAAACTCAGCAGTAGTATTATTTTCTTAATATTCATCTGCATAAATACATGCTAAACAAATATAATGAAGCAGAAATTCACTAGCTGAGGTAACGTGAACGTGGTTTGTCCAGCTAAATGTAGACGTAATGACGTCTTGCTGTCTTTACCCTGCTCACAGCGACATTCATTCAGAGCAGTGGCCGCTGGATCCAGACGACGCGGGACTCGCGGTGGAACCGACGGACTATATAGTCCCCGATCGAGTTGTCATGGAAACCGCCTTGCAGGGGTGACGGGACTAAAAGCGGAACTGAGACTGAACCTTAATGGCTTTTCCAAAGACTGAGCAAAGGAAAGAGAAAAAGGACGACAAAAGCAAAGTCTAATGTGCTGATGTGAGGTAAAGTTTTTTCCCACTCGCTGAGAAGTTTTTAGTCTTTGGAAGGAAAAAAACACGTTTTTGATGGAATGTTTATCGTGAACATAAATATTTCTTGTGAATGTGCACTACAGTCGACGTTCCCGCGAACCTCGCTGACCCGCTGCCAGTCAGTTTGTGCTCCTTTTTTTTTGTATCTCACCTCGGTGTAACATGCAGAACAAGCCTTGACTCTGAAAGGTGCATGTGGTCCACACGTCCACGTCCATTTCCGTGAGGGTTGTTAGTCTCACAGGTGTGGGGGGGGCAGCGTTTTCCATCCCACTGTGGTGTTTTGTTCTCCTTCACTACTTCTGTGTACTTTGGTGTTTTACTCGGTGCCTATTCACCCAGGATTTTTCTACGCTCTTTGTACAAACTACATGTGTCAGTGGAGTCGAGAAGCAGCTGTATGTGGCCTTTTTACCGAAATGACTGTTAAAATAGCTTTTTTCTCTCTGTTCATCTGGTTAAACCAAGGCTGAATTTACACGATGCAGCGTGGCACAGATCTGCTCTTTTTACTGTGAAGCCAAGAATTCTGTCACCGCTCGGCACCAACTAAACTCAAGTGGCTTCCAGGTCCGACTTCACCCAGTACATTCTAATCTAATCCTACATGTTGAATCGTACGCACAGTCGGCAAGTCCTACACACAACAAACGGGTAAATTATGTTGGCTACAAGCGTATTAGTGTGTTTCACTGAAGTAAATTTATAGAAAAACATCAAGACTTTGGTGCTAAACTTTTTCTCTCTATAAGCGTCAGGATCGATTCTCAACCAGAAGCTGAAGTTAAAGTTATTTTGGCTCACGTGAAGTGAACAAAGTGCTGTTGGCAATTTGTTTTCCTAAAATTAATTTTAACAAGGCGAAGAAAAAATTAAATTGTTCCACAGACTGACATATTCCAAATGTTACAGTCATCATGTTTTAATGAATGTAATACCTTAAAATCAAGAAATGCTAGTTTGGTAATGTTAGTGGAAGCGACCATCGGTCCCACGCACATTCGTTTTATCATTGCCGACTCTTCGCACATGTATAACTCGTCTTGTATTATGACCATGTTGCTGTGAAAGACAAACAAACTGAAAGGAATCAAAGCCAAACGCTTCACTGCGAAGTTTGGAGC
This sequence comes from Channa striata, assembly GCA_033026295.1. Taxonomy (NCBI): domain Eukaryota; kingdom Metazoa; phylum Chordata; class Actinopteri; order Anabantiformes; family Channidae; genus Channa; species Channa striata. Next base: position 21,142,525 of record CM065183.1, read on the forward strand.
TGTGCCACTTTTAAATTCAGCCTTAGTGTCAGATGCATCTGCTGGTGAAATGTTCACTCTCCTTTTTCCTGATGTCTGTGGCTTTGTACATGCATGAATACAAACACTCAAGCAACAAATGTCACCCTGAGGACGTGTCTCTTGGCTCTTTGTGCACCACACACACACACACACACACTCAGATGTCAGCGGCTCGTAGCCTTTCTGTTGACCAGTCCACATTCAGCAGCACGTCATGGCGAACACTTTATTCCGTCAGTCAAAAATGACAATCTATACATGCCATAAATCAAACTTTACACACATTTTGTTTCTGTTGGCATTGTGAGAAGAGTGTGAGGCTGAAACTTCGAATGACGAAATGTGTTATTCGAACCAGGGCTGTGAATTAGCAGCATTTCATGATCTGCCTGTACACAGCTACTTCCAGCGCCGAGGTGTCACTTATTTCATGTTCTACTCTCAGTCCGACATGTGGAAGAAGAGTGTTGAAGCAGCATTCAGGTAAATCCCACATTTATGTCTATATATTATAAAGCACATGGTATTTTTTTAAAATAACTGATGTCTGCAGGGCTTTGCTTCACTTTGGACAGCTGGAGCCATGTGGGCAGCGTCGGGTAAGTAATAAACACGTGTCGGCCGCTAATCGTTAATTTGTTTGGTTCTCAGTGAGTTTAGCTCTGCTCGTGTAGAACAATCAGAGGCCAATAATGTGGGGACAGACTGGTTAGTGATAGGGACTTTGTGCCCGCTAGTGGTGAAAATCAACGAATGCAGCTTTAATCGGAAGATTTGTCTCTTAATTAACTCTTAACCAAAGTTTACAAAATAATTATCACTTAATTTGTTCGTGGCCCCATTTGAACTCCAACAGCTTCAGCTCCACACTCACAAGTGATAGTTTAATAAGTCAGTAGTTCATGACTAAATGTAAAATTAATAACACCATTAAGATTATCTGATGTAGTTCAGTCGGCTGCACCAAGGAGTGTCTGCAGAAGTATCACGGCTATAATTTAAAAAAAGACCTTTTTAAATATCCAAGTCTAAATCAAACAACAAATCCTTCAGTTCTGTACAAATTGTGCTATTCACCAGTGGCTGCAGTGGTAGAAAGTGTCTAATTGGATGATTTTTGTTCTTCCAATGTGATTCTGACTACATTACAGTGAACGTACAAAATATAGATATTAAAATATTTTTTTCTGTGCACCATGAATAGAAGATGTTGGGTTACATTAAACCAGTGATATGGCTTCTTTAATACAAATGCTGGAAGTTTAAACAATAAATAAATACATTTTTAAATACAGCGGTAAAGTTTAGAGTCATTGAGGACGTCTTCACACTGTCCAGCTCACGTGTCCTTCTCTCCCCTCATCAGGACTCATGTGGGCGGAGGACCGTTGGTGTAACGCAGCATGGGGTAGAAGGAACGGGCAAAGTTGTTGGACAGGGCACAGCTGTAGTCCTCTTCAGACAGAGGCACCAGGCAGGCCAGAACCAGCAGCACCAGCAAGAGCAGGTGCAGCGGGAAGGAAGCTCTCAGTACCCGACACAAGAAGGACCGGTGCGGGGAAGAATCCCGCCGCTCCACCCTGCGGGGACACACAGGTTTGTGTTAGTCTGGTTGGAGCCTGTCCTGGAGGTGGACACGTCTCTTTTTGACAGTTTGTGCCTCTGTGTTTTCTAGGCTTGAAGAAGGTTCAGGTCTTAAGTGGAGCTAAGAAACCAGACTGAGGCACGTGTGTGTGTACGTGATGAAGTGAAACCTTCCACTTCCTGTGTTTTGATGTTGACCCGGGCTCTGAGTTCTACGTCTTCCATGTAGAATCTGGCCATCATTTGCAACCCTGTCTCATGGTGAAAGTCCTCATCAGACACAGCTGACACCTGGGTCAACGGTAAATCACGGGAAGTGGAATCATTCACAGAACACGGAGACGGCAAGTTCACACTGACCAATTTATTAGGTACAGCAGCTCTGCCTTTAATTCTGCTTGTCCAGTGTTAGAATTTCAATTCCATTCTAGGTTGTGACTGTCACAGGAGACTCAGTGGTGGTGACATTTTAAGAAGAGGTGGTCTTCTAGAAGGCAGGTGAGTTGAATGTGATCTACATCAGCTCGTATCACAGTGACTCCTAATGAGAACCTCAACATCTTCATCTCTGCTGCTTCCATCTCTGCCTCTTGTCTCTTTCTCACTGCTACTGTCTCTAACCCATAGAGCAGAGCTGGTCTCACCACTGTCCTGTACATCTTTCCTTTGAGTCTTGCTGACACTCTTCTGTCACACAACACTCCTGACACTTTCCTCCACCCACTCCAACCTGCCTGCACTCGCCTCTTCACCTCTTTTCCACACTCTCCATCACACTGAACTGATGACCCCAAGTACTTAACCTTCTTCACCTCAGCCCCCTGTAACCTCACACTTCTACCTGGATCCCTCTCGTTTACACACATGTATTCTGTCTTACTACGACTGACTTTCATACCTCTTCTTTCCAGAGCAAACCTCCAGCTGTTCCTCCACCTGCTCTCTACTCTCACTGCAAATCACAATGTCATCTGCAAACATCGTTGTCCAGGGAGATTTCTGTCTGACCTCATCTGTCACCCTGTCCATCAGCATAGCAAACAAGAAGGGACTCAAAGCTGATCCTTGGTGTAGTCCCACCTCCACCATCAGTGGTAGGTCACAAATCTCCACCTCCTTCCTAAGCCTGGCCTCCACTACTCTTTCCCACAGCTTCATTGTGTGGCTCTTCAGCTTTATCCCTCTATAGTTGCTACAGTTCTGCGTGTCACCCTTGTTCTTAAAGATCGGCACCAGAACGCTTCTCCTCCATTCCTTTAGGCATCTTCTCACTCTCTAAAATCCTGTTAAACAGACCTGTCAGAAACTTCACTGCTGTCTCTCCTAGACACTTCCACACCTCCACAGGTATGTCATCAGGACCTACAGCCTTTCCGCTCTTCATCCTTTTCAGAGCCTTCCACACCTCATCCTTTCTAATCTCTCCTATTTCCTGCTCCACAACATCCACATCTTCCTCCCTTCTTTCCCTGTCATTTTCCACATTCATCAGCTCCTCAAAATACTCCTTCCATCTTCTCTGCACACTCTCCTGGCTTGTTAGCACCTTTCCATCTCTGTCTTTAATCACCCTTATCTGTTGCACATCTTTCCCATCTCTATCTCTCTGTCTGTCTATCCTGTACAAGTCCTTCTGTCCTTCCTTCCTTCGTGTCTAACCTGTCATACAGCTCATCGTGAGCTTTCTGTTTGGCCTTTGCCACCTCCCTCTTCACTCTGCGCTGCACTTCCTTGTACTCCTGTCTACTTTCCTCAGTCCCCCACTTCCTTTTAGCTAACCTCTTCCTCTGGATGCAGTCCTGTACCTCCTCATTCCACCACCAAGTGTCTTTATCTTCTTTCCTCCTACCAGATGACACACCAAGCACCTTCCTACCTGTTTCCCTGATTACCTCTGCTGTAGTTTCCCAGTCATGTGGAAGCTCTTCCTGACCACACAAAGCCTGTCTCAACTTCTGCCTGAATTCCTCACAAGTTTCTTCATTCTTTAGCTTCCACCACTTGGTCTTCTTTTCTGACTTTCCTCTCTTCTTCTTCCTGACCACCAGAGTCATCTTACACACCACCATGCGGTGCTGTCTGGCTACACTCTCTCCTACCACCACTTTACAGTCACTAACCTCTCTCAAATGACCTCGTCTACATAGAATGTAGTCCACCTGTGTACTCCTACCTCCACTCTTGTATGTCACTCTGTGTTCCTGTCTCTTCTGGAAGTAAGTGTTGACTACAGCCATTTCCATCCTCTTAGCAAAGTCCACTACCATCTGTCCTTCTGGATTCCTGTCCTTTACACCAAACCTGCCCATCACCTCCTCATCACCTCTGTTCCCCTCACCAACATGCCCATTGAAGTCTGCTCCAACAACTACTCTCTCTCCTCTGGGGATACTCTCTACAACCTCATCAAACTCACTCCAGAATCTCTCCTTCTCTTCTAACTCACAGCCAACTTGTGGATCATACCCACTGACTACGTTCACCATCACACCTTGATTTCTAGCTTTAGGCTCATCACCCTGTCTGAGACTCTTTTCACCTCTAGAACATTGTTCACAAACTCCCCCTTCAGGATCACTCCTACTCCGTTTCTCTTCCTATCCACACCATGGTAGAACAGTTTGTATCCTCCTCCAATACTACGTGCTTTGCTGCCCTTCCACCTCGTCTCCTGCACACACAGTACATCTACCTTCCTTCTCTCCATCATGTCTGCCAGCTCTCTACCTTTCCCTGTCATTGTGCCAACGTTAAGAGTCCCTACTCTCAAATCTAAGCTCCTGCCTTTCCCCTTCTCTCCCTGACCACGAACCCTTCTGCCTCCTCTCCCTCTCTATTTATTCGGGCTTGGGACCGGTGCAGAAGTTACTGGCTTGCAACCCCTGTGGCTAGATTCAGCTCGTATCACAGTGAGACCTAGTAAAACTTCACAAACTGCGTTTGGTCTTTGGATCTGTGCTCACCCTTAATGTTTACTGGAAGCTAACAGGAAAACTGTGGCAGGAAGTGGTTTATGAAGCACGTGAGTAAATACTGTGGCCCTTATGATTTGGGTTAACTGAAGCCTAAACTGACTTACTGTGAGTGAGACGCTGTTTGAAACTCACCTTCGTGTTGCTGGTTTTCTGACTGTAGCCGCGTTCCGCCCAACCTGCTCCTAAAGCAACACAATCACAGAGAGACTGTACTTTAACATACTGAGTTTGACTTTGTTGCAGATTGTTTGACAGACCCCGCTGCATGTTATTTCATCTTTAGTAACGGTTCAGCAGGTAAATGTCTGACAATGATGTGCATTCTCACCTGGTGCAGCTGCAGCGGTGAGCTCAGTGTTCCCAGGCCGATGCTGTCCACTTCAGAGCTGGTGCAGCAGGTTTCCTGGGACACAGACGCAAACAAACCAATCAGACGCCGTGTCACTTTCATTTACAGCACATGACAAGCACTCAGATTTGTACCCAACATCAATATTTCTCTACCTCCCTGTTATTAATGTAGATGAGTCGAATCATAAAATTCAAGTGCTACTTACACTGTGTATTCTCAGAACATCTGCAAGACGTTTCCTCAACAGTACTTTACATTATTTATTGTTAATGTTCATTTGCTAATTTATTAGATCTTTTCAATAGTTTTGTCCTGGACTTTAAGGTTCAGGCAGTGACAGTCCCAAACTGTTTTCTCTAGAACTGGGGCCAAGATGAGACATTTCAGTGTTGATCCGGGTAAATCTGTTGGTCTTCTTAACAGCTTGTTACTGACTTATTTTGAAGTGGGAGGCATGAGAAACCAAATTTTGCTGATTGAATCTGAGAGACATTCTCCAGAGAATCATCACCAAAATCTGAGATTGTGTTGAGGCAGAGTTCTTTCAGAGTGGGACCTACCGTCCTCCCCTGCAGCGTGTGCAGGTCAGCAGCCACCTGTCGCAGCAGGAGACACAGTTTGTTGCCAATAACGTGCACCTTCTCTTTAGCTTCTAAGCTGTCTTCTCCAGTGGCCTCCAGCAGGAGATGAGAGGAGATGTCCTGCAGCGAGGACACCGTCCGCTGACGACTGCGCAGTTCCTCCTGCAGGGCCTGAGGCGGGAGGGGGACAATACTCAGTCTCTTCATAAGCAGGTGGTTTGAGCTTTTACGTGACACCATCAGTTGTTAGAATGTGTGATGTCTGCTCACCGTCAAAGTGTGTCTGTGCTCCATCACGGCAGAACGAGACATGGACACGTCCCTGGTATTTACAGAACAAAGTCGGTTCTCAGCCTGCGCGAGCCACAACAGCAGCGAGTGCAGCGTCTCGTGAAACTCCTGAGGAGGAAACGCAGGCGGTCACAGTCTCTCCGGGTTTAAACACGGACACAGGTGTAAGTGTCTGCGCTCACCTGACACTGCATGAGTGCAGAGTGCAGCCTCCTCTCCCAGCTCTCCAGGCCGCCGCAGACCTGCGTCCAGCTTTGGTTGGCGGAGGTGAGAGCTTCGTGCAGCTCGCGCAGCTCGGTGCTGTCTCCCTGCAGAAAGTGGCGGCTGCTCAGGTTGACGGACATAATCTTCATCTTGTAGCTGCTGAAAGTTTTCTGCATGTCCTGAACAAAACAACGTGAGGATCATAATCAGTTTCATGTGGTTAAAATGGAACAGTTTTGAGCACTGCTTCTGTGTATTGACGTCTCTTTTCCCTTTTTAACCTATTAAAACTTTCCACATTCTATAACTGTCTTGAAGCCTGTGACAAACAGCAAATGAGTAAATACATGAAAGTGTTGTTGTAATGTGCAGCATGAAATACTTGGTGATGGCGGTTGGTTTTATGAAAGACTTTTGTGTGTTACTTTTGACCCTGATGTAGCTACAAGTAGCAATAAAGTTTCTCTTGCTGTTGATGAAACAGGAAATGATTGTCAAATGCTTTGAAGTGCAGATAAATTCAGCCACAGTATCATGTACAGGACCCAGATTCAGCAAGTTGAAGTTTATATGAAATATGTTGCCATTTACTTTTATTCTGAAAATTCCAGTTTTAAGGTGTAGCAACACATTTTGATAAAGCTGTAGTTGGGGGCGTTGAGCAGATTTGTTCACTTGCTTCACTGTGGCTCGTTTTAGATTGAACTCACTAAGCTTCTGCCAGAATCAAGGGACAATCCTTTGAACCCTTCTGAATCAATCAATACGCTGCTGCTCTGAACTGTCTTTCGTGCCGTTACCTTTAGTTTCCTGACGTTGACTTCAATGTTTCGGATGCTGGTGGACGGTGCGATCCGCTGCAGCCTCTCCAGCTCTGGCAGCGCCCTGCCCAACCAGGAAGTGACGTCACAGAGGTCAGAGTTCAGCTTCTGCCACTGTTCCAGGTTGTGCTTGATCCCGGTCTCTTCGTTGAATTTCCGCGCTTGCAGCAGCTCCCAGCGTTCGATCACTCCTGAGGAAATGTCAGTGACATTAAAACTGATTCTACAGGATTATTATAATTATATATTTTTTAATCTTGGCTGACAACACGTTTTACATAGCAGACTAGACAAAACCACAGGGTGATGCACTAGTCCACAACATGTCCCCTGATGTTTCCTGTACCTGTGCTGGTCTGTTTGTCGACCGTGCTGATGGACAGACCGACGTCGTCCAGCTCCTGCTCATCATTCAGGATCAGCTTGACTCTCTTGACGCTGTCGATGGTGCCGCTGCACTCCGACATCAGCTTAGCCTGAAACACGCACACAGAGACACCGTGTCCATCTGCTGCACCTTTCATCGTCAGACGTGTAACTGTGTGTTTGTCCTTACGTAGCCCTGCTGGTGGAAGGGAGAACCGGCGATGTGTGTGGGAGACGAGCTCAAGCTCTGGATGATTTCTCTGGGAGCTCGCTTCCTCTCTGGGGAGCCGGGCTGGTGCCAGCTGGGCGGGTCAGTCACTGACTTTACTGAGGACAAAGGAAAAGCTCTATGAACACGGAGTCATATTAAAAAGCAAAGCAGCAAAGAGAAGAAAAGTTACACAATGAAGTAATGAGAACAAGAAACAAAGGCAGTAAAACCGTTTTACGATTCACATAAACCACTGAACACACGCATAAATCTGTCTAATATAAAACAACAAATTAGATTTTCATTTGAGGACTAAATCTTGGAAAACATAAGAAAACCTGGACGTTCACTTCTGCAACTGCTAATAAACAAGAAAAAAACCGGGACAAGCTCTAAGAAGAAGCGGAGAACAACAGCGTCTGACATCTGCGGCTCTGCCTGAACAATGTCAGGAAAGAAGTTAGTGTAAAACGTGTGAACGCCGAGAACAGAGAAAGTCAAAGTACGACAGCAGGGATATTTCTCGTCCCAACCGGGTCAAGGCAGACGGCCGCCCACCCTGAGCCTGGTTCTGCTGGACGTTCCTTCCGTTAAAGGGAGTGTTTGCTCTCCACTGTTGCTGTCTGTATAGTCTGGACTTTTTTGTGAATTGGCGACATAAATAAAGTTGAATTGAAAATTGAATATGAACGATGGGTCATTTTCTGGGGTTCAGTGGGAAACAAAACATGCTACATTTACCTGTAGTTTTTAGAAAATACTTAACTTCTGCTTCACTACATTTACCTTTCAAACTCGGTACATATGTTCACGAGCTGCAGCATTAATGTGACGAACACATCGGGGCACCAATGATTAGAATTTTACTTTTGGTTCTTTAAATATTTTGCTTGTTTTTTAGCACAGGACTTTGACTTGTAAGAGTGTATTTCACATTTTATGTAACTTCTTTCACCACGGGTTTTTCTAACTTTTAAAAGTATTTAGTTCCCTTTAAATTCCAGACCTGACAGCTGAACGTTTCAGTCACAGGACACCGTTCATGTAGTGCCAGTTCTACGTGTTAAAAAGCTCATCGTTACCTGACAGAGCACTGAAAAAGGTTCCGTCCTCATCGTCCTCGTGTGAGGACGACCCCCCCACGTCAACTGTGTGGTCCCACTCCAGCGGTATGGAGTCCACGCTGACAGGGGTCTCTCGTCCCGACCGCTCCAGCGGGGAGCCAGCAGGTGGCACGTGGCCTGCTGTCCAACTGAGACTCCAGCAGCTGATGGAATGTCGTCCTCCTCCTCCATCCTTGCCTCCTTCCAAGAGGTCCCGTCGGTCAGGTCAGGGGAGTCGTCCAGGTCTGTGTCCCGGTCTGACAGCAGCCTCTCCTCCTCCAGAACCTGCATGTTGAAACACATGACAAACACAAATGTCTCTCGGTCCAGTAGGTACTTAGGGACAAATGTGATCATCTGAGCTCTGGCATGTCTGTCACATGTTAGACTGAGGCTGAAAAAAGAAAGAAAAGGCAGATTTATCATCTACAAATGAGACTGAAGTAGGAGCTTTACTCCAGACCTCCTCGCTACTGACCGGGCGTCTGCTGGTGAGACGGTGGTGGAAACGAGCCACTCGTCCAAACACCTCCTGGCAGTAGGAGTGAAGCTCCTCCAGCTCGTCCTCAATCAGCACGGCGTCCAGAGGAGCGCTCTTCTGGATCAGGTTCTCCCCAAATACAATGAGCGCGTCGATCTTGTTAGTGTTGAGGGTGATCTCCTGCTGGAAGCCCTGTGGACATTCGAGTAAGCAACGTGTGAAGAGCAAGAAGACTTCCGGGGTCAAACATGAGCGGTGCGGACTCACGTTCAGCTGCCTCATCTTGTCTTCGATGTCGCTCTCGGAGAAATGCTCCACGTTCGTGAGCTGGAGGTCCATCTCCGTCAGCCAGACCAGGATCCCCTCCCGAGTTCCCTCAAAGTCTTCTCTCTGAGACGTGAAGTGCTGCGGGAGCACAGAGGTCGTTATTTACACCCTGGTCCACAGGAAAACACATCCAGCACTCACGTTTTAAAAGTGCACTTTTATTTTAGTTCGCTGCAAATCTGACGTCACGTTAATCCTAGTGAGCCACTGAAGACCAAAAATATGAATATGACACATCAGCGTGACAGTGCAGGTTCCACATATAAGTGTTCAATTATGAGGCTGCAAGGAAAAAGAAGGTTTCTCTAGGAATTGCAATTTTATAGAGAAATTAATTTTGTTCACATTTAATTAGCAATTTTTGGTCCCAAAGTTCTTCTCTACTGCGACACTCCCAACAGTAAAGTTTTCCATAAACTTCTCGTATTATTCAGGATTAAAAAACATCGATTGCAGCTTTTGTTAATTTGCTATTTGAAAACAATTAATTGTTCAGCCCCAGTTTAAAGATTCAAACTGAAGATAATTTCAACGATCGTTCTATGGCTGCATCAACATGTATTTGACACTTGTGATGTTGGAAACCTCGTCCTTTTGGTTCCTTTTTTAATTTTTAAAAAGTCAGCGTTGAAATTTTATTTAAATGCATTATCTGGACTCCGCCTTTCCATCCCTGCCGATCTGCTGCTGAAGTGGCTCCCTGAGACTGAACCTGCACGATCAGCCGACTTCTTTGATTCCACGGAATCTTCACAGAGCAACAGAAAACGTCCATCTGCTCGGTGCCAAAATAACTTCCTCTCCAGAGCCGCTTGACACAATGGAAACAGCGTCGTGTGCGTCCACGCTGTCTGAGAAGTGACCTAAATCCTGGCAGCTTAGGGCCGAGCTGAGAGCGGGCAGATACCACCGGTCAGCTGGGAGGTTTGGTTTCGGATTTCTGTTTCCCACCCACCGTTTGATCCATCTCGTCGGTGATGGAACCGCAGACTGTTCTGTGTAAATCGCCCAGTCACTCGGGACTTACCTTGAGTCTCCGGAGCACAGCTGCCACCCTCCTCTGCAGCCCGTCCCACCGCTGGTTCCCCTCGTGGACCATGACTTTGAGCTTGCGGGCAGCGTCGGTTCGGTTCTCCCGGGCCAAGCGCCGGTACTGTTTGTTGACCAGCTCCAGCTGAGTTAGGCGCTCGTGGACCTGCCGCTGAAACGCCTGTGAGGTGGACAGACAAATGGTTTTCATGTAACACGGGTCACAGAATGTGATAAAACTGAAATGATTTTGTTTGTTTGTCAATCAAGGAACAACAGGATGTGAATGTGTTATTACGTCATTTTCTATTTCAGAAACAAAATTGTTTATAAAAACTAATTTACATTTTATGAAAACAGATTTTAAATTGCTTGTATTTGAGATCTTTATCTGGGGAAGATGAACAAATCCATTAGGTGAATAAAGCACAGCGGCCATTTTAGTCACATTTGCATTTAAGTAAATCTGACCATAAAACAACAATTTACACAAACACATTTAAAAATCCCTCAGTATGAGATGATAAACACAAACTTATGTTGCAGGATCAGGGGAGGGAGGATGGATTTAAAGAGCAAATTAACGCAAACACACGTTTCCCACTTTTATGTAAATATAAGGCTGAATATATGAGTTATCTATAGTGATTAAACTTCCACAGCATCACTATATGTTCTAAAATGTTTACATCAAATCCCCATCGCCATGGAGACGGGGAAAGACAAGCCCAGATTATTACCAAACCCTAATCTGCATTTCTAATCCAAACAGCCACACCAGCGTTTCCTCCCGTGTCTGGGTGCAACTGGGCGTCTGAAGCCGAACCTGCACTGAAAGTGATGAGGGTTTGAAGTCGGTGTCCTGCGATAAAGCCGCACGTGTTTTTATTTGTCATTTTTCTGTCGAGTTTATAGTTTTTGCACGAAAGAATAACTGATCATTTCACTCTTTTCCTTAGTAACCCTGTTGGCTACATTTACAGTGATATGTTATATATGTACTACTGAACAACTGGCTGAAGGACAGAGGACGTTGCTCCGTCTCTTGTCACTGTGACTAGTTTTTCCATTCTAGTTCCGTAAAAGTTGATTTGCTAACAAATAAAGGGGAGAGACCCTCGTCTGCTGACCTCGAACTTCTTGAGCTCCTCCTTGGCGCTGGTGTAGAGGACGTTGGAGGAGTCGGGGTTGGCGGCGTTGAGCTCTGCTGTCTTCATCCAGTCTTCAAAGCGAGAGTAGTCCTCCAGGAACTTACGCCAGAGGCGCCAGGTCTCCTCGATCCTGAAATCAGTCGGAATCATTCATATTCAGGCTGCTTTTCCTGTGTGACATGTGCCTCATAAACACCGACGCCTTCCTCTCTGGTTGATCTACACGTGTGCCGCACTCACCTCATCCTCCTCTCCATGGACATGGCGCAGATGTTCCTCCAGCGGCGGTCCAGGCTGCGGGTGGTCTGCTGGATCGAGTCGTTCTCCGAGTCGCTGCCACAGGCGTCGGCGTCGTGGAGCAGGACGTCGCACAGCGTCAGCACCGACGCCACGCTCTCCGTGTGCTGCTCGATGTCCCGCTGCAGATCCTGCAGCACAGAAACACAGGGCTCACATCAGTGTCTCCTGAACCGGATAAGGTGGATGCAAGTTCAGGAGCCACTGAACAGCTCTGAGCTCACAGTGATGATCACATGACAACAACTGAACCAACGTGCTCAGCCGAAACTCACAAGATTTACAACAAGAGTCTAATGGGGGAACTTGTGGCTGAGACTGAGAGCTGAGGTTTCTCTAGCCTAGTTCTGCCTGTTCTGAAGAGATGAAAAACCATCATGACGATAATAAGAGCCCAGTGTGAGGTCGTCAGCGAGCTTTTCTGTTCAGAACTCAGTTTACTACAATAACAAGCGTCAAATGTTCACCTTGGAGAAGCTCGGCTTAAATGAGTGATTTCACCAAGAGAGCTACTGCGTGATTCGGATTGTTGCAGCTCTGAACTAATGTTTCAAACCGTGCAGGGAAAGAAAGTTAATGACGTCCTTTTTGTTCTCAGAAATGTTTCTGCCGCTGATTCACCCTTTTATCTCAGTGTTTTGCAGCCGTAATGATTGTGTTCATCGAAAGCAACTTAACGGTGTTTAAATTAGGACTCGTTATTGTTCACACGTGTGAGTGTGTGTGGCTCCATCTCCAGGACCTGACAGCACTTTTGTTTGCTCCTGTGGGTTTAAAGTTTCCACTCTCTGGGTTGCCATGGTGACAGGTGAAGGCTTAAAGGGCCCGTCCACACAGGAGTCATTTCAGACGTCCCTCGCCCACTAATGGAGAAAGCTGGAGCCTTTTAGGACAAGTCCTGTTTCCTTCAAACAACCTGGCTCCATCTCTCTCTCTCCTCGCCACGTTGAAGTTACGATTAGCGTAAGTTTGATTTTCCTCCCCTGTTAACATTCGTCCAGAGAATTCGGCTGTGCTCTGAGCGCAAATTTGTCCCAAAACTACAGCAGAAATATTCACGTGCTCCTGTTACTACCGGCACCTGCGAGTTCTTGACAAGAAAAGGTCGACATGCAGCTATTTCCTAACTGCCAGCGTCTATTAAACATGGACGGCTGCTTTAAATACAGTAGGACAAATCATTGTGCCCGACAGGTTCTTCACAAGTGCTTCTCTGCAAAGTAAAGGCTCTTCTGAAACCATGAACGTGAACATTATGGTGATTTTTAGATACAGTCGTGTCCAAACGTTGGTTCCCCATCTGTTAGTGTGAAAACAAAACTCATTGATTAGTATGAGCCAAACAACACGTTCAAAGAAAAAAACGTGGGTCAGATGCTTCGAATCATCAGCAGATCTGCAGACGTCTGTAAAAGCAGAAGGTTTGGAGCGTGCAGGTTTTATTACAGTTAGAGAAGCTGTCGGTTCGGCAAAATGCTCGAAAACCATTTTCAAACAGCCTTGAATTCAGTGTTGTACAGGAAGAAAGGGGAAAACAATTAAGACCCAACTGAAATATTGTGGTGGGACCTTCAGTGAATGTTGAAAAACCTCAGTGAGCTGAAGCGACGTGAAGAAGATGGACCAGAGTCAAACAGGAAATGCTCTAAGAGACTCTGTACCGCCCACGTTACATCCTATTTTATTTGGCCGCATGTTTGCTAAACACCAGCACAGTGAAAAAAGTCACACCACGTTCACCTGAAGCTGTACATACGCCCAAAAACAAGGGGCGGTACTAAGTTTTGACTGTAAGTTGTCATGGTAACAAGAATCATTCAACATCTTTTTTTCCGCTTTTCAGGTCGAGGAGCTGAGTGAGAAATCCACGCAACACGAGTCGTGATTCAGCTGAATAAATGCAGCGCTCACAACAAATGTGAATGTTACTGCACAAAGTCCACAGAGTCCATGTGTCCATCCTACAGAGGGGAACGAGGACCAGCATTCAAAAAGATACGGGTTTCTGACTTTAATTTCTTTTTTTTTTTTTTTATCTCTTCCCGTAAGAAAAGTCCACTCCTTTTAATGACGGACAAAGTCCAGACAGTCACATGAAAGGACATGTCCACGTTTTCACACAGAGGACACACACCTGTCCTCCACCTCATGTGCCACAGGCTCATTTTGACGACGCAAAAATCTAACGCTGCGCAGTCTGACATTCGATGCTCTCAAACATTTCCACCAACAGGAGATTCCACATGTCACAGTCGTCCCGTCTGTTTATTCCGTTCATTGCTCGACTGCAGCTCAAAGTGTTTGATATTTGATATTTCTCGCTCTGAAACTTTCCAACCTGCAAACCAGGAACTTTCTCCATCTAGAAAAGTCGCCGTACGGCAGCTTCAAATGGACTAAGCGGCTAAAGTCCATTTTCTTGTTTTGGACCACCCTCCCCGTCCTGCCTCTCAGTGCATTTACCTTCTCTCAGCCCAGTGTGACAGCTTCCTCCTGCACAAATATCCCTGCTGCACCGTGCTGGGATTTTACTTTGCAGCACACATTACTCAACTCCTCTGTTATTATGATTCGGACGACTGCAGGGTGACCATAACACGGAGGCTCTAAAAGCAGGAAGGCGTCCAACCACAGTATTTCCTCTCGCTGTAACTTTTTTCTCAACTTTTAATATCGTCGCTCATTGTCCCCACCACACACACACACACACGCACACACACACACACACACACACCCTGCTCAGCATTAATCGTTTCACTATTGTTTTTAATATCTGCCCCGTAGTTAGAAGAATTCATTAAGTAGCTAAAGAATTAGTAAACCCGTGTTAACAAATGTTTCATAGAATTTACTTTACTCAAACTTTGTGTCTTAATGACTTTCAACAGATTAACAATGTAGCTTAAATTTGGCTTTAGGTTTGCCTGGTAAAATCGAAGCATGTGGCGTGCAGGACTGTTAGGACCACGATACTGCGCCAGCGTTGATGAAAACATCTGAGCCTGAATCTGAAACGAACCCGTTTAAAGAATCACTGTGGCACATGAGAATGAAGACGACGTTCCTTCTATGTCGTCTTAAAATGTAACATCCAACTTCACGTGTCAAGCCAAAGTTAGACGGATGCGACGATGTAACTACAGGTAAATGGTCTGATAAGCGAGAAATGACTTATTGCTGATCGGTTAATGAAAGGAAAACACCTCGAGGTTGTAGTTGTTTACGTCCACATGAGGTGGCTGACGTCCATCTAAGCCCTGAACTCCGACAACTGTTGCCACACACAGACTACGCCGCGCTTGTCCTTTACTGGATGTTACTGCGTCTTTGCCCACCTGCTGCTCAGCTAGTTTCCTCTCGATCTCCTTGCTGTGACACACGTCGTAGACGACCGGCTTAGCCAGCTCGGCCTCCACACGAGACAGCCACGTCCGCAGGTTGCTCATGTTCTTATCGAGCTGCTGCACCGTCACCAGAGTCTCCTTCAGCTTCCTCACCCTGCAGGAGACAAAAAGCATCGTCGTAAGAAAACGGTCCCAGCAGAAGCAGTTTTCTCCCGCCTGTGTCTCAGTCTTTGCTGATGTGTGTATAAGCATTTGTTTTCCTGTTGGACGGATGCACCTGCTTCTAAGCAGTTTCATGATTCTCACTGCTTGTTCTTTCTTGAATTTCTTGAATCCAAGTTTCAACACCCTGTAAATGAATAGCAACACATGCAACTTTTGACTCTTTGGAAAGACGTCTGTATGCCTCATGTTAGAGGAGAAACGTCCCAACGTGAGACGCATTGAGATGCAGCGTGAACACAACCCTGCTCTCAGTGCAGAGATGTTGAGCGTCCACGGTGGGAATCACACCCGTCAGTCTGCCGTCGTTAGCGCTCGGCTCGGCTCTAAGCCAGAGATTCTCACTGATGGCAGGATGTCACAGTGTCTGGAAAGGGCCGCCATCGTTCTGTGAGCCGGCCTGACCTACATCTGACTGAGAGCCGGGAGGCGTCTGGGAGTGACGCTGCATTCCCGTTCAGCTCCCGTGTCACTGACCTACATCAGTTCATTCCTGTGCACAAACCAAAACAGTGCAGTGTCACGTGACAGCAGCCAGTAACCGCGTGGTTTTCTGTCGCACGTTTCCCACCTTTTCTTGAGATTGTAGCACTTTGACGCTGGGATGTATCGTGAGCTTTTTTACAGTGGCAGGCACAATCATAGTGTCATCGTGGTGCTCAACACGCACATGAATGTTCTGACACGTGGAAAGGAACGTGCAGCATGTGCAGGTGGCGTTTAAACACATTAAACAAAGCCCAGCTGAGTAACTTTCACAAACTATTATACAGAGAAATGGGCGAATCAGCGTCTGCTGGAACTCCGTGTTTTTCTGGTGTGAGCCGTCTTACTGCGCCACAAGCCCACAGACACTTCAGCAGGTCCTGATGCATCGGGCTGCCGTCGATCAGCAGTAATAACCTTAGTGCAGCTGAAGTCATTTCACATCACAGCAGCTGCATCATGCTTTGATTGTGTGTCTGAGGCGCTGATCCTGGGGGGGTGGGGGTAGGGGGGTCTGTGGTCGTGTCTTCGGCCCGTGATGCAGCTGCAGGAGTGCGTGTGCAGTCAGGTGTCAACTCACAGCTGCATTTAGAGCATGTGAGGACGTGGCAGCGCAGAGCAGACGTGGGGACACGCACACTCCTCGCACACCTGCTGCCATCTTGTCTAAATACCGACACACAGGACGTGACTGAGCTGAGCTGAATTCGCTCTGGACGACTCGGCGTGTGTCTGTCCGTTTACATGCCTGCACTGACAAAGCCCGGCCCATCCCCCTTTCTCCCTCGCCCGTCTCTCCCCCACCACCTCCTCCTGCTTCTTCTATTTACGACAACAAAAGACCCGATCTGCTCCCCTTTGACCCCCGCAGCCTCATGCCGACCGGGTGTGTGCGAGGAGGGCTTGGGATCGGGGCGAGAGGTACTTACGTGCTGGTGAGGAGGCTCGTCCATGGCGATGGCTCATCCGCTAGCACACACAGTCCCCCCGAACCCCTCCCCTCCCCGTTCCCTCCTCCCTCGTCCTCCTCCAGCTTTTGCAAACAGCTGGATGCAGTAAGAGGTTTGCTCAAACACACATTTGGTGGGTTATCACTGACTTTTTTCTCTATTTGCCATTTGGTCCATAAAAACATTAGATACTAAAAAACTGCATCACAGGTGAAGACAGTCGTGTGTTCAACTTACTAAAAAATGTAAAACTAATTCTCACATTTAGGAAGCTGGAAGAAGAGAATGTTTGACATTTACCTCGATGAATGGCATTAACACAAAGCTCATAATCATTTTCTGTAACTCAACTTTTCTTCAGGTTCGTGTTAAATCTTTTACTTTTCTTCCTAATAACTAAAAACATTCGTCTTTACCGTGAGTTCACATTATGGCAGCTGCTGTCATCCGTCACAGAGCCGTGGTGCAACTGGTGAACTACAGGTGTGCGGCACACAGGGACGTTTAATGCAAATGGATTCAAACTTGAGCAGGACACAGCAGGGCGTGAATCAACAACACAACAGCCAAACTGTCCCACTACTGTAAATCAACAAGGCACCGAAGGACAGAAGCCCATTGAAATTAGTCCAGGTCCTGAGCAGATTACAGGTGCAGCTGTCGATTGCCGTTGCCGCAAACTGTTAAGGCCGACACCCAGACGGACCCAGCAGGAAACCTGAGACTGGAAAACCTCCATCTGCCGTCTCCTTCCATTTCAACTGAAACAGCCTGGGGTTCCGAGCAATAAGAGTGAGTGATACATTCACAGGTCTGAATGAGGCGCTAATAGTCAGGACAGGCTGACGAAACACAGCAAATATAAATCTCCACAGCATATGGAACATGGGTGTCTGTTATGTAAATGTTCGCTGTGCGTTGCTGTGAAATGCTTATTACTCGCAACTTATAAAGGAACCTGGTGTGAGGGAAGAAGCAGGAAGTTGTGAGAAAGAAAAAGAGTTTCGATCATCGGCAAGGAATTCAACCATACACCGGATCAGACATAACATTAAGACCACCTGCCATGAATTCTACTTTTACAAGGTTATAAGAGGATGGCGGTTCTTGGGCCTCCCTGTTTAAAATGAATGAGGCGGCCAAAAATCCGCCAGTGATCGTCCTTTGACAGTTTCTACTTAAAAACATCGTAGTGGCAGAATGTATGAAGCCTGAAACGTGATCAAATACATGAACCGATTAGTCCACGCACACGCTGGGATCCTGACTCTCACAGGACACAGTCTCTGCGTCGTAATACAAGAAGTTTGACATCATCACCATGACAACCAGAGCCAAGTGGCCCCAAGTGTGCGCTTTACTTTCTTAATGTCAGTATCTGACCACTAAATGTCAACACATTCAATTCAAAATAAAAGCTCAGCTTCAAATTAACGACTCAATAAACTGTATTTAAGCAAAAGACGTAAATCTGCACATGTACCGGTGTGAGGCGCTGACGACGGCGTTTTTTAAGACAAACATCTGCCTCGCATGCATCTTAATCACACAATAAGGAGAAAGGCTGAGGGCCTGTCAGCACAATGGCTCGCGTCAGCAGACGACAGCTGCTGGGCCGGGCGGCGGAGCGGCCGGTTTGCTTAGTGGGACAAAGACAAGCAGTGGTCCCAGTGTCAACGCAGCTAATCCCTCAGATAGTCAAATGTGAACCGTCATCGGCCACAACTTAGTGAGGCGAGACTCGGACGCCACAGTCACCAACGCTGAATCAGCTCCATGTGAGCATCACCGCTCAGAGTCGATGCTCAGTCTTCAAATGTTTTTTCCCCTTAATGTTTCGCAAACATTCATGTAGGTAACAAAAATCTTCCTCTGAGGTGTAATCTTAGTCCAGTCTTCACGTTGTTGTTCCAGGTGGTCGTTTCCACGGGTTTTCACTGACGCTTACGTACAGAGACTGAAGGTCACAGTAAAACTATTGTCGAGGGGACTTTGTCCCGGTGAAGGATCCACCGACTCCTTATTTCTTTGACGAATCTCTGCTTCCAAATCCGCTGCTCTAGGTTTATTCTTATTTTCACCTCATGCAAACGTACCCACCCAAAACCTCGGTGAGCCAACACCACGTTTGACTGTTGGACTGGTGCTGCTCTCCTGTTCTCTTTACATGCACACCTGTGCAACTAAATTATGTACCTCTGGTCTCATCAGACCACGTAATCTTGTTCACGTGCTCCTTATGATTTTTCAAGCTTGTAAATAAGCAGTTGTTTTCTCCCAGACAACCCAGATTCATCCAGGACTTTTTTCCACCTCTGAAGACTCTGTCAGGTCTCCTGCGGTTGGTCGTGGCAGGTTTCCTCTTTGAGTCATTTTTCTTGGCCTTCCATTTCTGGATTATTCTCTCCACAGTTGGTAAAGGAACGACGGGAAATCACGATTTAACCACTTGCACATTTAAAGTGCAAGGCCAACCGAACACACCTGGTGCATCTCTTCAAGCACTAAGTGAGTCTTTTACAGATCAGACACCTGATTTTAGGTATTAAACATTTATCAAAAAGGAAGTAAACTTTTCATATAGTTTAATAATTTTACCACAACTCTCTTTTTAGTAACACCTTGACCAAGTTTTTGTATTCGTACTAGCCAGATGTGCGTTAAATATTCCGCTGACAAATAAACATTTTGTGTCTTTTGAACTTTTAACATAAGGAAGTGGAAACATTTTCTCTAAAAAGCATCTAAACCTGTGATACCATGGTAACGGACCAACTAACTGCTGTTACTCATAGTCAGGTTCACACTTATGTTAGTAGGAAACCTGGTGGTCATGAATGACTTACTGGGCTTTTAGTTATTGTTATAATTATTATTATTACTAGAGTTTGCTTTCTTAACTGTACATGTGAAACATCCCCCCACATCCCCCAAGGTCCTGATGGATGCGGATGTCTTTGCCATGAATGCGTAAAACCACATTTCTGATCATCTTCCCATAAAGACAGAACGAAAGGCTGCAGACAGGGAAGGGGGCGTAATTAAGAGCTGAGAAAATAAACACGACGCCACTTTTTTATCCAATCAAAATCTACACAAAGGCCAGCTGAGACTGAAACAAACGTTCATCTGGATGTGTGTTTGTCTCTGCACAAAACAAAAAGACAGGAAGCTGTTTCTTCTATCACTGAAATCTCTGAGCCACGCCTCCACATTCAGTCACCGGAGGAGAATGTGATTACTGGTCTGCAGCAGGTGTGTGTGGATTTCCAGGTTCTGTAAGAGCGTGTAAACATGTTCCCGACGGCCCCGCAGCCAATGCTGAAACGGTTCCTTGACCACGTTAAGCAGCTTGTAAAGGCCAATCAAAGAGACGCGGCACATTTATCTGCTTAGTGGGTTTTGACCCTCTCACTACAGTCTGACCCCGAGCATTTATCACCGGTTGGGCCACAACTGAGACAGATGTGTCGAAGAACTTGACTGTTCTGCACAGAGCTCCGACCTGAACTTCAGTCAACATCTTCTGGAGGAACTAATGAGGATCTCTGTGGCTCTTAATCATTTTACATCCAACTGCACAATCCTTTACAGCCAAGAGGCTCGTGCCCCAGCAGCAGCCCGTTAATGGGCTTTAGCCTTGTTATGCTGGTCAGTCCCCGAGGGGACGGGGAGGGGGGGCAGAGCCGCTGTTGTGCGTCATGCTGCCTCTCCACCCTGTGCTCTCATCTATTGTCAGACACGGGGGACAGATCTCTATACTAACAACTTGTCAGTCATGATAAAGGGCGATGACCATGAACCACATGGCTTCATCCTCTCTGCTGGTTTATGCTCTTGCTAAAAAACAGCCTCGTAGAGTCAACAGCTTCTGAAGTGCTTACAATTCATTTTACTTACAATTCATTTTTAAAAATCCTGCAAATAGAAGATGGAAACATGATTTCACACACACACTGGTACAGAGCCAAGTAACTGGAGCCGGGTTTCTAACTATTGAACGCTGACACGCCCACAAGCTTCATTTTTGAGAGAGACACAAAATGCATCTTAATATTTGAATCACAGGAATAAAACAAGCTTTTGTTAAAATGCCAAAACGTCTTTTGTATTAAACTGTGTCACACAAACAGAGCCGAGTAACCAGGATCACTAAACAGCCACCATATGGCAGATCCATGGAGGATAAGCCACATCCACCCCCCACCTGCACTGGTTTGACCCACCTGGCCACTGTCCTGCACATGAGTCGCTTCAGGGGATTTTATGAGCCTGCACACTGTCGCCAGGCAAAAGTCAGAGATACTCTAGCGAGATCCTTCCTGTTATCGATGTGAACACAATTACCCAGAAAATGTCCAGATTCCAACTTCAGCAGACTGTGGGTGAAGGTTCACGGCCTGGCACCAGTTCAACAGGAAGACAAAAGTCACCTACAAATCTCAACTGTCCCAACCATTAAATGCAGCTATGATCCAAAGAGCCGTTACAGTTTATGACTAGAAACTATTGAATCACACAGAAATATTTTGCATTTATGGATCAACAGCCCAGTATAATATGAAAGCGGGAGAACAAAACTGTGATTGTCAGGTGTAACTGAAACATGAAAGCAGGGTGCAAACAGATTAAAGGCTGAGGTCCGCGGGTTAAAGCTCACACTCCCATCACAGGAGCATCTGCAGGCGTGTCACTAGCTTTTTAAATGTGGAGTTCCCAGCCCTGCCCGGGCTTTGACAGGCAGCAGGACGTGCTCAGAAATACATCTTACCAGCGTTGCTTTCAGAACAAACCGTGCTGGTGGCTGGTGGCTGGTCGCGGCTGCAGCTGGCGATGTGCGATGAGCTGCTGTTCACGTTCACACTGCATGAAGCTGCTGCATGGACATTTCAGTGGCTCCCTGAGATTTGCAATTTGTGGATTATTAATAGCATCACGCCACCCTCTCTCAGCTCTGAGCATTCTGACTCTAATCTGCAGCTGTGCTCTGTTTGCTCCCATTCTCAGGATGGAAAGCAACAACACAGAAGAAGCGGCACATGCTGAACTTTGGCGGGAATCAACACGGGTTTTACGGTCTCAGAACATTTTGTGGAAAATGTAGTTGTACAATTAAAAAGCAAGTGTGACGAAGAGCCTGGTCATCACCTCGCAGCCTAAACACAGCTGCCACACACAGCATCTAACGAGTGTGTGAGCCAAAGATCAATCACTCTAACAAATTTCTTTCCAACAGCCTGGGTTTAGTCCAGAAAAAGGTGTCCACTGTTGTAGAAGGGGATCTGCTAAAAGGTGCAACAGCCTTAAAGTCAGACTCAAAGGCCGTCATTTCTTGTAGTTATTGATCAGCAGAGCAAAAGACGTTCTGCAATCACAAGTTAGTCATCTAGTCAAAATGCTAATTTAAGGTTTCGTCTGCAGAGCAAAATGCAGCAGCAGCAGCAGCAGCAGCTGGTCTCATCCACCGTCACGTCTCTGCACCGGCTTCCTCTAGATCAGGGTTCAGCCGACCGAGTGGTCGACTCCTGCCAACCCTCAAACCCAAAATCCTTCGTATTTCCTGTAACACAAAACTCATATCTGTCCTATTTTGCACGCGTGTCTCCTGAATCTCACGGTGCTTTAATGTTTATCTATATAGTCAGTCCTCCACGCTGTTTCCCAAAAACACGTGTTTCCGTCCCGTTATAAACCGGTCCCGTTTTAGGCTAAGCAACCAACCAAACGACACTGCGTTCGATCTGAACAAGCTCAGCTTTCTTCACATTCAGTGTTTCTGTGTGAAACATCTTCACGTGTTTGAGTACGTTTCATCCCACTTGCGTTCTGTTCCTACCTGGCCTCGATGTGGTCAAACAGATGCTGCCAGCGGTCATTCACGTCCTTCAGCTTGTCGTTAATGTCCGTCTCTTTTGTCTTGTTGCTGGCGGTGATGAGTTGTTCTCCAAGCTGCTTCAGATGGGTTTTATTCTCACTGAACAGGTTGATCTCCTCCATACAGTCCTGAAAGGAAAACGGGTCATTATCGAGACTTTAGGTGCAAAAACAAACGTTGCTCTGCAGGTTGGTTTTATCGTGGCCTGTCGACCAGAAATATGAACAGAACCAAATTCTTCTGCCAAGAGTCTGTGTTTCAGGGGAAAACAGTAAATTTAAAGCCCCGGACCCTGACGAGCTTTAAACTACAGAGTTAATGCATCAATCAGCTTTTTCCCGAGCCACAAACGCACCATAAGAAATGAGAAGGACTGTGGGTTGGACACCTCGTCCCTCTAACAGCAGGAGGTCTTAAGCCCAGACTGTCCCTACACTGTCCAGTCTAACATGGAACACGTCACATCTCTACACAAACTGAAAAGCTGAGGTCTGTCCCCTCACAGCTGCAACTGTCTAAAACCAAGAACTGACAATCAAAATGCTACAACTCCTCTCTATCACTGTCAGAATAACCGGTGGTGTGCTGGCAAGGCCTCCTACCTTCTTGAGTTTCTCCACCATTTCCTCGATGTTCAGGTCCTGGTTGTGCGCCACCTTGTTCTCCATCTGCGTCAGCCAATCACACAGCTCCTTGTTCTTCTCATTGAAGATGATCCAAGCGTTCAGACGGTCGGCAATCTCCTGTTTGCGCAGAGACACCTGCACCAAAGGGGATTCGAAGAAATGTCATGGTTCTCGTACTGTGAGAGGCTCAGTATAGCAGAAGTCATAACCTGATCCTCTGCAGAGCTCAGTTAGATGCCTTTAATGGTTCTGTCTCATCCCCTGCACCACAGACGCTCCCTGCAGATAATGTGTATTTAACTGCCTTCCTCTCTTGTAAAACACGTCGACTTTCAGCATTTAGGCGTAATCGTGTCGAGATGGGCTCACTGGTGATTCTTTCTTCCAAACAGTCCACACAGAACAAAAAACACATCCCGACTCTGAGCTCATGAGTACGTTTTTGTCGTTGTATTTTTGGCTTTATAAAAATATTGTCTTTCTTCCTCTGGTTACCTGCTCATCACGTGGCCACTTATACAAAAATCGTGGCACAGCCTGCTGCTGCTTGTGGACTCTTGGTGGTTCAAAGATAAAGACAGAAACATCCCAGCTTAGCTTCTCTGCTTCCTGTTAGTTAAGTGCAGCCACTTAACTAACGGTAACTCCAGCTGCTCCGTGTGTGGACACACAAGCAGCACAGAGTGAAAGTCAGTGGAGACCCCCTCCCCCAGACTCATTTGAATACAAAAGCGCTTCTTCCTGAAGCCTCTCGGCTCGTGACAACATTTCTCCTCTGTCCCCATCTGTTGCTCTGCTCCCACAATGACACTGACAACCCCCCACCCAGACCTGTTGTTCTCCTCAGTGGCAGAGAAGATTTACTGACCTCACTCTTCATTAAGAGCTTTTACACTTTAACGCTCGTGACTGAGAGTTAAACAGATAAAAAAGGAGACGAACACACCGTTCAGCACACGCACTGCCGACACAAACACGTCAGATGACCGATGACAAAAAACTACGTTTCTGCATTTGCTCTTTTAGCCTTTGCTCAAACTTCATCCTTCCTCGGTTTCTTCAACCCGAAGCAGTTTGCCTGAGCTGCTCATGTCGCAAACCACCAACATCTTAACTCTTTGTTTAAGAATATGTTTTTTTTTAACCTGTGAAGCGAGATAAGGCATTTAGCTAAAACTCCAGACTTCCCGTTGGTCCCAAACTCACCTTGAGGCAGAGTTCCTCCCACTGGCAGTGCAGGTGCTCCACCTGCTCCTGCAGCAGCAGGACATCGTCAGCAATGATGTACTGGGACAGATCTGTCTTCATGGTCCTCAGCTCCATCAGGCTCTCAGCCCAGTCCTCCAGCAAGTCCTCGTTCTCCTGCATACCATAACACACCAACAGTCACAACAAACGCTCGGGGACCCCCTCCGCAGCTCGCTCTCTCACTGCCCGAGCCCTTTCTCTGTCTGTGCCTCTGTCAGTCTCTTCTCTTTCTACCCCGCCCAGAGAGGATTAAGGGCCGCAGGCTGCAGGCTGGGCCAGGGCAGTGGTGACGGGTGAGGGGGGAGGGGCTGAAGGAGAGGTGGAGGATCAAGGCTCCGATACATCACAGAGGATGAGGTTCGAGTTTCAAACTTGGCTTTGCTCTCTGAAATGTTAAGTGATTGTTTCCCCTCAGACATAATGTGCCTGCTGTGTCCGTGTCTACAGCTCAGCATTTCCAGCGTTGGAGAACGTTTAAATTATCGGCTCACAGAAAGCAGGGTTTCAAGAACCCGGATTTCATACATGAAAGTAGGTTTAAGATCGGGGTTAAACTTAATTTTGCTTTTATGTCTTTTAAAAAAGTCAAGCTGTTTGTCTTTAAAACTGAAAATGACTCTCATGTCTGGAACATGATGTTTGTAATGGATTTCTCCATGATTTCTACCAACTGCACAATCCAAAACGTTTCAGACGTCATGCGTCTCACACATGCACAAGAAGAGGCGGGACAGAATCCCACTGACTGACATTTATACTTTAGAAATAGGAGCTCTGGTCAAAGTAAAATCCACCGCCACCACCAGGTGTTTACAGATGTACCTTGTTGAATTTCTCTGTGTTCTGCAGCTCGTCGTCACAGACTGGCATCGATTGGTTCAGTCTGGTCTTCACGTCCTTCAGCTGCAGCGTGCTGTGTGCTAGTCCGGCCTCGCAGCGCTCCCAGGTCTGAGACACAGTGAAACAGCTTGTAAATAAACTCACAGATGATAGGTTGACAGGCTTTGAGAAAGGAAAGACGCTGCTTTACGAAGTCACCGACTTCCTAAACACATCGTCTGTCAATAATTAGAGCAGATTGGATTAACTCTGCTGCTCTGGGCCAGATGTCCATGACTGTCCAGACGACGGGTGCCTCTACCCGCAGCTCATACAGGCCAACTAAAGTGTCATTTTATCTCTGTGTCATGTTTGACATGGATGATGCTGCCTGGACGTTCGCTAAGCTTTATGAATCTTTTAGAAAGATTCACTGATCCACCAGTCAAATGTAATGAAACCAAAATGAACGACACTTAAACAGGAATCAGAGGCTGATGTAACCGTCCCAGAGGACACAGCTCCATTTTCTAAAATCTCATTGATTCTGTAAATCCAGTGGAATCCGACTCTCCCGTCCCACTGACTGGGGACCACTGCTCTGCTATTACACAGTTAAAGCTGCTTCATAAAATCCACTGATGATAATCCAGAGGTTACGGTTCTACCGTGTATCGTGTGAGGGGACGACGGTTCCCCGGGAAGGAAAACAGCCACAGATGCTCTGTATAAATTTACGGCACCGACGTGAAACAAATTTCAGCTGAAAATTTTAACCAGTTAAAAACAGACATGATGTAAAAAGCCTCAGCGCTAAAGCTTTACTGCGAAATACAGGAACCACCAGGAGCGGATTATTTTTCCATAAATAACCAGGTCAAACTTGTGGTTTGTCATTAAGTTGGACTTAATTACAGTGAGTTGAGAACTGATACTTCAGCCTATGAAACGTTATTTCACGACACATGACACTGCAGTACGTGCTGCTTGTTTGGCAGCTAAACAGCTAAAGCTCAAGTTCTTTCATCAAATAGGAAGATTGAGAGGACAAGAGGTAAATTAAAACCAAGTTAACAAATGGGCATTGATCAAAACGAAGAACAGAGAGGAAAGGATAAATAGACACTGGAACAAATCCAACAGACCCACGAGTCAGTGGGTGAGACCCAAATATTTCAGCTGGCCTGTGGTAAGACGTTCCTAAAAGTACAGAGGACGTGGGAAAGCACCTTGAGAATGGCCTCAGTGAGCTCTATCCTACGGTCCAGCAGGCTGCGGAGGTTGTCCCACTCCTCCTGCAGGTTTCCCAAATCTGTCTGAAGCTGAGCCTGGGTCTCCTCGTCCCCCATGCAGAAGAGGTGTCGGCCGACCTCCAGCGTGTGGACGAAGCTGCACTGATGTCTTTGGAACAACAGCTCTGTGTGCTGTTAAAGACGAAAAAGGGCGAAAAGGAAAGTGTGAGAGGAATAAAGACAGAAGACGGTCCGAGTCCTGCTGCTGTGGTTGAACTGAGAAATGATTAGCTGATGGACATCAAACATCTAAATACTGCATCTTCACTCAGTCAATTCAAATCTCCTCCCACTTCTTGGGAGTAATCAAAGGTTCAAAAAGAATCGTGATGGGAAGACCCGTCCCAATCATCAGTGCCTTTGTGGCGTAAATTCAATCAGCGGCTGTAGAGTTTTGGAAATCAGTGGTAATTACATCACAAACCTATAATGAAAAAAAATGCTCCACTGAAACAAAAAAACATAGCAGCCTTGAAGAGGGACAGCAATGTTGGAATGTATTCTGTGCACTGAATAATAAAAATAAATAAAAGTAGTCCATGAATGGTGCCACCGTTTTCCTTCTGAGGCTGTCGTGCTTTGATGCATCAAAATATTCCTTTGTCTTAAATGACACGTTGATTTTTTTAAATTTGTACGGTAATTTAATTTACACGACACTAAAAGACAAAAACGTCCAACTAGCAACAAGTGTTTGTTAAACACTTTTCTTTGATCCCTATAAATTAAGTTTATAATAAATTGTTTCAACATCTGAATCCTGGACAGAATTTCCACCTCTAACTGCCTTTACTGTCCCTGATTTTCCAGTCCTGCTGCGGTCCCTCTCACCAGGAGCTCCTGCAGGGAGCGTCGGAGCTGCTGGAGGCTGCAGCGGGCCGGTCCCACAGTGGGGAGGAGGTTCTGCGTATCCGACAGGAACTTGTGCAGTTTTCTCAGGCTGCGCTTGTACAGGTGCCAGTGCTTCACCAGCCCTTCAACCAGGGAGCGGCGTTGGTCCACCCGCTGCAGCGCCGCCTGCCAGTGCTCTCTGAGCTGGGCCAGCTTCAGAATAAAGTCACTCCTGTGAAGACAAGAACAAGCCAGTGC
Organism: Channa striata; assembly: GCA_033026295.1. NCBI lineage: Eukaryota > Metazoa > Chordata > Actinopteri > Anabantiformes > Channidae > Channa > Channa striata. Next base: position 21,170,270 of record CM065183.1, read on the forward strand.
AGCACTGGACTGAGCCAACTTTTTGCTTTTTACCTCCATTATTGTGTCTTACAGTCTTTGCTGTAGTAAAAGGAGAAACTTTACAAGTACCTGTCCTCCACCTCTCCTTTCTGCAGCAGCTGAAGAGCTTCTGCGATGACTGAATGTAGGATCTGGTGGCCGATGGAGAGCTCCGCCTGAAACCGCTGAAACACCAGCAGAGATCAGGATGACACACATCCATTACGATGTGTGTGTTTGGAGTGTTGTGGGTGTGTGAGTGTGTTAATCATGCTTGATACCTTGTGTGTACAGAGCTGCTGTCTGAGGCCGATGTAAGATCCGGCCACGTCCACAGCCAGACTGTCTTCCATCCTCTGCAGGAAAGACGTCCAGCTCTCGCACTTCTGCTCAAAGCTCTGCTGCCTTAGCGCCTCGGTCTGCAGCTGACTGCGTAGTCCATGAAAAACAAATCCGTCAGTTAGCAACTCCACCACATTTTATCACGCGATATTTTGTTTGGATTCTTCTTCCCCGCTGACCTGCTGGTCTCCTCAGCTCTGGCGGAGGCGTCTGCCCAGCAGCGGTTGAGGCGTCGCAGGTGACGTGCCGCAGCGTCACTCAGAGTCAGGCTGCAGCTCAGCTCATTCAGCACGTCGAGCTCAGCAGACAGGCCGCTCAGCTCCAGGAGACCCGACTGCAAACATATGGTGGATTCTCAGACTCGGAGGGATCACAACAGTCTGGGCGACTGTTCACATGACACGGAGCTAAACAGGCACACTGGTTCTGTCCCCTTTCAAGACCTTTGTTACTTTGAGGTTCGTCCTCCTTGCCTCCTTTGTTCTGTGGTTTCCCATCTTGGGTAAAAACTCCCTTATTATAACCTCAAACACTGAAAACTCCAGATCGGAACCCAACTTTACAGCCAGTACAAAAGCTGAGGAAAGTCATGTGACTTAAAAGAACATAAACACGCAGAGACGGAAAAAACCTGATTCCTGAGGAATGTAAGTTACACTTTCTGCCGATCCTGCAAACAAACAGCTCCACTAGTGTAAGAAGGTGCATTTTTAGGACTCAACAACAGACATTTTTAATCTACAACACAAACAATACTAAACCATCCTTCTTTGCCTGAGATAAGCAGCAGCTCACCTGGTCTGCTGCATCCTGCAGCCTCTGCTGCCACAGTTCCAGGGTTCTCTCCAGTGACTCCAGCCTGTTTCCAAAGTCTTGCAGCCGCTCCAGCTCCTCCTACATGCAGACATGACACATGACACAAAACCAATTGGATTTTATTTTATAGGTCACTGTGACACTTACTGAGGAAACAAATTTAGAACCAAGCCAGCGCCGTAAACTGCACAGAGAGAGAGACAATGTGTACGACAGCACAATATAAATCAGTGAAGTGAACTCCTGTTGGATTATCAAAAGAACTAAACTAACAAGGAGATTAAAAAAAAAAACTTATTTTTATACACTCAAACACTTCAGCTGTCCCCGTTTACAGCTTTTATCAAAATGGTCCTAGTGTGAAATATTTAATTAAAAGTGCAATTTGCACACATCCATTAAACACAAAGTCCAGTTTGAATCTGAAAAACACACGTTTTCGGGTAGACGTACCTGCAGCTGACCCAGCTTCATTTGCAGCCTGAGGCTGAGCTGCACAACACTGCGTGACAACAACCTGTTCTCTGATTGGACCAGACCTGCAGCTGAGGGTTCCAGGTGCTCGATCAAGTCCTTGGAGGCCTCCAGCACCCCCTCCAGGTCAGCCTGCAAAACCTCAGTCCTCTCAACGAGACTCTGTATCAGTGGGGAGCAGAAACAACCAAGAAGGGCAAGAAAAAGTTATGACAAAACAACAATGTCAAACACGCCAAACACGACTTTAATGTATGTTACATGTGCTAATCAAGTTAAGACCAATTACAGACTAAACAAAACATGGTTCTGGTATGAAGCCTGAGCGGCACCAGGGTGAAAAATCTCATTCTAGTAATGAATCTTCAGATTCAGATGGAATACTAATTTTAATGTTAAAAGCTTTCAGAAATCAAAACAAATGTCACATGAATACATCTGCTAGAGTGTTTGTGAGAAAGAGCTAGACAGGAGAGGAACAGATGAGTCACTGCAGTTGAAAAAAACTATTCACACGTTTGCTTTTTGGAATCGTTGATTTTACTTTTTACTTCCCAAAATTAAATGTCTGTTGCTTCCTGTGTAGCACACGGCTTCCTGATGATAGTATCATCAAGTGTTGGTGTTCTTTCAACGTTTATTTCCTCACCTGAACAGTTTGAATCTCGACTGCGACCTGCTCCACTGTGGCCTCATCTCCGGACGTCCCACCCAGAGCAGACGTGGCGTCACTCTGTAGCGTCCTCAGCCGATGGGTGAGAGACGCGGCCGGACGGGCGTAGGCCTCCCAGACCTGCATGAGCCCCCGACTCCTCTGGAGCTGCTGGTCCACATGTCCAGACACTACAGTCCACCTGGAAGACAGAAGACAAATAGGAGATTCTATAATGTGGGGATCCTGGGCGTTTGTGCCACATGCGTGCGTCCACCTCTGTGTGTGTCACCTGTCTCTCTGCTTGTCCAGCTGCTCTGTAAGGAAGGCGGCTGCAGCAGGACTCACGGTGTCTCTGAGCCGGGACGTGGTGTGAGTCACTTCATCCCACTCTGCCTCTGAAGCCTGTGTCTCCTCAGAAAGAAGCTGCTTCCACAACAACAAACAGCACAGTCATTTATCACAGGCACCGTGCCCAACAATGTTTTACCATTAAGATCTTTTTTATTTTTCAATTCATATAAAAATGAATTTATTACAATTTTAAATTATATTTTATGAATCATTTATATTTAAATATTTTCTTCAATCATGTTCTCTCTAAACAAACAATTATGACAAACTCTGCCCTGCACGACTTTATTCCCCAAACCAAAACTAACTGAAAGTCTCTCCACAAGAGCTGGTCTCATTCAAGTTAAAATACATTATATTAAGTCACGAGCAAGTTAATAAAAATATCAGCTGATGCTGTTTGGTCTCCCAGACTTTGGATGACTGCAGAGTTTTGTCGCTTGCTCATCAGTGGACTCACTAAATCATCGTACTTCCTACTTATAGGTTATATAACCTTAACACCTGCAGCTACCGCTGAAAATCATGTAAAAGGTCTGAAAAAGGCTGATAAACTGACCTTGAGTTTTGTGAATTTGTCAAATGTGTTTTTTGCTTGACTGCAAATGGCTGTAAGTTGTTCTGCTGAAAATGCTGAAAATGCTCTTGAGTTTCAGGTTTTTTCAGATTTTTCTGATGTTTTTCCCAATCATTTTATTCCTGTTCCAGTGAGGCCTAGTTGTACAATTTGTGCAACTGTGTTATCTCAGCTTGTTTCTTAAATTATATTAGTTTCCAGTTGAAAGAACCAGGAGTTCTTGCTAATTAACAATAATTCTGCAGCCTTTTATTCCAGTGAAAAAAGTATATAATTTACATATACGCCGGTAAGACAATCCAGTACAGCAGCTGTTGGATAGAAGATTCACGGCAGAGCGGCTGTGGTGCTTTGAATTGCACAGGTGGAGATAATGTCACGTCTGATTGGTTTAGAGCGTGTGTTTGACATGCTCCATCCTGAGACACAGATGAAGGAGACATGCACGTCCAGTCCTACCTGCAGCCTTTGATGGACATCTCTCTGTGCCTGCAGGCAGAGCTGAGGGCTGCTGTAGTATTCCAGAGTCTGGGATGTTCTCAGTGTTTTCAGCATCATCCACTGCAGTTTTGTCTCTGCACTGTCCCAGAGCTGCTGAGCCTGAGTCAGCCTAAGTTTGACAGCTTCATTCTGTGGAGGACAGGAAGATGGACATTCACCATTAACAAGCCCAGAATACACAAAAAACAACTACATATGTCAGCATGAGAAACTGTATGTCGTAAACCTGTCCACCCCAAGGACAAGACACGAGCAGAGCAACGTAGCATATGCAGTCCGATGACACACACCTGTCCTCTCAGAGCCGAACAGGTATGGACAGATTCATCTGTGTGAGAGACTAACTCCCAATGTTTGTCTCTGAGCTCGTGAAGAGCTGCAGACTTCTGCATCAGCTCCTCCTCCAGGTCCTGAAGTGGACAGCAGTGATTAGAATGTGTGTTGTACTATTTCTTTGCAACAGGCTTCAAGGCTTTTGCCAAAAAGCTCGAACGTTCATACGGATGTTTAGGCACCTGGCAGGTGTTGATGCTCCTCTGCAGCTCCGTCCGCTGCTGGGAGTCTGAGCTGAGTTTAACCAGAGCTTCTGATCTCTGATCCAGTCGCTGATCTGTTTCAGTTGGGCCTCCAGCTCTGTCCTGTTCCCCAACTGCTGCTTCGCCTTCTCGATCTGAATCCCACAAAGACCCTCAGTCGGTCAAACACATGATTTCTATTACAAATAGGAGGCTTTTATATGTTTACTGTATGTATCCACAAGTAAAACATTTTATTCAAAGGTAAAATACTAATCAAGCAAACGTTTATGGCTTTTGATATTACAGCCTATTCAAAATAAATGTCAGTATTCGATGGTGTGAGCTGATTAAGATTTTATTTTTGGACCTGAGAGCTGAGGGTTTCTTGTAGAGTGAGCCACTGGCGCATCAAACATCCCTGCTCCTCTGCAAACTGGTTGTGTTTGTAGAGCTCGCTCTGGCCGTCCTCAGCCCAACAGGACTGTAGCGGCTGGTTCACGTAGTCCAGCGTGGCCTGATGGGCCGACATCTCAGCCTGGCACTCCTGCGAGGAGAGTCCAAATACAGACGAGCCTCCTCTAGCACCTTAAGATTGTATTTTAGATGCACTAAAGCTTTCACCACTGGATGAAAATATGAGAATATCTGTGGCAGCTCATCGTTCAGTTTACCTTGCAGTATTTTAGAAATCGTATGAGATCAGGCTTAGTGGAAGATGTCGGATTGATCCCGCTCCATTCCTCCTTCAGCCGGGATTCGGCGATTTTCTGCCAGGCCTGCAGCTCCAGTAGTGCCCCCTGCTGGCTCAACTTCTTCATCCACCACTGAGGAGTTGGGGAAGGGGGATAATGTCAAACTCCACTCACATTTACATTGATTTACATATATTCATTTGGCAGACACTTTTATGCAAAGCGACTTAGAAATGAGGTACGAGCAAAAAAAATCCAAGTCAAGAGAAAACATCAAAGCAAAGTGCTGTGAGAAGAGACAGAACACACAGCTCTGACTGAGACTTGTTCACAGAGCAGTTGAATGTGTGACATTTGTATTCAAATGCAACATTTCCTCGTCGCATTTATCACCTTTTCTCTATTCATAAACACTGAATATTAATGCGATGTCTGTTGTGCTTTTGAAATTTGAAAACATTGCAGTTAAAACTTCAAACCAAAGTTAAACTTGAAAAGAAAAAGCAACGAGAAAAATCCTGAGAGCAGCAAGAAGAGAGAGACGTGAGAGGGACTGTGGGATAATAAGGGGAAAAGCTGCAAGAAAAAGCTTGAGAAGGAAAAGCAAGTAGAGAAAGTAAGAAGCCGTCACAAAGACAGAGAGACGGACGAAGGGGAGAATGGTTTCGCAGTAACAAGGCCAACAAGAGTCCTCAGGATGGCAGTGTGCTGCAGAGTGGGGATGTTCAAACTAATTGGTGACAGGAATACTGAGGCTGGCTTTTTGAAATACCAGGCTTCAGCGGGAGAGGAGCCAAACTCAGCTCAAACGTGTGACATTCAGACATTTGGTCTGTAAATGAAATCACCTGGTCTAGACGTCGCTCACCGTGTCCCTTTTCTTTTGGAATCTTCACCATTTAGCTTTGTAGACACTCAGCAGGTTTGTGTTAACGTGCAGGAAAAAAAATGCTTGGAAAACAAAAAAAAATCTCCCAACCTTATGCAGAGTTTTCTGGACAACACGAACATCTGCCAGCAGACTGGACCAGTCCGACTCCACCCGTCGGATCAGGGGGCTGATGGAGCACAGGCTGAGAGCAGCAGCCCTGTCCAGGTTTCCATCGGAGCCTCCTTCTGGTTCCGTCGGGTGGAGCAGCTGGGTGCCGGCACCGATCACCAACACCTTCAGTTCGGATTTATCCTCTAACTCTTTGGTCAAAGCCTGAAACATTTAAACATAACAACAGTTTCGTTAGCGTCTGTGAGCTACTAGAGCTTCGTACAGTCGGTCTGTGGACTTTGTTCAGGTGTCAACTGTTCCGCTCCAGAATATCTTGACTCACTTTTAGCTCACATAGGTATTTATCTTTGCAATTGCAGGACGTTCGGATTATACAGTGGATATTTTCAGGGCTTTGCAGAGGCTTGAACTCTTTCGTTTGCCTGTGGAGTTTGTTACTGACAGTAAGAGACTGTGTCAGACTCACAACAAACTGGAGGTAGTGGTCCCGCCTCTGTTCGACATCCATCTCCTCATTGGCTGGGAGCTGACTCCATCTGTCAATCTGCTCTCTGGTCTTGCCCATCCAGTCAGTGAGGACAGCAGAGTCATGAAGGAGCCTGAATATGATGTGGGGGAAATGTAGACTCACGAATCTGCCACCAAACAGTGAAATCGCTTTTATTTTTTTATTTGATTTAATTTCCCACCTGATTCGCAGCTTCCTTTCTTTGTCTGCGTTGGTGCACTCGTGCTTTACTCTCTTGTGCAAAGATGTCCAGCGAGTCTCCAACTGGCTGGTGGACACGCCCACTGATCTACAGCCCAGCCTTTGCAGACGGATCCCGGTCTCGATCGTCCGACTGAGACGAGCCTTGTTCTGCTCCAGAACAACACCCAGCTCCTACCGGACAAACACGACTTCATGACAGCTGACACTCAGCAGTGGTGAAAGCCTGTTACGACACTGGCTGACGAGGAGCTATGTTAGACTGAAACGGTTGATGAATGAGACTGAGCATAGCAAGATAATCTGGCATCCTTTAACACTCCACACCAACTTCATCAACTCTGGTAATACACTTCAGAACCAGTGGATGAACTGCAAAACCTACTGACTTGCATTTCGGAAAGAGAGAAAGATTTCGCACACAAAGCCATATAAGAGATGAACCTTCACGTCAAAGCCAAGGAACATCATGCACCCCTACAGAAAACAACCAATTTGCTTGTATTTAATTGAAGCATTTAGGCTTTGAGAGCAGGGCCCAAAGTACAGCATGGAGAGTGCACCCACCAGTCTGCAAATGAGCAGAATGGAACGAGCACTCTGTCCATGAGTGGCTGCCGCTCGGTAAATCAGAATCATCCCCCAGCGGTCAAAAAGAATGTCTATTAGCCATTAATAAAAGTACCTGGTAGATAGGGAGCGTCTCTAATATCTGCTCCCCAGAATCACAGCCCCTGTGCATCTTGGGAAATGACATCTCGATGCCTCTCAGCAGGGAGTCCGACCAGGCTCTGTCTTCCTCCCATTGTAACCACGTCTGAAACAAATGGAGACGAGGATGATCCGAAGAAAAGCCTGTCGCTGACAATGTTTTTTCAATTTTCTTTTCACTCCTGATGGATTTGATAACGTCTGTCCACATAACATCTTTGCAACAAGCTGTGTGTCATGCAGGATTTTTACTCAATCATTCATCATATTTACACTCATCTTCATAATTATTCACGCACAAATTATGTGTTGAAATATAACTTTGTGTTACACTGCTATGCTTTGTTATAATTAACGTGTCTCAGAAGAAAAATGTACCACGTATCTCTGAGGTTTATGCGGCTCAGCATCATTCTGCTAATCTTTAAAGTGCTTTCATGTCCTACCTGCAGCGTCTCCTGCATCCTGGTCCCCTCCTCCACTCCATGCTGCAGGAGCTGGGCCACCTCCTCCTGTAGGCCCATCATGACACCCTCCCATTTCTGGAGGACGCTCTCTGGGAGCCTCCTGGTCAGGTGCTGCAAGACTCTGAAACGGTGTCCAAGGAACTGGAAAAACTTCTGATAGAAGAAAAGGCAGAACGTTTCTTAGACACTAAGCTCTCTAAAACATTACACTCCTCCTTTACATTATGCCACCGACTGACCGTGTGTCTGCCGAGCTGCTGCTGGAGCTGGGTTCTGCTCAGGAGCTCTGCGCTGGGCTGCTGTGTGAGGCGCTCAGAGCCCCGAGTCAGCAGCTCCTCAAAGCTGTGGAGCAGCCGCTCATAGTGCCGCTGCAGCTCCACACCGCTCCTCAGCTCCTCGCAGCAGGAGCGAACACCCCCCAGAGCAGCGTCCAGCTCACCCTGCACAGGAGTCACAGACACGTTGGAGATCCAGACACGCTCAGTCGGCTCTTATCTGTCCGTAGGTTTAGTGAGTGAGGTTCAAAACGGACGCAGGGATCAAACTACTGACATACCTGTAGCTGCGTGGCCTGGTGGATCAGAGAGGAGGGCATGTTGTGTTGCTTAGCCTCCTTCAGCATGGAGGTCACCTGCTCCACCTGCTGCTGGAGGTGATTCTGCATCTCAACTGCAGCCTGGAAATTAAACACGAAGCCTTAAAGACAACGTGAAAAAAAACTACAAGACCTACTGTAGTCCACTCCAGGAATGACACGTTACCATCATAACTCCACAGGGGATACGTATTTAACAGAAATGTTAATATAATTACTGAAAGACGGCACATTTGGAACAACAATGTCTTGAGACAGGAAACATTCAACGGTACCTGTGAATGTTGGTTAAAGCTCGGCGTCGCACTGAAGTCATGAATTATTGGTTGAAGAGTCGACTGGTGAGAGGTGAAGGCTGCATGCAGCTCCCTGAGGGTTTTCTGTGGGTTAGGCAGACAACACCCATCCTGAAAACTGCTGCATGCAAGCTACAGAAGTTTGACGTGAATAAGAGAGAAAAGGATTTAAACAAGAGTGAAACTAGTTAGAAATTAGTTAGGACGGGGGCAGGCTCCTATTTATCATGTAGAGGAAGCGAGTGACTGTTTCAGTGACGACAGGCCGTACAGCTGTGTGTGTGTGTGTGTGTGTGTGTTTCTGTCCCAGCTGTGAGATCTCACCTGTTGCCTGGAAGTTTCCTCCTGCACGTTTCTGAGCTGCGTCTCTCTGCTGCTCAGTGCAGCTTGGACCAAAGGGACGACTCTGCTCAGGTCCTCAACACACCGCTGACCCCACTCTGACCCCAGAACACTGCTGACCTTTGACCCCTGAGAGATCAGCTCACTGCCGAGGGCGGACAACTCTGCCGACAGACTCTAAACGGAAAGAGAGTGATGCGTTGTAGTGGGAAGTTGTGTTTATAACGGCGTGATCAAAGTCTTCTCCTTTATGTGCTGAATGTCAACTCCACTGAAGTTAATCTGGTCTGAACCAGAATTAAAATAATATTTATACACAGAGAAGAAGAAGTTTGAATGTAATCCGAATCAATTAACTAGGAAAAAAAACCTTCTTACTTGTTTATCTAATTTAAGTTCAAATTCACCAGGTGAAAGTCAAGGGAAGAAAACAAAGGAGTTAATCGCCATGAGTAAATGTGACGTCCGTCCCATGATTTCTACTTTAACTGAATAATCTTTTATTACAAATTAGAGCAACTGACAATAAAACAGCTGAACCTTGTCGAGTGTGTGTTACAGTGAGGAGTAGCACCTGCAGCTGCTGTTCATCTTCATCGTGCGTCACCACATCAGGCGAGAGCCGCAGGTTGTTAATGGAGGACAGCGACAGGGAGGCTCCGTACAGCACATGAAACAAACCCTCGTCCAGCGTCTGACAGGAGGCAGCCGCAGAGGAGCTCTGGGGTCAGAGGGTGAGTCACAGCGTTAACCAAGACTCTGACACATTTAGTCTGGACTTTTGGATCCACGAGAACGTGAATCAGGAGAAACAGAAGAAACAGGCGGCGGCAGCGGAGGAGGAGGAGGAGGAGGAGGCCTCATTCCAGCATCACTCTTCTCCTGCTCACCATCTTTCACTTTTGTCGTCTTTTGTGTGTCTTTTAGTAACGTGTGATGTCAAAATACAGTATGTGTCCTGTGGTGAGCAATGAAAGAAACAACAAGCCAGAGATTCCATCTGAGCTCTCAGGCCGAGTCTCATTTCCACCCATTTCACTTTAAATTTCATCCGATTTCATTCAGGACGAAAGCGAGAAACGATGTGTTTTTGTTGTTTAGTTGTTCAGCAGCTCTGATTCCGGTTTCTTTACCACTGGTTACATACTGTTTGTGGCTTTACGAGATACATTTAAATTATAATAAATAAAGTTTATCCGCTGCCTTTTTAAAAATTATTTTATTCAGGGCAAATTCACGCAGAAGCTACTTGTCTTTTCCAGAAACGCCCTGACCGTTCACACCTGGAAGCTGGAAGCTTTCGAGCCACCGCTGCCACTCGGAATATATACATGTCCTAATCTGTGGACATGTGTGCCAAATTTGAAGCAAGGCGTCAATTGGCAAGGACAAGACAACCTACAGAATTCAACAGCACATTCATCCACATTCCACTAAGTGTAAACAGTGTTTGAATGAAGACCATCCTGCCAGACTCTGGGGATTTGGATGTATCTCCAAATTAAAACCAAATGATTAACAGGAGAAAATTGAATTTCAGAGTCAGAATATTTAGCTTCCATTTAAGTCAACCCGCATGTCATCAGTGCCGATAGGCAGGAAACACAACTTGAGCCTAACTCCAGTATGTTTTAAAAGCCCTGTGGTAATCTGGCTGTCAGTGCACCAAAGATCAGCTGTTCCACGCTTGCAGATCAGGTCATTACATGGCTGCTGCACACACACACTCGACTTACACAGTGTGCAGGGTGTGTGCACACGCCAGCTCTTGACTTTTGGTTCGGCCCACAGTCTGCACGCATCATTTGCTGTGTGTCATTTTAATATCTAGTGGATTCTTTAGCTAAGGCTGATCACCTCGGCTTTATCTTTTGGCTCTTCGAAGTTTTCCCAAACCTCCTAAGAATGTCTCCAGCACGCAGCCAACTAAAGTTCAGGGGTCAAATGTCACGACCTGAATGTTCTCGGATAAACAGCCATGATGACGGCTCCTCACCTGATTCTGAGTCTCTGCTGCTTTTTGTCCCAGATCTCTCAGCTGGCTGATGTGGGTTTGGAGCTCTTTCAGGTTTTGTGCGCCAATCATACTTCCCGCTGTTCCATCACTACACTTCATAGATGAGTCTGTCACCTTCAGAGAGAGAGCGAGACAGAGAGAGTCACATATAGAGAGAAGCTGCCACATATAAAGAGAAAAACATCAGGAGAAAAGTCTCACACACACACACACACGACTCTTATCAAGCCCTGCAGGAGTTCCCATAACACCAAAGACACAACAAAGTGCCTACTGCTCAAAGAAGGTGATAATCAAGCATGGTGAGAACACCGATTTTTCCTCTTTTCTGTATTTGAAAAGTGATAATCAAGCACTTCAGCTCTCACGAAGCAGGCCTTACCTCAGAGGGAGGAAGCAGCCAGCTCTGCTCCAAAGCCAGGAGCCGACTGTGAAGGTGATCCCACTTCTTCTGCGCGGACTCCTCCTCCACATCAGGCCCAGCAGGATCCGACCTGCAGGGAGAGAAAAGGCTGAAAATTAACACTTCATTTCACTTCAACTTTCTTTTTCGGTTCTTCCCTTTCTTTCCCCCGCTTTGTTCTTTACGTCTCACCCCCTGATGCTGGACCGGAGGTGCCTGTCCCTGTCCCTGCCAGTCTCTTCTAATAGACGTAGAGTAGCCAGGAGAAGCTTAAATACAGTACTTTGTACAGTACACAGCGCCTCTTTACGTATGCTGCAGATTTTTTTATTTTTCCTGCTTCGAGTGCACAATTTTGCCAACCTGGCCTTGTTCCAAACTGCTGACAGCTATTAATAAAAACAGATATTTATGATTATCCTGAAACAAGCAGCACTGTTGTTTTGAAAATGTCTTTTGTGGCCTATTTAATACCTTTGTGACTTTACAAAGCAGGGTGTGAGGGAGGATACTTCACAGGAGCAGCCGCAGAGCGTCTCACCTAATGACGTTATGAAGATCATGTCGTGATGTTTCAAAGCAAATATAAGAGTGAAGCTGGAGTGTGCTAACATTAATTATCAGTCCAGAGATGGATTTAGATTTTAGTCAGGGCCCACCATCACAACAGATATGTATTATCATCATTATTACAATCCAGCCACAATCACTGCATGGATATAAACTGATCAAACTATTTATGTATTGCATGTGATATGTAAAGGTGAAATGTCTCTTCTTCTCTTTGTTTACTCGTTTGCTTTTATACACTTTAGTCCTGCTGGATATGCATGATTTGGACTGGATCGTATGTCAGAAATTAAAGAATGCCAAATCGTTTAATGGAAATAAAACGCCTCAATCTACAGAGGGCTGAACTCAAAGACACCCTGAAAATCAAAGTGAAAAAATGATGCAGCAGGTTTGTCCATTTTGCAGAAATTTCATTGCAGCAACTCAGATTGCTACACAGTAGTTTGCATGGCCCCTGCATGCTTGTCTGCAAGGTCTGGACTGGACAGTCTGAGGTGCAACCTGCCGACATCGGATGGACGAAAACACAATATCCCAGAGGTGTTCAATTGGACTTAGGTCAGGCGAGCGTGGGGGCAAGTCAATGGCATCAATTCCTTCGTCCTCCAGGAACTGCTCACATAGTCTTGCCACGCGGGGTCGGGCGTTCTCGTGCACCAGGAGGAAGTCAGCACCCACTGCACCAGTGTAGGGTCCAACAACGGGTTCAAGGATTTCATCCCGATACCTGGTGGCACTCAGAGGGCTGTTGTCCAGCCTGTAGAGGTCTGTGCGTCCCCATGTGTGCCTCCCAGACCGTCACCAACCAACCACAAAACCGGACGAGCAGCGTAACGTTCTCCACGGCTCCACAGACCCTTTCACATCTGTCACATGTGCTCAGGGTGAACCGGTGTCGGGCAGTGAGCACAGGGCCCACTAGAGGACGACAGGCCCTCAGGCCAGCGTCCTGACGTCTGTTTCTGATTGTTTGGTCAGAGACACTGACACCAGTGGACAGGTATCGCTGGGCTCTGGCAGTGCTCATCCTGTTCCTCCATGCACAAAGGAGCAGATACCGGTCCTGCTGATAGGACCTTCTCTGGCCCTGTCCAGCTCATCTAGAGTGACTGTCTGTCTCCTGGAATCGCCTCCATGCTCTTGAGACTGTGCTGAGAGACACAGCAAACCCTCTGGCTATGCCACATATTGATGTGCCAACCTGGAGAAGTTGGACAGCCTGTTAACCTCTGTAGGATCCAGGTATCGCCTCATGCTGCCAGTAATGACACTGACCCGACCCGTTGCTGTTTTGGGGTTCATCTCACTGTTGCCCCTCTAGTTCACCTGTTGTGAATTTCATTAACACCAAACCAGCTGAAACCAATTAACAATCCTCTCTGCTACTGAACTGACCAGGTCAGTAGCCCAGAAGTTTAACTGACCTGATGCTATACTCTGATTAAAAAGTTTTCCTTAAATTTTTTTTTACATTTAGTCGTTTTATGTCCAAAGTGAGTCAGAGTTGAGGTACAAGGCAGCAAGAGTCAAAGTCGGGGAGCAAAAGTTCTTTTTAGTTGTTTTTGTAAATGTTGGCAGAGAGTTTGAACGTTTGTTCCACCATCATCGGATCACTGAGTAAAAGAGTTTTGCTTGCTGTCTTTTGTGTTGTGATGGGACCTTGGGACAGAGTCCTGTGGGTGGGAGGAACTGTAGACCTGACTGAGGAAGCTGAGGTGGGAAGAAGATGTGGAGTTGACCCGTCTGAAGGTGAGAGTCAGAGCTTTAACTCAGCTGCTTTGAGGAGTGGTGTGATGTGTGATTAAAATCTTAGGGGTTGCCGTGTGACCTTCAAAGAAATAAATGACTTTTTGGACGTGTGACCCATTTAGTTAGTTTTTTCTTTTTGTCTGTTCACCTTCATTGTGTCTGACTTTTCTGTTTCCGTGGTAAAATAAATGCTGGTAGCAATGAAAACAGTTGTGCACGTTCTGTAATAATCACCTCAGACCGGAGATACAAGCACTGACTCATATGACACCACATACCGCGGTGAGAGCTGGCCGGGCCCGTCCAGCTCAGGGCTGCACGGTCGGCCCTGCTGCCGTGCCGGGCGATGGCCTGGGTCAGTCCCCTCTGCTCACTCAGCTCCTGCTCCAACTCCTGAACACACGACGTCAGTATGAGTTTTATACGTTTGTCTCGGGTCTCACAGACTGAACACACTGATGTTTGGATTCATGTCACATGACTTTTTGATGCTGACTCGTATATTTTAAGATGCTGGGTTTTAAATCTGTTAAAAGTAAAACAAAAACGACAGTATATCAATAAAGCAAGTGAACTGCTTTGTATTTTGTCCGTTTATGTCATTCCACGGTCAATACCACGAATTCACCTTCTTAAAGCTACAGATCGTTTTTAAATCTGGCATTTATGGAGTGACTAGAGAGCGTTACCTTCTGCTGCTGCAGGCTGCACTGCCTGAGGAGTCTGTTTCTTGGCGAAGAGAAGATCTCCTGAACGCTGCTGCTGCGCTGCAACTTCGCTGCAGGGCGGTGCTGTGCCTGAGGTGCCGGCCGTAGAGAACAGATGAGAAGATCGTTTCATTATTAAGATAAAATTAGACCGTGTCTTTATTGATGCACAGAGGCCAAGCACAAAAGATCACTTGTTTGGAAAATGTGCAGTTCTGGTCCAACCACAGATTTTTCCTTCCTGATCAGCTTGTTCAGTTTGTCTTTTATGATGTTTTTAATGACATAAAACACACAAAGGAGAATCTTCGGATCCTGCAGACTTGAGTGGGACGCTCGACCCAAAAGACATGCAGACAGTATGAAACAAGACGAACCTGCTTCCAGGCCAAGCAGGAAATCACTAACTAGGAGCTGGTTTATTTGTGAAGCGGTTAATGATTATCAGGGAGTGACTCTGCCACATGTGCAGCTTCTGCTCTGCTGTCAACAGCAAGAATTCATTTAAACCTCCTCAGACATAACCAGTTACTTTACTCAAGTACATTTCTTACAAATTAAGTACATTTACTTTTGGCTTCTTTGACTTTTATTCCACTACATCTAATTTTTACTCCCCTACATTTCTATTCATCTGACTTTACACATTTCATGAAAACAAATCACCGGTGAGACATGAATCTCTTCACTTAACCAGGATGAGACAGCGGTTCTATTTAAAGTGACTTGTGTGACATAGTGGCAGGTCTCACAGTGAGCCTGTTACTCCGACTTTGTTCCGTCCACAGAGATCTGCAGTCGCTGCACGGGAGGGAAAACCCTCCGACTGATCAGATATAGGACTTAAAGGCATCAAACGTCGTCTCCTGATCTTGAAATGAACTTTTTGTGTACAAAACTACATTCAAACATTCAGTGAGCACGTGCGTGGAAAAGCCAAAAACCAGCAGGTCAGAGGAATGTGTGAGCTTGTGTTTTGCGTACGTACCCGTTCCTGTGACCCTCTGTGGCCCGACGTCCTCTCCTCTCCTTGTCTGTCTTGTAGCAGTTGCTGGAAGGACAATAGCTTAACCTTCAGGAGTTCCAGTTTAGAGGACAGGAGCTCAGCCGTCTCCTGCAGGGACCCTGCGGCCCCCAGGTCGTCCTGCAGCTGCAGTGAAGACAGGCTCGCCACCTTCCGCTCGATCTCCAGCAACATCTCCTACACATGAACGCAAACACACTTGGGGTGAATCTCCTGCTCATTAGACATTAGGGTTGTTTCTCTATAGTTTTGACACTCTTCTCTTTGTCTCTGTTCGGTCATAGTATGTCCACTTTTAGTTGTATTTGTCCCCTTGTGTTTTAACTGATCTAAATCTGCAAACCGCAGGTTTTTTCATACAGCTTCTCCCAAAATCCACGTTAATACTACAAGTCACAATTCACAGTTCACTGCCATCAGCCAATGAGAAGTCTGGATTTTGGCATTTGAAGACAGGCCTCAGATTGTTTTGTTCACCTGCCAGACACACCCAGGTTTGTATTGGGCTTCACTTTCACCCTGTTTCTTTATTTCAAACCACGGGTTACAATAAATGAAGATAGTGAGGCGAGCTGTAAAAGCAGCGTACGTGTGCCGGACGTCGTATGATGTTAAAATTAGATGTGACAGGAGTCATCTGTGTTTGCCCGCAGTTTCATTCAAATGCGACGTGTGTTTCTGGGATGAGTTTGAAACTTTAAAAAAGGAGTTACATCTCAGGGTGAACAGCAGTGAGTTTCAGAGGGAACAAACCTGCCAAGGCTTTGAATAAAGACATAATGACATGCAGAGGCAGAACGTAACTCATATCTACTGTTAATGTACTGGATGTTTTACTTCCTTTCTTATCTTAGTTACTATGCAAATTCATATTTTACTTCTTACATGAAAGATAAAGTGATAAAAAGCTTTTTGGCAAAAAGTCAACTTTTTAGGATGGAGTAAAAGTCCACAAGAAGAAACACGCTTCGTTTTCCCCAATAGAACATCTGTCTGTCTCTGACGTCATTTAGACTTTGAAGTCTGCAGAGAAAGGTTCAATCATTTCCTTTGATTCAACAATTTACAGAGAATAAGTCACAAATAATACATTTCACAATTTTTGTTTGACCAGCTAATGCTGTTGTCTTCAGTATGAGGCGATAACGTCAATCAATATTGTAAGTAGCTGCAGTCACACTGTTAACGCCTCCTGCAACAACTCTACACGTCTGTCAAACTGCCGTCTGCAACTCACTTATGACGATGACTAACTGAGGCATCGCCATGACACTGAGAGAGTCTGAGCCGACAAAGATTAACTCCTTCCAGAAGGAGACTTGAAGCAAACTTCAGAGACAATAAAGAGCAAGTGAAAATCGATGAACTCTGTCCGCTGAGTCACCTGAGAGTGATGGGACGGGACGCACACGGATTTACAGCCAGTAAAACTATGACAAGCACTAATCACCACACAGACTTGGTAGGGTGTAAAAAAAGTTAAATGTGACTGTAAATTATTAATATGCATTTGCTGTATTCTTTAATGCTGAAGTAGAAAGCAGTGGCATGATGGCGAGCAGATTAGAGGAGACCACACTCACCTGATATACGGAACACAAACAAATGCTGTCACCGCCTGCACGACTGTGCTATCAGCACTGAGATAATGAAAGCAAACGCATCAGTGACCTATGACACCCCACTGCATGTCGTGTCGCAGACATGTAAACACATCCTGAACTGACTTTGCATTCCTAGCCGATGAGCTTTGACTCCGCACTGCACAATAGCGTCTATAGTTCATACATCATACAACACGCGACTCTGTGAGCGTTTCATCCTCTGAAAAAAATAAAAATCCCAGGAGAGCGGTTTCTTAACTTTGCTGATGGAGAAAGACCTGGAGTGAGCAGCATAACTTCACCATCAGTTGTATTTTGTTCACAAATTGTGCAATTTGAAATATTTGTGAAGCTAATCATTGCTATTAGTAGCTGCTTACTGCACGCAGACAGAGGAGGGGCCCGGCTGCAGTCAGAACTTTTTTCAACTCCACGTCACATTAAAGGCTTTTTAAACTTCATGAGGTCACCATAAAAAGTGAGTTGCTAAAATCTCCTGGTTTCTGCTGATTCCAAACAAACATAAGAGCAGCAGTTCAGATGCAATGTAGACCACAGGTGGATGACTGGGACTTCTGACAGTGAAGGACACTGTCGGAGGACACTTGCTGGATTCTGATAGGAAACTCTCTGAACACAGAGTTGTTTTTGTAATGGTTTCTTCGTAAATAATACAAGTCTTTAACACACAAAAAGTAAAAAGTACACACTAGTAAAATCCCTGAATGATTGACAGGATATGATCTAGGTGTTAGCTACCAAAAACACATTTTGCCTTTCCTCCCTGGTTTAGAAGAAATCGGATTCTCTTTTGCGTTTCATATGTAAACAACTAATTCAGCATTTGTGCACAAATCAGCTTCTGTTTATGCCTTTTTTACCCAAACTGAGCCACTGTCACCTTCAAACAGCAGGAGGGAAAAATAGGCACAAAAGCAACTTTTTATTTTAAACATATTATATACAGAATCATTTTTATCACCACGTAAGTTCTTTGTCAGCAGCAGCTCGCTACCTGTTTGTTTGTCGTCCTTTTTAAAAAACACGTTTATGAACTAATAAAAGTTCATAGAACTACTATATCCATAAAAATTTAAAAAACAAGTATCTGTCCAGTCAGCACAGACTTTATGATCTACAGGTGAATAACTCTACAGATTAGTAGTGTTGCATCTGACTGAAGATGTGTTTCAGATGAATAGGCTTGCAATATCCTGCTTTATATTTTTTCAAACCCCCTTTACCCTCATAATAAGAGGGAAAGTAAAATAATGGAAAAACAAGCTTCGGAAAAGAAACAGATTCCGTAAAGCCACATAGAAAATAAAAATCTGTTTAAAAACAGTTTAAAAGAGTCGACCTGGGATTTATCATTGACTCTTAGTTGATGCTTTAGTCGCCGTTAAAGCAGCTGCTCTTTGAGCCTCGACATCTAAGACATTCAAACAGATCCACATGTTTTCTGTCCCCAGGGGGGTGGGGCCTACCTGACAGGTGAGGAGCTGCTGCTCCACGCCGTCCTGCATGGCTGGTGAACCGGCATCTACCAGGCTCCTCTGCGCTTTCTGCAGCCAAAGCTCAAGCTGGCCAACTCTATCCAGGAAACCATGAAGGACACGTTGGCTAGGGCAGGGCCCAGACTGGAACCCGGGCTGCTCCAGCCCCTGTGACACAAACACAACACACCTGGCTGAACCTTCCCGCTCCAGAGCGACAGGAACAGTGGGGGAGACAAGATGAGAGCTGAAATGCTTGGAAGCAAACTGCAGCTTCAAGTGGAGACTACCAGAACAGGTCGCAGCTCTGCTGCTTCTCTGTACTAAAAGTTGTGAGTGTAACTCAAGCTCTCACAAAGCCAGTTCCAGTCTTCCCTGCCTGCTTATCGCTTTCAGTCTCTCTCCTCTGTATATCCCTCTCTGCTCCACCCACTTGGAGCCGAAACCACTTCCTGGAGCGATGGTGGCGCTCCAGTGACAGCAAGAGCGAGAGGGAATGACAGTGAAAGAAAACAGGCCTCGGGCTGCAGGGGTGGAGCCGAGGCAGAGGGCAGGGTGAGCTGAGCAATCACAAAACACACGGCACGCACTTTCACACTTCCTCATTCAGCTCCTAATACTGTCTGCAGCTGTCAATCACGTGTAGACGTGTTGAAACTGTCACATGAATCATTTCTGCACGTGCAATTAAAAGTCCAGAAGTGCCCAGGTCTCTCACAGAGAAGCGCCCGCATACAGTTGCTAAGAAACCACGGACGTCTGGATGCAGCCAGACTGGAGGTGAACGCCAAGAGTCAACAAACCTGTTTGAAATGTCAGGATTAATCACGTGCCTGCAGCCTTCACCTGCGTTGACATGGCTGAGTCTAACGTGACTTTAAGGAGCCTCTAGGTGTTAAGGTTTAGTCATTTCACGACGAGTTTCCTGCCTTTAAATGACTTTGGCTGTTTGTTTCTCTTGTTTTTTCCCAGACAAGATTTGCAACATATCAATGGATCAAGGTCAACGAGTGAAACTGTATTGAATGCACATCACGTGTTCATTTTGTGACACATCTTAGTAATTCAAGGTCACAAATGATTCCTTAGACTGCAAATGACTACATTTAAGTAACAAATGGACTCTCTATTAATCCCACTAATGATTAATTTCTTGCCCTCGAATCATTAATTTAAACCATATCGTTTTGCATATTTGCTCCCAGTCTCCTCCAGGGCACCAGCTGAATAGAAATTCACAAATGGAAATGCATAATGGAACCTAAATGCACCACGATAAATTGCAAATGAATCCAGTAGGACTAAAGTCTCCACATGAAACGGGATAAACTCCAGGCTGTACGTCTGCGTCCGCTGCCGAGCTGTTCGAGGGCGAAGAGCAGGGCTGCAGGCGGAGAGTGGAGGCAGGAGGCTCGGAGGCCGAGAACGTGTGTATGTGTGGTGACTACAACTCGTGTGTTGTTTTTCTAAACGGCGTCGATGGGTTTTACCAGAACCACTTCAGCTGCTGTCAGAACCGGGCTTCGAAGCCACACAAACCACTGTCCAGCTCACAGATTTCTAATCATTTCTTGGCCGTGTTTACACCGGTTTCGCAGAGGTTTGTGTGCTGTGTGTGTGTGTGTGTATATACTCTGTGTGTCTTCAGCCCCTCGGGGTGGCTGCCATCCCCCCTCCATGCAAGCCCGCTCTGTCCTTTCATGAGCTCCTGACACAGAAAAAGAGAGACGGAGGAGTAGATCATTGTTGTGGGTTTATTTGTATTTGGGTGTGTAGACACAATGGAAAGACAAAAGTGGAACTTGGCAGTAGTACAGCACATGCCGTGTGATGTAAGACGTCTCAGTATCGCTGCTTTCAGGTGAAACCTTTACATCTCCAAATCTGTCGGCTTCTTAAGTGTTTTTACTCGTCTTGGCCTATTAATGATGACTTGCTAAAATGAAAAATGTGCCATCTAACACAGAATAAGAAGCGTTTGATTATTTGGAGTTTCAGGGTTTTCACCTGCCAACAATAGTGTGTTAATCAGTTATGGTATCACACCAGTGCATTTTCATGGCCAGTTTCAAAGAGAACTCTTAAAAGCTGTGAAGCCAGAATACGATGATTCATAAAGAGGCAGGAATCAGTCTCCTCACCGTGCTGCTGTCAAACAGAGACTGAAGTAAAAATGAATCAGTTTATCAATCACCTCTGTAAACAACAAGTCATGTAAAGTTCAGCTTATGGAAATTAAAAAATGTCAAATGCATTTAAGCAAACAAACAGGAGTTTATTTGAACATATAGACTCTGCAGTTGCTGATAAATAAGCTGCTGTAAGTGACCATTCCCTACATTACAAAACACTCTTCACAGAATATGTCTATTAGAACATATTGTTTCTGTCTTGTATCAAAACATCTTAACCCATGAAATTCACGATACATGCAAACGCTTATTACAGACTCTTAAAAAACATCCACCCCACATGCAAATAAATCATGTTTGGAAAAATAGTGACGACCACCCTGCATACTCCAAATAACACGCCGTGTCCAGGCGTCACTAAATGGGCAGAAACACTGTGAGCTCAGGTAGCGTATATGTAAACACACATTCAAACTTAGAAAAAGTGCATATTTAGCACACGGCTGAATAAATTTAAGAATTTAAATTGAGTAGTTCCATCCACTACTTTAGTTTCACAATGCAGCAAGTAAAACCGATAAACCATCTAAAATCTAGTGTAAACAAAACTGGAATTCTCTGCCATGTAAATGCACTGAGGGTTGAAAGTAAGGCATCTAGAAGAAGACGGGCATCTAGAAGAAGACGGGCATCGGGTTCGGTGCTAGAAGATCTCAGGTAGATCACGTTCTAGAAAGGCTTAATTTGTTTAAAGTAAAAAAAAAAAAAAATTTGTGTTCTCTAAACAAAAACTGAACAAAACACACAAAACAAAAAGCACAAGTTCCAGGTCGTGTTCTCGAAGATTCAAGACGCCCTGAAATTTGCGCTAGAGGAGAGGTTTGGGCAACCAGGCGTAAATATGACAGGTACCGATTTTGTCCTAGAAGAAGTCCCACCACTCTGGAACAATTACATATTCCAGAACTTGTTTTGCTGAAGACCTAGAAATCTAAAATTGATTCTTAAGCATTTTATGATTCGAAACACAGAAGACTGGGAGATCTGCGACAGGTTGTAGCTTTTGTTCTAGAAGACATCAGGAGTCCCATGGTTTGTTTGCATGAAAATAATATTCTCGCAGAACTCCAGAGCTTGTTTGTGAAGAGAACATATATCTGTACACAAGAGTGTTGACTTTAATATAGATAAAATTAACTTTAGGAGTTTCCATATTTTTAAAAAGGTAGTTCTAATTCTACAAATGAATACAGGAACATAATTTTATATATTGTAGAAAATAATATGTTTAAAAAGTCGATTCAAGAAACAAAGGTTCGTTTAGATCAGAGTTTTGGAATACATTCATTCAAGACTAGAGGGAAGTCTTGAAATCCAGACTCCGGTCTAGATAAAGATACATACTTTAGCCTTGGTTCAGGAAGAAAACGGAGTTGTGAAGTAGGTTCTAGAAGAGGATGGAGGTTCTATGATCGCTGTCAGAAAAGCAATGAAAAGTCTACAGTTTATTGTACAAGAAGCTTTGCTCCTAACTCTGGGAGTAGTTCTAGGCTTGGATTGAGAAGTGAAAAGTTCTAATCAAAGAGGTTCTAGCTCTAGGAAACGACACACTTTTGCTGGGACCCAGAGTTGGACTTGGAGACTTTTACGGTCGAGGCTGTGTTTACCATGCTCTCAGACTGCGACTGGGTTCTGACTGTGGCCAGGGGCTTTGATAAAGCCTCAGATGAACTTGCTTCTGGGGTGTCAGTGGGACCCTCAACATCCTGAAGAAACATGAGCAGGGTTAGAAGATCAGTCAGGTGAGTCAGTTACAAGGACCGAGGGTTGTAAAGATGACGAGTCAGTTACTGATACACATGGTATTACAATCAGTTATCTTTAGTTATGTTATCTGGTACAACATTATTATAAAGGATTATAAAACATTAGCTTGCTCTTGTGGTAGCTATTAAAACTTTACCTCAATAAGACAGATGTTGACATTAATACATAAAACTATGAGTGACTAAAGTCTTAGTTGTATTTTAGTATTGTGTATTAGATCACAACTGCTAATAAGAAACAAAATTGCACCAAAACCAACATTCAAGATATTCAGTTAAATCAAAGTCCCTTAAATCGACAAAAAGTCTTTGTTCATTTCTTATATTTTCTTATAGTTTTTAGGTTATTTTGGAGGAAATTGATGCAATGGTGAATGGTGCAGTTGCGGATGTTTTTTAATCTCTCCTTTTTCCCCTTAATTACTTGTCAGTTTGAGAGTTGTAGGTTCTCCTGTTTTAACTGAAGCGCACCAACAATTTTGTCCATGTGTGTATGATTCAGTCTCTGCTGAATCGGACCCGACAGCAACATACGTCTTTAACCACAGCACTGCTGATGTGGTTCCCTACCAACTATTTACTACAGTCTTTTAATACACATCCAGAAGTTGTTTGTAGGATCAATTGATTGTAATTTTGGTGTTTTCTTTGCATTTATTAACAATATGATATAAGATTTAACAATTGATCCTATTTAAATAATTCAGTTACCTGTTCATCTTTTTCAGTCTGCTCAGTGCTTTGTCCAGTGGCAGCTTCAGGCTCTTCTGAAACTACAGGTTCCTGACACCAACAATGACACAAGCATTAAAAACAAGATAACAATGATAAACGGTTCAAAGCTAAATTAATGTCAGTAACATTTCCTGAGATTCTGCTGTGCAGTTACAGATTACAAACACTGTTTGATACTGCCATCTAGGGGAAGGACACTGTCCAGGAACAGGTAATGCAGGGGGGAAGAAAATAAAGGAAGTGGAAATAGCAGTGAGTGAGGAAAGGGTCTGATATAATGAGTAGGGACACGGTGTTAGAGGTGAACAGAGTGAAGGAACTCCGTGATGTGGAAAGCAGAGTGACCCAGGTCAAATGAGCTCATAAATTAGTTTAATTGAATGACTGGTTTGTTGGGATCTATAACATAAAGATAATTGGTAAGGTCTCAGACACCCTAATGATCTACATAATACAATTGCTGAACTTTATATTTCAGTAATTTTTCCTACAATTACAGTAGTTCTGAAATCATCTAGAGTGGGAAATCCCTCCCACAGAAACTGAATGTTGCTGACCTTGGGTAACAAGCATCTCCAAGAGGGGGGGGGCAAAGAGATGATCAAAAGGACAGAACAGAGAAACTCAAAAAGGTTTTCCACGCTAGGTCTCAGTCTTCTTTACCTGTGGAGAAGTGCCCAGGAAAACATCCCAGAGCCACCACAAAATACCTCCTCCACCTTCTTCCACTCTCTGCTCCTCACTCCCTTTATTTTCTCCAGCCTCTTCAGCCTGGAGCACGCCTTGATGCTCCCGCTGCTGACACGGAAACACGCTCATGTGCAGAGTCACACAGAATTGGGGGGAGGTTAAAAGTGCATCTGGGACACGCAGTTGCAAGTTGACCAGAGTCTCTGATTGTTTTTGGTTTCGTTTTTACTAAAAGCAGCTATAGTGTATGTAACTTGCATACTCTCTCCAGTGCCTGTCTAATCATTGTCGAACATTTTCCACTGATTAAAAGTACATTTGCAGAAAAGCTATGTAATAGACTGAGGAAGAATTATGTAATATCATATTTAAACACAGATAGAGACCATCTTCAACAATTTAACAACACTGCGAAGTAAGAGTTTCTTTTTAGCATTTTCTGACATACTGTACTGTTCAATTCAATCAAAACACTTTAGTTACTCATGTATTTTGTACAGTATTTTTGTTTTTGTCTTTTCCACTAAATGATGTCATGTTATCATATGTTTGGTATGAATATGAACTCTGGGATTACAATGAAACAATTCCCCCTGGGCTTAAACAAAGCTCCACTGCTCAGCATGCATTCATGAGGAATCTAACTGGGAAGGGAGACGTGATGGTCAATATTTTGATGGGAAGATATCTTGCTGCTAATAAACTTGATGTCCCAGTATCTGCACTTTTAACGGTCACAAATATTTCCAGTTGAAAAATTAGTATGATCAAGCATGCAGGGAAAAACAATAACTTTAGAAGATTAAATACATTCGGGTAATGACACAAGGGTGGATTATCCATGCGTGTTAGTAGAAACCACTCTAAACTTTACCCTACCATACCAGAAAGGACCCAAAACAATTTTTAAAAGAACCACCTTCCAAGACTACATGGTGAGTATTTGATTTTCAGTTTTCATCGGTCTGGTTATTTCAGCAAGAGCAGAGAGGCTGGCTGGCTCTGGCTTTCTTACCTCAGTGCTGCCAAAAGCCAAAGACTGTGCCTGTTCAGGTGAGGACTGCTCCACACTCAGCAGTGTGGCTCCAGATCTCGTTAGTACATCCTCTTCCACATGGACAATTCTGATTTGGCCCTGCTCTGTTTCTTCCGTCTGAGGAGAGCACAATTGTTTTACATTTAAACTGATCAGTTCTTGCTATTGCATGCAAAGGATTTTGTCAATAAAGGTTTTTCTCTCTAAAAACTCATAAATGTTGTAATAATTTATTAATTGGTGCAACAAATCGGTCACCTATTAACAAAGCACAATATACATTTTGGACCGTGAACCAAACTCACCTCCACCTCCTCTGAAGTGGATTTCAGGAGCTGCGGCTCAGAGCTGGTCTGCTGGGCTGATGAAGCCTTGGCCTGAACTGGAGTTGGAGGCTGCTGGATGAACAGGGCGGGAACCTTCTACAAAGAGAGTAAAGCCAAAGGTTCAGTGAAGGTCACGTCTTTATTAGCAGACTGACATTCACTGGTTGAGTGACTGACCTTCTCCAATTCGAGCAGCAGAGTCTGGAGTTGTTCCACTACAGTAAAGACAGTCAGAGTCTCCTCAGCCTTGTCTGGCAGACAAAGGCCTGGTTTACACTTCTGGATCTCAGCCACTGTTCTCCTCATGGACTGAATCCTCTGCTCGATCTCCTGTACACATAGGAGCATTTAGATACACACAAATTGGTGGACACGGCCATTTCAGGCTTGTTTAGGATTAATGGTAATGCGAACTCAAACCATTTTGTATTTCTTGACTCAGGTTCACAAAAATGTATTCTTTGTTCATACAATTTTTATAAAATACTGAATTAAAGAGATGCTTCATTTTTCAGATCTCACCTTAAGGCTTTCCTCTCTGGGGCTGGGGAAAGTCTCTGGAGATGATAGAAAAGTCTTGATCTCAGAAACTTGATTCTCCATCTGCTTGACCTCACTCTCAATGGCCTCCACCTCCTAGAATTCAAGAAATCATATTTGAGAACTGGGTTAAACCTAAATACAATAAATATAACTGAATATAACTGAGTCCACAGATGGTGACACTGACAGCAGCAGCGTGCTCCAGCTGGGACAGAGGAGCGGTGAAGTTGTCTTGAACGTTGGCCACCTGGTGATCGGCTTCGTCTAGTTGTTCCTGCAGAGTTGTGGTTTCGCAAACCTGTGACATTTCCTCTAGGACTGAACCGAAGCCCTGTAGAGTGGTCCGGATCTGTGCTGAGTCATTCAACACCATCTGAAACATAAGGTGGACACTGGGTTGTTTAAAAATGTGCTGAAAGTCAGTACAAATCTATCAAGACATTTAATTTTCATCAAACAATGCACATTTTTTAATCATTTTGCATATTGTAATAAATTAGACAACTAGCTGGTTTAAAGTTCAGCTGTCACAGCATGGTACACTGACCTGCAAAGCTTGAACGTGGCTGCTCAGACATTTTGCAGTAGTATAGGAATAGGGAGCAGCGAGCCATGACTGAGCCTCAGCCATCCAACTCTTAGAGCTTTTGATCATCTCCTTATGCTCCTGAAGCCATGTATGGATCTGACCAGCAACACAAAAAATAGTTTAATATTTTAAAACGGGTATGAACGCCATCACGTTGTTACCAAACATTTCCATCTCTGACACACACTTAATGAAGCATGCAACCAAAGGCATGACAGCACCAGTCACACTGCAGTGTAGAAACATGTGAAAACACCTTCAAAGAGAGTCAGACATTACAACACAGCACACATAAGAACCATTTACTGTTCCTGTGGGGAAACAGAATGTTTTGGATATGCGTGCTGATTAGCAAATGTCATGTTTGTGATGATGGAAAATAACCAGTTTAAGCAATAATTAAATACACAGGCTGGGTGGATTTACAAATTACAACAAATAAAAGAACTCATTATATCCTTGATGTTGCTTGACACCAAACAAACCTAGATGCACAACATGTAATTATAATTCAAAAATCAAAAGCTAAGATTAAGACTGGCAGTTTCTAATGTGTGTAGGTTTACAGAGAGAAAATGAAGACTTTCTGACCTTGCTGAGCAGGGTGGTCCTCTGCTCAGCCTGTTTGGCCAGTTGCGAGTGAAACTGCTGGACTTCCACCAGTCTCTCTGTGAGGATGAGTGTGTCCTCAGGCTTCTCTAAGTCCTGCATGTCTACTTCCAGCGCGGCCAGACATGAGTGCC
Organism: Channa striata; assembly: GCA_033026295.1. Lineage (NCBI taxonomy): Eukaryota > Metazoa > Chordata > Actinopteri > Anabantiformes > Channidae > Channa > Channa striata. The sequence continues at coordinate 21,197,512 of CM065183.1, forward strand.
ACACATCCAGCTCATCCCACACACGCTGAGCACAGATAAAGCATATGTGGAGCTGCAGTTTAGATTTTTTTTTTAACCTGTATTAACACATCGCATTGAATTGTGACGCCTGAATGAAAAGCCAGTGTAGAAGCTAAGAAGTGGAAACAGCTTAAGAATTTAATCAAAATCAGGTCTGTAGTGAAAACTTTGTGTTATTGACAAGCATTTTCTAAATTCATTTTTAAAAACATTTTACTTTGCTCTTGACATAATGCATTCTCTAAAAGTAAATTATGTAACAGTTACACTATGATGGACAGTGTACAGAACACTACGCTGGCAGACAACAAAGATGGTCGACTCTTTGTGTTACCCACCTTCTGAGTGATCTTTGCTTCAATCAAAGTGGGGTTTCTCAGTTCCAGTCTCCTTTGAACTGACCTCAGGCCAGCCTGGATCTCACACAGCTTTGCCCCCAGCCTGTGGACAGGACCGCCTCTCTCTACAGCTTCTCCCACCTGATACAACATTAACGGACAAAGATACATATAACTATAACTTGAAGCAAGTATCTGACTATAGACCATGTTTTAGAATTTTTTGATATATCTCGATCTTGTGCATCTCTGCAACTATAGGATTAATTCTCTTTTCGCCCCTTGCTAAAATTCTTTCATTTGAACACAAGACGGTGCTGTGCTAAGAAAAGCAACACGCTGGATGCTATATTTATTTAAGTATGTATCAATTCTTTTTCCCTGGTTATTACTCTTGTGTGAGCTATGATGATGAGGTATACTCCAATAGACTGGGCTTTGATTCAGCATTATGCTTTTAGAGTAAAGAAAAAGGAAAGAGGTGGTGGGGTCCTCCTCTGTCAAGCAGTCTAGAAATCTTAGAAATGGTGAGTTGCGTTACTGTTTAGCTTGTTTAGCAGTCTGTGTTAATAACACTTCAATAAGCCAGCTTTAGAGAGGTAAATGTTTAAGAATCTATAATCGTCGGGTGTTTTTCTACATGACGATGTTTCAATAGTTTTTTCTTTTGGTTTTCTTTTTTTGTCTGTCTGAGAAGTTCTCCCTGTGTTTTAGACAGTAGACATTTTAAATCCTTCCTGAAATTGCTTGATTATTTAACAAGTTAGTTACAAGTCTTGTGTACCTTTACTTCCACTCGCTGCAGTGACTGTCTGACTGCCTGCAGCTGGCCATCGATCTCGACTGGGACCGGTGTGTGCATGTCAGAGTATTTCATTTTCAGGCTCTCCATGATGCGTTGCAGCAAAGCCTTCTGGGTGTAAAGCTGGGTGTGGATCTCCTGAAATAGCAGAATGGAAGATAATCGTGTAAAATGTTCTACAGCGGTAATAATAATATTTTATGCATTGGTGTACTGATATATATGACATTTCAATGTGAAATGCCAAAAATCTGCTTTGTGAGAATCACTGACCACTATTGAAGAGAGAGATAGAAAAGAAAAATGCTTCCATCTAAAACAACTTTTCAGCAAACAGCTTTCTGAAAGCAAAATTAGCAACATTTTTGACAAGGTGGTGTTATTTTTTGTAACTGTGTATTTATTTAAAATACTAGAAATCCAACAGTATTTTAGTACATAAAAACAAACATTGATCTCATCTCTCTGCATATAAACTACTTACAAGCTTTTAGTGCTTTGTTAAGCAGTCAGCTCTCTCGTGCCGCTTTCTTCAAAGAGAACCTACCTCTCCAAGTCCTTCAATTCACATTAGTCAACAATTTTTACTTCTGCGAGGCTCTACTTCAAATAACAACCCACGTGAAAAAGAAAATCTGTAAAAAACCCAAGAGGCTACCTGAAATGTCCGATGGTCTGCTGAAGAGGCGGGTGTGTGTTGTTATCACTATGAGAAAACTGAGCGTTTGGGTGCGTGTGAAAGAGGGACACAAAGGATGGGAGGAAGAGTGGGTATGTGGAGACCGATTCGTTGCTTGCTGAATGCAACTTGTGTAGACATTAGAAAAAAAGAGAGAGGACGTACAGTATATGTTTAGCTGGCACAGTCCATTTTAGAAAAGTGGACAAAGGCGGTGATGCTCAAGAAAGTCTGCATCCTGGAAAAGGGACATTTACACAGGCTCAGTGTTTATAACCCTAACAGTAATTTCAGAGTTACAGTTAAGGTTACTGTGAGGGCAGGGCTTGAGAAATGCAATATTTTATTAAGTGTCCTCATAATTACAGAGGTAGAGATGTAACTGTGTGTCCATGAAAACAACTTGGCTACAGAGGCCACCTGAAAGATCCACTTACAACAGTGAACAAAAGGTGTCTGGTATAAGCGGGGGTGGAGTTAGTGGTTGAGAAGAGTGGGGGTGACAGAGGAGGCAGTCAGGTCTTTTATCAACACAGACCCTCTTGAAGGGTAAAAGGAAATTTGTGTCAGTTTATATTATATGTCATATAGGTCTTAATATGTCTGTTTAGACACTACTGGAAAGGTTTGACTGTTAGGATGTTAGTTTAAGGTTTCATGTTAGAATTAGGAATAGGGAAGGGATCAAGGATATTTGTTTAGTTGTGACTAAGCTGTCTTCACAAATGTAGACCAGAGTGTGTGTGTGTGTGTGTGTGTGTGAGAGTGAGGAGGGAGCACTACAGCACCAAGTGGGGAAAGGTTGGCCCACGTTCAGATTCCAGGACAAAGAGGGATTCTCTGGGTTGGTGGGTCAATAGAAGTGAAAACCGACCAGCATCCAGGCATGAGGCCAGGCCAACAGTTACATTCAGACATTTCATTTTTACTGGACACAGACTAACCAGCCTTTTGTTTGCACTACAAAAAGCAGTCAATTTACTGTATTAGTTTGCCCAAGTAAAACAATTAAAACCCCTTAATGAACACATCCACTATTTATCATATATAGTCAATATATACCTCGAGTCTTTTATTGGATGCAAGTTTGTCTTTTACTGACAGTATTCATAAGCTTCACGAGAATCATTAATGCACTAACAGTAAATGCGCCCTGGTTTCGAGGAGAAAACCTTCTTAGGTAACCAATATAACCAATAAACCAATATACATGCACCTACACCTGGTTACCGTGTTGTTGAGAGTCTGGTTTATCCCTAGTTGTAATGTTACACAAACTGCAATCATAAAATCAAAAACACTTAAGTAATGGCTGCTCAATCAGCCTGCTGCAATTTGTTGGCAAGAGCAATGCAGCAGAACATGAATGCAGTTCTGCGTGTCCTCCTAAGGTACTTTTGTGTGCTAGGTGCTTCATGGTTTAACAGCTGCTTGGAAATCCATAGTGTGTCTGCACATACGCCCGGAGTGTTGTGTTTACCATGACCATAGTGGCTTTTACCTCCAAACTCTCACAAAATATGAGCAAATAGACTAAAAGAGCCACTAGCTGTAAATAACACTTTCCCATCTAGGATTCTAACCAACAAAAACAGGTAGGATGTAATCTTGATTAACAGTAGATTAGGAAGAGGAATGTCCCACCGGTAGCTCCTGTGTGCTGTTGCTTTGCTCCATCTCAGACAGAAGACCATCTGTGGTTTCCAGCCAAATCAGGATGCAGTGCAACTGTTCGCGAACTTTTTCTCTCTCCTCCAGCTCCGTTCTGGCCGCCTCCAAACCCTCTCTGCTCTTCTTTTTCACACTGTGGAAACACACATTTATGCTTTGAGTAATCTATGCAAAATTTCCATGGCCTCTAACCTTAAGTCCACCAAGTTAAGAGCATGCATTGACAGCATCCAACAATAAATTCAAAGCACACAGCCCTAGTTGCAGTCTGTTGGGTGTCAACATGTTAAAATCCTGTACAATTACAAAGGGTCTGGGGTAAACATCTGACCCACTCTTACTTGATTGCTTATCTAGGCTTATGGTTAATTGAGTTATTTGTGTCAATGGCCTGAATGTTGCCTAAGAAAAACATTGAGAATCAATCAACAAAGCTACTAGAAAAGCACAAGAGTTCTAGAAAACATGTAGAAATATGTCCCTAAAGTTTTACCAATATATGGAAAAAGTCCTGCGTTTTATTTTGTCTGGGGAAATTTCTGTTTTAATTTGATGGCCTGAGAAAATCAGAAATTAGATCAAAACAAGGAAACCTGTACAAAATCACAATGAGGTCAAAAAAACTCTTACGTGGCGTATCGGGCCTGCATCGCCTGCAGCTGCTGACAAAGCGGAGTGGGAGGAGCTTTCTCCAAGTGGGCAGGAACACCCAGTAGCCGGGCAGCACGCAGTTCCAGCGCAGACAGTGATCGATGCTCGCAGTCCAGTCTGTCGTGGTACTGCTCCCAGGTTTGCAGCAGGTCATGAAGTGCCTCAGTGGAGACCTTCTTATGGGAGTCACCAGGAAGCTCTGCCTCAACCTGTTCTAAGACAGTGGAGGCTTTTTCCACCTAGGAGGAGGAATCGCACCATTTAAAATGTAGGGATCATATTTTCTTGCCAAGTCAGTTTCCCTCATTTCTTATAACACCTACCACCAAGTGTAAAGTATATTTCGTAATGGTATAAATATATTTTAAAAAAATGAAGAGTTCATGTAACCCTTCACTTACACTGTTAGTAATTTCCCTCCATTCTCTGACCCTCTCTTCACTACGAGCTTGTAACTCTTGTGTGCACCATCGCAGTCTTGCTGCCCGTTTCCACAGAGCAGACACTGAAGCCTCCCTGCCTCCACGACAGCTCAGCTCTGGGCACCATTCCTTCAGCTCGTCCAGATGTTTCCGAAGGGACTCTACATCCTCACACAGAGCCTGCACAATAGAGAATACAATTGGATATTTTAAAAAAAAAAATCACAAGTATAATAATAATTTTGTAAAGTTAAGTTGTAACGGCAAAAATTATCAATCAGCATCAACTTTTCTACAATGATACATTAAAAAAAAAAAAAAAAGATTTGGGTCACGTAAGGACATGGAACAGTGTGGAGAAGAAGTCTGTTATGTACTCTGAGCTTTGCCTCCTGGTCAGTGCAGTCATCAAGACAGGTGACTTTTTGAGACATCAAATGTAAGAGGCTGTTCTCTGTGCTCTTCACACTCTGGACGATTTCTTCTTGGCGCCTGATGTAATTTACGTGATGTTCTGCACACCTGAATGTCAGAAATCCATTAAAAGCAGAAATGTGAATGCACACAATGGCCCTGCAGACTCATGATTGGGGACATTTTAAAACAAACAGGTTTTATCTGCAGCTTTAGTTATTCTTTCATCAGTTTGTCATAACATGCGTGTATTTTTTAGCCTTTAAAATTATATATTAAATAACTTTTACAAACTTTTCATTACAAATATGAACTGAATTTGCTATGCAACTACTTAGGTTTTTTGTTTGTATTATTCTTCCCTTTGTCCACTGTTAGTTTGTGTAACTGCAACAGAGAAATCTGACGTTGGATCTGTATAAAATACCCTTTATAATACTGAGCAGTCCATTCTGGTTGAAACCAAACCAATAAAGGAAAGGAAACTAAAATTATTTTAGCTCTTTGCATATTTTCATCTTTAAGATTTTTCAAAGAAGTTGAGGGCTTCAGCTTCAGTGTGGTATTTGTACCTGCTAAGATGCTCCAGTTGGGCGTGGCCCTTTGCCTGGAGAGTAGACATCCTCACCAGGAGTTGGCTCAGAATATTCTCCTGGAGCTGCTCCACCTTCTGGGGGGACAGGTATGAATGCAGAGCTGTCTGGCTCTGGAGCTGCTCCACATGGGTCTGAAACTGCTGCTGTAGCGCAGCCAGAGCCTGCTGGGTCACCTCCAGTTGCTCAGAGCAGAGTCCGGCGAAGCCTTCTAGCGGCAGCAGCGAGACCTCGATGCCCCTCAGGAATCGTACTGCTTTCTTTACATTACAGGTGTAGCCTCTCAGTGACTCCCTGGCTTGTAAGATGTTCTCCTAAATTATAATAAACAAATTCTTAGAGCTAGGATCTTTCATTTGTTGCTCTCAGGCTATTGTGTTCCATTTTAAATATAAAGTTGACACCACTTTTTTAAGTAAGACTGTGAATACAGCTATAATAAATACAGTACAATCGAGGGTACGACATTGTGGAAGAGGTCCGCAGACCTTTCTGAGCCAAAGGCTGTGACTAGAGAAAATATATTGTTCTCTCGTTACAGAGGATTTGGACACACACAGGGAGTTAGTTGCCATTAAAAATCATTGAAATAATATTTCATCTAAGATAACTTAGCAGACACTGTGATTTAGTATGTTTCAAATGCTCCTCTGTGATCATCAGAACTAAAACATTATTAACAACAATTAAAAGCATTTGAAAATAAAAATAAACACAACTTGCCATATGGGTGTCACATTGACTGAGAACAGCATTCTTCAAATCTTGAGCCTCTCCTCCTTTTCCATTTCCTTTTTTTTCCTCTAGAACGTTCAGGGCTCTTATTCTTGACTCTACCGTCTTTTTCAAACACATGATTTTTTGATATTCCTTTGTGATCGCAGTTTCATTTGGCTCCAAAACAGAGAGTCTTTGAAGCCTCTGCTGTGTGTTCCTGAGAAAGGCCTGAGTGGATTTCCTCTCTGATTCAAGGTCCAGGTCTTTAAGGACGTTCCACTCAATGATGCTGAGGTTGCTGTTGAGCATCATCTCCAAGGTTTTAAGGTTCTCCTCATTTTGTTTAAGCCTCTGACGCTCAGTGGTCAGCTGTGAAGGGTAGAGGTCAGCAGAAATTATCTGAAGTTTAGAATGAACTTCCTTGCACAAAAACTTTACCAGAGGAAACTGGAGGAGGAGGCTCTGACAAACTTTATACTTCTCCCGCAGCTCTGTGCTGTCTTCTTTAGTCGTCTTTACCTGTTCCTCAATATTTTCTTTGAGATCTTCCACGTGTTGCCTCATGTTCAGGTATCTTTCATGATCATGGGCCTTCATTGCAAGACCTTCCATTTTGCTGTGAAGCTCAGAGATGATTGAGTGCAATCCCCTTGTCTTTTCTTGGGGAACCAATGGTTGCATAAGACTAACCTGGGAGCTGTGCTCCAAAATCATTTGTTTGAAAGGCTTCAAAGCTTGCAAGGACTCCTTTGTAATAGGGAACTTGTGTCTGCTAACATCTAACATCATCTGTCTCAGCCTTTTTTCGATTGTGACCAGACTTTTCTTGCCTAATTCTACAGTTTGAATGAGTTCATGCAGCTCACTTTTGTTGCCCTTCTCATTTTTGCTAATGGCTTTGATGTCTTCCTGGAGGTTGGTAAGCTTTTCAAAGAGCTGACAGTTCTCTGTGAGGCTTAGTTCGGGGGAAATGTCTCTACTCTTTATTAAAAGAGCCTCACATACAGCAACATGCTTCTCAGCCTCAGCAAGGGTCTCTTGGATCTGACGAACTCTGCGATCCAGTTCAGTAGGGCTCTTGAGCTCAGTGTCTTCTTTCCTGGAGGCCTCTCTGTGTAGGTGAGCAACAACCCAGGAGTCTAGATCAGCAATTTGCTCTGACAGCTTTTCTCTGGTCTGCAGTCCAGACTCCATCTCTTTCACAGCATTTGCCAGCTTCTCAGTAGTGGACTTGGAAAGTTCTTCAAGGGATCCAAGTAAGGAGCGCACCATGGGCACCTCCTCAGCCTGGTCCAGCTGTGGAAGGAGATCTGTCACCTCCTCTACTAGAGCCTCCAATTGACCCTGTTTGGTCATCACATCAGACTGCAGCTTCTTCAGATCTCTGAGCTGCCGATGAACCTCCTCGGGGCGAAGAGCCACCCTCTTTGTCCTTCCCTCAATGTCACTCTCTGTCTGCCTTGCCCAGGCAAGGCCATCCCTCATGACTACAATAATTTTCTCCATGATGGGGTTGCTGCTGTTTTGGGTTTGGGAGGAGACTAGTTCCTCTAAGTGGCTAGTTTTGTCTTTGACCATTTGGAGCCCCTGTTGTATGTCTTTTGTTTCCTTTTCCCACTTTAAACCAATAATTAGTGCCTCTGACTGTTGTTGCAAATGGAGATATGTCTGCTGGGCAGCTTTAAGCTCAGCATTGGCCTCCATCAACTGCTGTACAATTTTGCAATTCCACTGTGTAACTGAAAGAGATGTGGAATCAAGATTTCTGCCAATAATTTCTAATTTTTTCTGTAGCCCTATAATGTCTAATAGAAGGCTCCTTATCTCATGAGAGTGGATCTCTGTGTGATGAAGGCTTCTATCCACAGCTCTTTCCATGCCTCTCCATTTCTCTTGTAGGCTCTTTAACTCTGTATGTGCGGTGGCTCGCTCAGACCGGCTAAGGTGAGGGGACAGCTTGGCAAAGCTAGCAAACAACTCGCGGAGCAGTACTCCCTTCTCCTCCATACTTCTCTGTAATGAGCGGAGTTGCTCTGCCTCCTTGGAACTGCTCTGCTCTGGGGACCTTAAAAACACACACCATTTATGTTGTTGCAACAGGTTATGAAAAAAATGGAGGTGATGAGTGTACTGTGAGATGTCCAAATATTACAAAAAATGTGTATGTTATAAGTAACTTATTCTCATGTCAGAACTAGTCAAAATGAAATTTGAGGTGTTGACTTTTGAACTCTTTGAAATGCATATTTGATGTATAGCATAGTACCTTAATATGTACAACTTTCTGTTTTAGAAAGTAGATGTCAACTCACATTTCTAAAGCTTTTAGTTCTGCTGTCTGTCTCTCCATGGTTCTCATAGCTGTTTGTATCTGCGTACAGTAATCAGTCACAAGCTGCAGTTGGGCTTCTTTATCCCTGATGATTGCAGCTGCATCCTGGGCAGCAGCTCTCCACTGGTTTTGTGCATGCTCCAGAGCATCTCTGTTTCCATCAGCTCCTTTCTGCTGGGAGAGCAATGACAACTGGACCTGGGCAGTCTCACTGCACTGCTGTACTCGGCAATAAAAAACACACACAGGTAATTATTATTTTCCATGGAAACATTATGTTTGTTGAGATCATCTGATTAGTAAAAACATGCAAAATTATAGGAGTTCAATATTTCAACACGCAGTAATCATAGTAATGATAAAGGGATTCTTGGACAGTTATTTTGGAAAGAAACGTAATATGTTTCGAACATCAAACCTAAAAACAAGCTAGAGGAGACATTCCTTCGGAATGCCCAATTATGGCATTTTGGAAGGAATACTACTAAATAGTAGCTGCTGTAAATCATTATTTCATTCATCCATCATCTGACCTGAGCCTCCTTCACCAGCCAGGCCATGGCTGGTATACTGAGCTCAGCTGGATGGTTCTTGTAGCTCAGGACTTCAGATACCACCTTGCTTAGACAGGTATCCAAATCACTGGTAGATGTAATCAGAGCCTCTGGGGCATCCTCCAATGGTGCACCCTTGAGACACAAAGTCACAAAATAGAGATTGAGGTCCAGAACAGGCTTTGATGAAGTCTAACATTTAGCCTTTTTGTAAAAACTGTATAAAGAAAATAAAAATGTATATTCAATGTTATTATTCTATCCAGAAGTACTCAACTTTAGGAGTTTCTGATTTCTTTTGGCAGTTTAATGTCTATTTGTTTGGATACCATGTAAAGGAAAGATAAAATTACAATCTATTTTAAATCCTGCAATGTAGTCACTTTCATTTTCAGCATAATACTTGGAAAAGGCTATGAATTATTTCTAACTATTTCTTTTCCTAGGTGATTCCTAATGATGCAAAACACAAGGCACTCTTTCAGCAAGCAAACATGATACCTCCATGAGCTGAGTGCTGGGTCCTGCCCCTGCAAGCAGATGTATTTCTGTGAAGATGGTTGAACCTTCTGCAGCATCCAGAAGTGTTTCTTCAGGCTTAACAGCTGTTGCTTCTGTATTGTCTTTGTCAATAGGTAATCCTTCTCCTGGGATTACTTCACCCAATACAACATCAGTGGATAACGTTTTAACTATCTGCCACGATACTGGCGAAATCTTCTCAACAACGAACACTTGCTCCTATTGTGGACATCAAAAACAGTGTTACTGCAAAAAAAAATTCGGATGCAGATTTGTATAGCTTACCAGTCAAGCTATGGATTCTGTCTTTTTGTGAAACAAGTCTCAAATTGCTACCCCAAGGCACTCAGATCTTTCACAGCCCACTTCACAGATCAGTACGGTGGTTTCAGATGCTTCAGAGAAAAACTGACCAGTCATTCTTAAACATTTGTTTTGCCTCATTCTCTTTCTAAATGTTTGAATAGCATGTAATGTTAGCCATTTACACTAAAGAGAATATGTTGTCATTTTCCTTGAAACATTACATTTACCTTGGATAATTATTCGCATTTCATGTTTCAAGATAAAAATGGTTCATTAAGAAAAGACGTTAGCTGCTACACATATTCTGGACAAGTAAACAAGTCATCATCAAAGTCTATTAAACCTTTCTTTGAAAGGTCGTCTTATAGTACTTGGATGTTGTTTTCTCCGGGGTTATACTTAATAAGTCAATCCTTCTTAATTTCTTACCCACATACATTTATATAACGAGGTGGATTGGCAGATTGAAGATTGATATAAACCTTTTCATGTCTTACCTGTGGCAAATCATAGCCTTGAAGTCTCACTTCACTGGTTGTGACTGCTGTGGCTGCTTGTAGTGGAACATTTTCTAGCTCTATTCTGACAGTTGTTTCCCTTTGCTGTTCCTGAATCGCTCCCTTGTGGTCTTCCTTCAGTTCTTCTGCCTTTGCTATTGATTCTATCGTATCTCTGTCAATTTGGGCTTTTGTGGCCATGCAAATTCCAGACAACAAATCAGGATTTTTCTCTTGCACTTCTTCGCTGTTTGTCCTAATGGTAAACTTGTCGAATTCAAGTAAACTAATATGAGTTTCATCCTTTTTAACACATTTTGCATCTTGGCCTTTAGAAACATCATACACTGTATGCTGTTTAATACTGGCCTGTTGGTCAGGCTGTAAAACGAGCACTTCGGCCCCTTTGTAGCTTTTCTCCACCCTGTCAGACTTTTCATCCACACTTTGAGGTGCCTCATGCAAGTCTGTGGTTTCCGTGGAGCTTTGCTTAGTCTCTAATTTGGTTGTTTGTACAGTGCTTCCCTTAGTCAAACCAATTTCTGCATGTTGAGTGGAATCAGTGTGACTCACCACCTCCTGCCTTTCAGGTCTGATCTGTTGAACCTCTCCTTTTGCCTTAACCTCAGCTGCAATCTTCTTTGGAGTTCCTGCCACTTTTCCATCCTTCATACTTGTTTGAGTGATTTCTATCTTTGGTTCCCTGGCCGAGATCACTGAGGCTTTTTCATCCTCCACTTGACCTGCTGGTATACTTGGTGGTAAAGAGCGCACATCAGCTTCCTTGTGGATTTTCTCTATTTTGACAGACTTCTCTTGAACGACCGTGAGGGGAGCATCAACACCATGCGTTGCCAGTTTGACAAGATGTTCTGGTTGACTTTGTTTCTGAACCTTCACTTGTACAGGGGTCTCTTCAACTGCACTCTTTCCAGACTGAACATCGGAGGAAGTCAGGTCTTTCTTTTCTGGAACTTTATCCCCCTTGACACTTATTTGATCGGCACCGATCTGTGGGGCCTCTGCTTCCACGACGGATGTGATTTTGTGCTCCTTGATACTGGCCTGTTGGTCAGGCTGTAAAACGAGCACTTCGGCCCCTTTGTAGCTTTTCTCCACCCTGTCAGACTTTTCATCCACACTTTGAGGTGCCTCATGCAAGTCTTTTGGAAACACTTTGGTATCCTCTAGTTGCGCTCTCAACTCCCTCTTGGCATCCTTGACCTCTTTGGGTTGTTCTACTGTGGTTTCCGTGGAGCTTTGCTTAGTCTCTAATTTGGTTGTTTGTACAGTGCTTCCCTTAGTCAAACCAATTTCTGCATGTTGAGTGGAATCAGTGTGACTCACCACCTCCTGCCTTTCAGGTCTGATCTGTTGAACCTCTCCTTTTGCCTTAACCTCAGCTGCAATCTTCTTTGGAGTTCCTGCCACTTTTCCATCCTTCATACTTGTTTGAGTGATTTCTATCTTTGGTTCCCTGGCCGAGATCACTGAGGCTTTTTCATCCTCCACTTGACCTGCTGGTATACTTGGTGGTAAAGAGCGCACATCAGCTTCCTTGTGGATTTTCTCTCTTTTTGACAGACTTCTCTTGAACGACCGTGAGGGGAGCATCAACACCATGCGTTGCCAGTTTGGCAAGATGTTCTGGTTGACTTTGTTTCTGAACCTTCACTTGTACAGGGTCTCTTCAACTGCACTCTTTCCAGACTGAACATCGGAGGAAGTCAGGTCTTTCTTTTCTGGAACTTTATCCCCCTTGACACTTATTTGATCGGCACCGATCTGTGGGGCCTCTGCTTCCACGACGGATGTGATTTTGTGCTCCTTGATACTGGCCTGTTGGTCAGGCTGTAAAACGAGCACTTCGGCCCCTTTGTAGCTTTTCTCCACCCTGTCAGACTTTTCATCCACACTTTGAGGTGCCTCATGCAAGTCTTTTGGAAACACTTTGGTATCCTCTAGTTGCGCTCTCAACTCCCTCTTGGCATCCTTGACCTCTTTGGGTTGTTCTACTGTGGTTTCCGTGGAGCTTTGCTTAGTCTCTAATTTGGTTGTTTGTACAGTGCTTCCCTTAGTCAAACCAATTTCTGCATGTTGAGTGGAATCAGTGTGACTCACCACCTCCTGCCTTTCAGGTCTGATCTGTTGAACCTCTCCTTTTGCCTTAACCTCAGCTGCAATCTTCTTTGGAGTTCCTGCCACTTTTCCATCCTTCATACTTGTTTGAGTGATTTCTATCTTTGGTTCCCTGGCCGAGATCACTGAGGCTTTTTCATCCTCCACTTGACCTGCTGGTATACTTGGTGGTAAAGAGCGCACATCAGCTTCCTTGTGGATTTTCTCTATTTTGACAGACTTCTCTTGAACGACCGTGAGGGGAGCATCAACACCATGCGTTGCCAGTTTGGCAAGATGTTCTGGTTGACTTTGTTTCTGAACCTTCACTTGTACAGGGTCTCTTCAACTGCACTCTTTCCAGACTGAACATCGGAGGAAGTCAGGTCTTTCTTTTCTGGAACTTTATCCCCCTTGACACTTATTTGATCGGCACCGATCTGTGGGGCCTCTGCTTCCACGACGGATGTGATTTTGTGCTCCTTGATACTGGCCTGTTGGTCAGGCTGTAAAACGAGCACTTGGCCCCTTTGTAGCTTTTCTCCACCCTGTCAGACTTTTCATCCACACTTTGAGGTGCCTCATGCAAGTCTTTTGGAAACACTTTGGTATCCTCTAGTTGCGCTCTCAACTCCCTCTTGGCATCCTTGACCTCTTTGGGTTGTTCTACTGTGGTTTCCGTGGAGCTTTGCTTAGTCTCTAATTTGGTTGTTTGTACAGTGCTTCCCTTAGTCAAACCAATTTCTGCATGTTGAGTGGAATCAGTGTGACTCACCACCTCCTGCCTTTCAGGTCTGATCTGTTGAACCTCTCCTTTTGCCTTAACCTCAGCTCCAATCTTCTTTGGAGTTCCTGCCACTTTTCCATCCTTCATACTTGTTTGAGTGATTTCTATCTTTGGTTCCCTGGCCGAGATCACTGAGGCTTTTTCATCCTCCACTTGACCTGCTGGTATACTTGGTGGTAAAGAGCGCACATCAGCTTCCTTGTGGATTTTCTCTATTTTGACAGACTTCTCTTGAACGACCGTGAGGGGAGCATCAACACCATGCGTTGCCAGTTTGGCAAGATGTTCTGGTTGACTTTGTTTCTGAACCTTCACTTGTACAGGGTCTCTTCAACTGCACTCTTTCCAGACTGAACATCGGAGGAAGTCAGGTCTTTCTTTTCTGGAACTTTATCCCCCTTGACACTTATTTGATCGGCACCGATCTGTGGGGCCTCTGCTTCCACGACGGATGTGATTTTGTGCTCCTTGATACTGGCCTGTTGGTCAGGCTGTAAAACGAGCACTTCGGCCCCTTTGTAGCTTTTCTCCACCCTGTCAGACTTTTCATCCACACTTTGAGGTGCCTCATGCAAGTCTTTTGGAAACACTTTGGTATCCTCTAGTTGCGCTCTCAACTCCCTCTTGGCATCCTTGACCTCTTTGGGTTGTTCTACTGTGGTTTCCGTGGAGCTTTGCTTAGTCTCTAATTTGGTTGTTTGTACAGTGCTTCCCTTAGTCAAACCAATTTCTGCATGTTGAGTGGAATCAGTGTGACTCACCACCTCCTGCCTTTCAGGTCTGATCTGTTGAACCTCTCCTTTTGCCTTAACCTCAGCTGCAATCTTCTTTGGAGTTCCTGCCACTTTTCCATCCTTCATACTTGTTTGAGTGATTTCTATCTTTGGTTCCCTGGCCGAGATCACTGAGGCTTTTTCATCCTCCACTTGACCTGCTGGTATACTTGGTGGTAAAGAGCGCACATCAGCTTCCTTGTGGATTTTCTCTATTTTGACAGACTTCTCTTGAACGACCGTGAGGGGAGCATCAACACCATGCGTTGCCAGTTTGGCAAGATGTTCTGGTTGACTTTGTTTCTGAACCTTCACTTGTACAGGGTCTCTTCAACTGCACTCTTTCCAGACTGAACATCGGAGGAAGTCAGGTCTTTCTTTTCTGGAACTTTATCCCCCTTGACACTTATTTGATCGGCACCGATCTGTGGGGCCTCTGCTTCCACGACGGATGTGATTTTGTGCTCCTTGATACTGGCCTGTTGGTCAGGCTGTAAAACGAGCACTTCGGCCCCTTTGTAGCTTTTCTCCACCCTGTCAGACTTTTCATCCACACTTTGAGGTGCCTCATGCAAGTCTTTTGGAAACACTTTGGTATCCTCTAGTTGCGCTCTCAACTCCCTCTTGGCATCCTTGACCTCTTTGGGTTGTTCTACTGTGGTTTCCGTGGAGCTTTGCTTAGTCTCTAATTTGGTTGTTTGTACAGTGCTTCCCTTAGTCAAACCAATTTCTGCATGTTGAGTGGAATCAGTGTGACTCACCACCTCCTGCCTTTCAGGTCTGATCTGTTGAACCTCTCCTTTTGCCTTAACCTCAGCTCAATCTTCTTTGGAGTTCCTGCCACTTTTCCATCCTTCATACTTGTTTGAGTGATTTCTATCTTTGGTTCCCTGGCCGAGATCACTGAGGCTTTTTCATCCTCCACTTGACCTGCTGGTATACTTGGTGGTAAAGAGCGCACATCAGCTTCCTTGTGGATTTTCTCTATTTTGACAGACTTCTCTTGAACGACCGTGAGGGGAGCATCAACACCATGCGTTGCCAGTTTGGCAAGATGTTCTGGTTGACTTTGTTTCTGAACCTTCACTTGTACAGGGTCTCTTCAACTGCACTCTTTCCAGACTGAACATCGGAGGAAGTCAGGTCTTTCTTTTCTGGAACTTTATCCCCCTTGACACTTATTTGATCGGCACCGATCTGTGGGGCCTTGCTTCCACGACTGATGTGATTTTGTGCTCCTTGATACTGGCCTGTTGGTCAGGCTGTAAAACGAGCACTTCGGCCCCTTTGTAGCTTTTCTCCACCCTGTCAGACTTTTCATCCACACTTTGAGGTGCCTCATGCAAGTCTTTTGGAAACACTTTGGTATCCTCTAGTTGCGCTCTCAACTCCCTCTTGGCATCCTTGACCTCTTTGGGTTGTTCTACTGTGGTTTCCGTGGAGCTTTGCTTAGTCTCTAATTTGGTTGTTTGTACAGTGCTTCCCTTAGTCAAACCAATTTCTGCATGTTGAGTGGAATCAGTGTGACTCACCACCTCCTGCCTTTCAGGTCTGATCTGTTGAACCTCTCCTTTTGCCTTAACCTCAGCTGCAATCTTCTTTGGAGTTCCTGCCACTTTTCCATCCTTCATACTTGTTTGAGTGATTTCTATCTTTGGTTCCCTGGCCGAGATCACGGACGCTTTTTCATCCTCCACTTGACCTGCTGGTATACTTGGTGGTAAAGAGCGCACATCAGCTTCCTTGTGGATTTTCTCTATTTTGACAGACTTCTCTTGAACGACCGTGAGGGGAGCATCAACACCATGCGTTGCCAGTTTGACAAGATGTTCTGGTTGACTTTGTTTCTGAAACTTCACTTGTACAGGGGTCTCTTCAACTGCACTCTTTCCAGACTGAACATTAGAGGAAGTCAGGTCTTTCTTTTCTGGAACTTTATCCCCCTTGACACTTATTTGATCGGCACCGATCTGTGGGGCCTCTGCTTCCACGACGGATGTGATTTTGTGCTCCTTGATACTGGCCTGTTGGTCAGGCTGTAAAACGAGCACTTCGGCCCTTTGTAGCTTTTCTCCACCCTGTCAGACTTTTCATCCACATTTTGAGGTGCCTCATGCAAGTCTTTTGTAGAAACCTTTGCATACTCTCCTTGGACTTCATCTTTAATCTCTTTGGATTGTTCTTTTGTGGTTTTCAAAAAGTCTAGTTTCATGACTGTTTTGCGTTGTTGTACAGTGTCTTGTTCTGATAAACTAACTTCTGTCTTATCTGCAGCCTTCTTGTGGTGAACCTCATCAGTCCTCTTATCCATGTTTCCTGACACTTTTTCACTCTGGGTTTGAACCATATGTATGCTTGGCTCCTTTGCTGTTGCAACACATGTGTGTTCATGGTCAAGACAAATTGGTATATCCAGTTGTATAACACGCACTTCACGTTCCACGTGGATTTCCTTCATTCTACCAAGGGTTTCGTCTAGGCTCTTTGGCATGTCACGCCCACCATGTGCTGAAATGTTGGAATGCTTCTCTTGGCTCTCATATTCCTTGACCATTGCAGGTCTTTCTTGTCTAGTTTTCAAAGGCCCTGTCTTAGACTCTTTGCTTGGTTTACCTATGTCTTGATTATATGAGCTTATTTCTATAAACTCTGACTTAGAGGGCTGTAAAATTTTGCAAACATCAGAAGTGAAACAATGAGTCTCTCTCTGAGCATCATCTTTCCATTCAGCACTTGTTTCATGCAGTTTTACCTTAGTTATCTCAACTGCAGCTTTCTCTGGCTTAACACTTACACTTGTCACATCTTTGTTTTCTGGCCCTCCTTGTTGCGGGATCATTGCATCTGTCCTTGGGTCTTTACTTACTGTCACAGATGCTTGTTTGTGCCCTTCTGGACTGGACTGTAAACCTAGATGTGGAATGTGTACTTCGGGTCCCATGTGGATATTCTCTATCACATCAGATTCTTTTTCCAAGCTCTTGGATAAACTGTCCATATCTTGTGTTGACAATGTAGGCTGTTCTACACTCTGCTCCTTGACTGCTCTGGTCCTTTCATGTACGACTTTTAAGAGCTCTATCTTAGTCTGAGTTTGTCTTGGTTTTCCCACATCAACATCCTGGTCAAATAAGCTTATTTCAATAAATTCTGCCTCTTCCTTATTAATTGACAGTGCAACATCCATTTGGGCACCTTTATCTTGAAATTCACTGCAACCTTCTTGCATTTCTATTGCTGTTATGTTTCCTGAAGCCTTTATATTGGTACTTTCAAGATCCTTAGGACTGGCTGGTTTATCTAGCTGCAGGATAAGCACTTGAGGCCCTGTGTGGCTTTTCTTCATAGACGTTTCACCCAAACTTTCTGGGGACTCTGTGTCATGTGTAGACATTGTTATTTTTTTCCCAAGTACATCATCATCACTTTGTTTGTGTGCTTTTTGTTTAATTTTTGAATAATCCAACTGAAACTCTACAGTTTGGCATGGCTTCACTGTGTCTCGTAAGCATATCTGATCAGCAGAAGCAAACTCGCTTTTAGCCACATCCTTATGCCCTTCGGTGCTGCCTTCTGTAGACACAGAAGAGAGACACTGCTCTGTCTGAGGCAGTTTACCTAAGTATTGTTCTGAAGACTGGGTAATAGTTTGTTCTGGGCCCTTTTGGTGTCTGTCTTTAGGTTCCTTTAATTCTGAGCTGTTAGTTTTAGACAGGGTAGATGAAACAGATGCAATGAAAGGATCAGCATGAAGAGGTAATGTACAGCTATCTACTGTAAGTGGGTGAGTATCAGGTACCTTGACAAAATCATGAGATGTGTCAAGAATTCCTGTAGTTACTTTCTTTCCTGTAAGTTCCTGCGTGGCATCAGTGATATCACCCTGAACAGTAATCTTATCACATAATGAAGAGACTAAAGACGTCTGTCTGACAGACTCTTTCGTGGCCTCTGACACATCCTTGGGGAAAGGTCTGGGAAATCTTTTAGACCCTTTGACTTTCTTTTGGTTGGTGAAAGTTTGCCCTTTTCCTTAATAGTACTTTCAGTTGGTCCTGTCACCACATCTGGAGTTGAAGACGGCTTCTGACTGTCAGAAGCTTTTTTAGACTTCCTTCTGGCTGGTATTACTTTAGTTTCCTCAGCAATAACATCTTCAGTTTTCTGAGTGTCAGGCTTTTCTGAGACCCTATCCTCATCAAGTTGGGAAAGTTCTGGACTCTTTGACATTTCTGTGGTTGTCGAGAGATCAACTTCCTCCACAATAGTAGTTTCAGCTGAAACCATGACTGCCTGTTCATTTGAAACAGAAACCCCACTTTCCTGTTCTTTCCCAGTTTCCTTAGGCTGCACATCAATTGTCCTACTAATTACAGACACAGGCTCAATGACAGTCGAAAGTCCCAAACTTTGTGACTTCCTAGCTGTTGGTTTGACCTTTGTTTCTTTCAAAAATACATCTTCTATTTGGTCTAAAGACGTCTGTCTGACAGGCTCTTTCATGATCTCTGGCACATCCTTGGTGGAAAGTTGTGGAGAATCTTTTAGACCCTTTGACTTTCTTTTGGTTGGTGAAAGTTTGCCCTTTTCCTTAATAGTACTTTCAGTTGGTCCTGTCACCACATCTGGAGTTGAAGATGGTTTTGGACTGTCAGAACCTTCTTTAGACTTTCTCCTGGATTGTATTACTTTAGTTTCTTCGACAATAACAGCTTCTGTTTCCTTAGACTGCACATCAATTGTACTACTCATTTCAGACAAGGGTTTTGGGGCAGTAGAAACATGCAAACTTTGTGACTTCCTAGTTGTTGTTTGGACCTTTGTTTCTTTCAAAATTACATCTTCTGTTTGGTCTAAAGACGTTTGTCTAACAGGCTCTTTCATGGCCTCTGCCTCAACCTTGGGGGAAAGTTGTGTAGAATCTTTTAGACCCTTTGACTTTCTTTTGGTTGGTGAAAGTTTGCCCTTTTCCTTAATAGTACTTTCAGTTGGTCTTGACACCACATCTGGAGTTGAAGATGGTTTCGGACTGTCAGAACCTTCTTTAGACTTCTTCCTGGCTGGTATTACTTTAGTCTCTTCCACAATAACAGCTTTCAGAGTGTCAGGTTTTTCTGTGACCCTAGCTACATCAAGGTGGGAAGGTTCTGGACTCTCTAACTCTCCTGTGGTTGTCGAGAGATTAACTTGTTCCTCAATGGTACTTGCAGCTGGAACCATGACTGCCTGTTCAATTGAAATAGCTATGCCACGTTGCTGTTCTTTCCCAGCTTCCTTTAACTGCACTTCAATGGCTCTACCAATAACAGACACAGGCTCAATGACAGTTGAAACATCCAAACTTTGTGACTTTCTAGTGGCTGGTATGAGCTTTGTTTCTTTCAAAACAATAACGTCACTTTGCTCTAAAGACTTCTGTCTGACAGGCTCTATTATCACCTCTGTCGCATCCTTGGAGGATAGTTCTGGGAAAGTTTTTAAACCCTTTGACTTTCTTTTGGTTGGTGAAAGGTTAACCGTTTCCACAGTAGTACTTTCAGTTGGTACTGTCACCAAATCTGGAGTTGAAGATGGCTTCTGACTGTCAGAAGCGTCTTCAGACTTCCTCCTAGCTGGTTTAACTATAGTCTCTTCCACAATAATAGCTTCTGTTTTCTTAGACTGCACATCAACTGTACTACTAATTTCAGACAAAGGTTTTGGGGCAGTAGAAACATCCAAACTTTGTGACTTCCTAGTTGTTGGTTTGACCTTTGTTTCTTTCAAAATTACATCTTTTGTTTGGTGTAAAGACGTCTGTCTGACAGACTCTTTCGTGGCCTCTGACACATCCTTGGGGGAAAGTTGTGGAGAATCTTTTAGACCCTTTGACTTTCTTTTGGTTGGTGAAAGTTTGCCCTTTTCATTAATAGTACTTTCAGTTGGTCCTGTCACCACATCTGGAGTTGAAGACGGCTTCTGACTGTCAGAAACTTTTTTAGACTTCCTTCTGGCTGGTATTACTTTAGTTTCCTCAGCAATAACATCTTCAGTTTTCTGAGTGTCAGGCTTTTCTGAGACCCTATCTTCATCAAGTTGGGAATGTTCTGGACTCTTTGACATTTCTGTGGTTGTCGAGAGATCAACTTCCTCCACAATAGTAGTTTCAGCTGAAACCATGACTGCCTGTTCATTTGAAACAGAAACCCCACTTTCCTGTTCTTTCCCAGTTTCCTTAGGCTGCACATCAATTGTCCTACTAATTACAGACACAGGCTCAATGACAGTCGAAACATCCAAACTTTGTGACTTCCTAGCTGTTGGTCTGACTTCTGTTTCTTTCAAAATTACATATTCTGTTTGGTCTAAAGATGTCTGTCTGACAGGCTCTTTCATGATCTCTGACACATCCTTGGGGGAAAATTGTGTAGAATCTTTTAGACCTTTTGACTTTCTTTTGGTTGGTGAAAGTTTGCCCGTTTCCAAAACAGTACTTTCAGTTGGTCCTGTCACCACATCTGGAGTTGAAGATGGTTTGTGACTGTCAGAACCTTTAGACTTTCTCCTGGATTGTATTACTTTAGTTTCTTCGACAATAACAGCTTCTGTTTTCTTAGACTGCACATCAATTGTACTACTCATTTCAGACAAGGGTTTTGGGGCAGTAGAAACATCAAAACTTTGTGACTTCTTAGTTGTTGGTTTGACCTTTGTTTCTTTCAAAATTACATCTTCTGTTTGGTCTAAAGATGTCTGTCTGACAGGCTCTTTCATGATCTCTGACACATCCTTGGGGGAAAGTTGTGGAGAATCTTTTAGACCCTTTGACTTTCTTTTGGTTGGTGAAAGTTTGCCCTTTTCCTTAATAGTACTTTCAGCTGGTCCTGTCACCACATCTGGAGTTGAAGATGGCTGACTATCAGAACCTTCTTTAGACTTCCTCCTGGTTGGTATTACTTTAGTCTTTCCACAATAACAGCTTTCAGAGTTTCAGGTTTTTCTGTGACCCTAGCTACATCAAGGTGGGAAGGTTCTGGACTCTCTAACTCTCCTGTGGTTGTCGAGAGATTAACTTGTTCCTCAATGGTACTTGCAGCTGGAACCATGACTGCCTGTTCAATTGAAATAGCTATGCCACGTTGCTGTTCTTTCCCAGCTTCCTTTAACTGCACTTCAATGGCTCTACCAATAACAGACACAGGCTCAATGACAGTTGAAACATCCAAACTTTGTGACTTTCTAGTGGCTGGTATGAGCTTTGTTTCTTTCAAAACAATAACGTCACTTTGCTCTAAAGACTTCTGTCTGACAGGCTCTGTTATCACCTCTGTCGCATCCTTGGAGGATAGGTCTGGGAAAGCTTTTAAGCCCTTTGACTTTCTTTTGGTTGGTGAAAGGTTAACCGTTTCCACAGTAGTACTTTCAGTTGGTCCTGTCACCACATCTGGAGTTGAAGATGGCTTCTGACTGTCAGAAGCTTTTTTAGACTTCCTTCTGGCTGGTATTACTTTAGTTTCCTCAGCAATAACATCTTCAGTTTTCTGAGTGTCGGGCTTTTCTGAGACCCTATCCTCATCAAGTTGGGAAAGTTCTGGACTCTTTGACATTTCTGTGGTTGTCGAGAGATCAACTTCCTCCACAATAGTAGTTTCAGCTGAAACCATGACTGCCTGTTTATTTGAAACAGAAACCCCACTTTCCTGTTCTTTCCCAGTTTCCTTAGGCTGCACATCAATTGTCCTACTAATTACAGACACAGGCTCAATGACAGCCGAAACATCCAAACTTTGTGACTTCCTAGCTGTTGGTAAGAGCTTTGTGTCTTTCAAAATAACATCTTCTCTTTGGTCTAAAGACGTCTGTCTAACAGGCTCTTTCATGGCCTCTGACACATCCTTGGGGGAAAGTTGTGGAGAATCTTTTAGACCCTTTGACTTTCTTTTGGTTGGTGAAAGTTTGCCCTTTTCCTTAATAGTACTTTCAGTTGGTCTTGTCACCACATCTGGAGTTGAAGATGGTTTCGGACTGTCAGAACCTTCTTTAGACTTCCTCCTGGCTGGTATTACTTTAGCCTCTTCCACAATAACAGCTTTCAGAGTGTCAGGTTTTTCTGTGACCCTAGCTACATCAAGGTGGGAATGTTCTGGACTTTCTGACTCTCTTGTGGTACTTTCATCTGGAGTTGAAGATGGCTTCTGACCGTCAGAATTAGTTTTGTCACTAACAACATGTGCTGACTTTTCAAAAACCTTTCCAATCAATTCAGGCTCCTCATCAGCAAATTGAATCTTCTCTGTGATAGGCTCAGCTGTGACACCTTTAAACTGTCCCTCTAGAGAAGATTGGCAAGTTTTTGCTTCCATTGATTCTGAAACACATAGCGGAATTGGAGATTTAATTTTGGCTTTTTCCACATCACTACTTCTGCTGCCTTCCATTGTTGTGGTCATAGTAAGCTTTAATGTTTTTGCCTCAATTTTTATAGGCTCAGCTGAAAGTGATGATTCATTCTCAATAGCCTTTTCTGTTAAGGGAATGTTTTGCTGTACATTAACTTCCCTTAGTGTCTCAGAGGAACGCTTAATTTTTCGTTGTGTTGCTACCACACTTGTCTTTGTCTCCTCCTTATAACAATGCAGAACATCAGTGGACTGGATGTCAGGCTGTTTTTGTTCACCTTCTTTATCTAGTTCCTTGAAGGAAGAGAAAAATATTACAATGTCTTAACTCTTGCAAGATAAGATCATTATATTGTGTTTTTTTAATAAAACTGCTGTTTATGATCCTGTGAAATTGCAATTTCTATTAAAAATAATTGAAATACCTTTACGTTATGGCTTAGAGAAGCTTTATGTGCAACTGCTTCTCTGAGAGTCTTTGAGACCTCTATCTCCAACTTCTCAAACAGGTCTTGTGTCAGACAATCGGTTAGAAATTCTTGGTGAGAAAGCGCCTCCCGTAGGCAGACCTGCAACCTTTCACCGTCATCTAATGTCACCTAAACACCAGGAGGAAAAAGTGTTGAATTATTTGCAGTAATGACAAATAACAAATGACAACAAAATGTGCAACAGAGCTAAAAAATGTCACAAATTCCAAACACTAACAAAAAATGCTATATCATATAAAGATACCTTATCTACTAGCAAAAGGCTGCTCAACAAAAGACTAGGTTTAGTGGGTGGCTCTCACATAATTTTAACTACTATTACTAGTTCTATTAAACTTAGAGATGTACATTTGTCAGCATAGTAGTGACACAACAATATCAACCTGCACAGAGGAAAAAGACTCTGAAGTTTTTTCCTGGATCCAAAGCTGCAGGTTGTGAAGACAATCTGTCAGACAGCGAGCTGTGTTTGTAGAGCAGGTTCCCTGACACTCAGTTAGCCTCGAAGTTAGACTGCAGACAAAAGCAAATCACATTTATCGTTGGTTACCAAAAAGATCTGATCCTTAGTTATAAAAAAAAAAAAGCAAAAAGTTGGTTATATTCATCAAGAGCAGCATGAATGGCTGAGGAATGCAGTCTGCATGTAACAATAATTAAAAACTAAATTAAAAAACCTGAACATTTAAGATGACAAATCTGTTCAAGTAGGCCATCAAGACTTTACATATGCCTAGTGGTGAAGAGGACAGAAGGCACTACGTGAAGTCATCTGATTTGTGATACCTGTGATGTTGCTTGCTTAAAGTCTCAATCGCATTGACAATTTCAGCTGGCAGTTCACTGGCGGCAGGAGCTGTCTTTATTTCCTGATGCAGATCGCAAACTTTGACTCCCAAATCTTCAAGCAACTTCTTACAATTCTAACAGAAGAAGAAAACAATAACTTAAGACTCATCGTATCAGACTTCTACGCTGCAGAAGTCTGACATTTCTAATATGACAAGCCATCTTGATTTTTAAACTTACAAAAATTCACAAACAAACAAGGGGTAATTACATCTGATGAAGCACTTGAACAAATAGAGTAATAACCTGAAGGCTGTGCCATTGCTTTTGAAGCTGAGCAATGTTGTTCTGTGGTTCACTGTAACTAAGCGCTTGGTCCAAAGAACGAAGCTCCCACTGTAGGGCTGCAGTTCTTTCCTTTAGGCCCTGAGTCCTCCTAGCCAGCTGACTCTCTAGCTCCTTTAGGTGCATCTCACAGACCGTCAGGCGCTCTTTCACCTCCTGCCCTGACATGGCACAGAGGTCATGGAGGTGGCTGACCTCAAGGGTTAAAGAGTCCTGACCTCCAGGTGTGCAGAGGCTTATCAAGCGGTCTCTGGCAGAGTCCAGTTCCTTCATCTCCCGCTGCTCCCTGTCCACTGTCTGCAGCAAAGCCTGGCACCAGAATCAAGAATAATCGTGTGTCATTTATTTTCTTTCACAAAAAAAAAAGTATTGCTCACTTTGATGTCATGCAATCAACAGGAATGAAAGAACTGTCACTGAAATCACATTGATGCCAGTAGTTTGTCTTCGGTGGTATATATATTATCTGACCTTTAAAGTGTTTACAGTGCTGAGCAGACCCTGTCTGTCTGAGGGAGGGGTTCCTAGGCCTTTAACCTGCTCCCTTAGCCAATCCTGTGCCGCTTCATGCTGCTCCACAAGCTGGGTGCACTGCCTCTCTGTCAGGATGCCGTGCTCCAGGTTAGCTACGGCATCCTGAAAAGAACAGTAGTTGTATTACCACAGACAGAGTAACTTATAATCCATTACTTATTATTTGTTCACTCTGACAATATAATGGAACATTAATATAATATTAGACAATTTTTATTTCGATGGAAATAATAAGGGGAAATGGATGACTATTTTGTTGTAATTGGTAACTGATCACAAAAAAATCTTTGATTTTCCATGTTTTCTCCAAAAACAGAAGTGAATTACTTTTCATTGTGTACAGAAAGCATTTCAAGTTTATTTGCTGCTTTATAAGAGTTCACAGAGCTATGCCACACACATCAAAACACTGTCTGCTTACATATTATGTCAAAATAAATGCACACATGGTTTTGAACTCACAGTTAGCTCTTTTAGGAGAGCAGGAATGGACTCTTTCATGGCTCGTAACGAGGCGTCGTGCCAGCCGGGGTCTTGTGTGATCTCCAACAGCTCTGCAGCCTGTGGGTAAACAGTGCGGTAGGTTCAGTGAATGTGATTTAAAAATTGAGCTCAAAATGACATTTTCCTAATATATTATTTGTAATCACATCCTTTAATGCTTTAATAAAGTCACAGATAAAATATGTAGGAAAAGTAATATGTTTGTTATATCTAATATTACTGACATGGTTTACAGTCACCATTTAACATAACACTTAGAAACCTGCAGTTGTATTCGCATTCCTGAGGTCTTTACCTGTGTGTGGAGCTCTGAGAGGACTGGGGCCAGGGCAATGCTCTGATCCCTCAGGGTCTGGGCCAGTTCCACCGCCTGCCTTCGTTCTCCCAGGCCGGGCCAGGGAAAGATGTGTGGCAGGTTGGACGCCTGCTTCTGAAGCTCAGACAGACGGGTCTCAGCCTGGCCCTGCTTGTACTGATAAGACGCCATGCTCTCTACAACAACCTTCAACTGTCTGAAGAAAACCGTATAGCATTAGAAATCTGAACCATAAAACGTTCAGTTTCTGAAATAAGACAGTAAATAAGAATTCACTGCTGTGAAAACAGTTGTCTTGTACGCGGAAAAAGAAGCTGAAATCATTGTTAAAAGAAGTTTTTTATGAAGTCAGTATTTATTTTTAGAGCAAGTACCTATCTGCCTATAGTGCTAAATCTTAACAGCCTAAAAGAGTAAGATTTCAACCTGTCTGACACTAGTGTGAGTTTTGTAAATGTTTTCTGAATGCACGTCTTAAAGACAAAATATGCTGAGCTAAACTTGAATGCTGTCAATGAATTCAAGTTGAAAAGAATTTGAATTTATATTAAATATTCTTGTTTTTTTACTATTTCTAAATTTTACAGACACAAAGGGACAAATTTATACAATCCACTGAAAGCAAAAAACAAAACACAAAAACACAACAAGCCATAACCTTTAATGTTATAACCTTTAACTTCTTCTACCTCTGTGCCTCCTCGGCAGCCTGCAGGACGGCCCTCCACTGGTGCTCAGTGTCTTCGGCTGTCTTCTGAACCTCCAGTTTCTTGGCCTTCTCCAGATCCTCCCGATCACAGAGACTCTGTGCTCGTCTTGCCAGCTCTGTCACTTGAGCCTCACCACTTGCCTTGGAGCTCAGGATGACCTGAATACAAAATCATTGAATTACAGCTGTTATGTATAAGTAAGGAAGGAACAATCTGGACAAAGCCTGACAAGACTTTACTTTTCATCATTTCTGTAAAAAAATAATGGTGACCTGAATTTCAGCCACACCTTGTTGTGTAGTGTATTTACTCCATGTTTTACCTGGGCTGTGTCCAGCTTGTCCTTTATCTGAGCCTGGTTGCCCTGTACGCCTTTTCCTTTGGAATCGGCCCTTTCTTGCAGTTCTTTAACCCAGGTTTGGATGCAAACTGTCTGGGTACGGAAGGCTTCCAGTTCCCTGGTGAGTGAGCTCTGCAGCTCAGCCTTTTCCAGAGCCTTCTCAGCAGCCTGTACGATTGTCCTCCACTGCTCCTCTGAGTCTTTTATCATCTCCTGAGCCTCGTGTTTTTTGCTCTCCCCCAAGTCCTCCTGGTCAGACAGACTCTGACATTGTCTCCTCAGTTCTGTTAGCTTGGAGTCTCCCTCAGGTTTGCAGCTCAGAATAGTCTGAGGGTTAAATAAAAATATTTTGAAAAAGAAACTATTATTGCCAAAAACAGCAACCCCTTTGAGAAAGTCATCTGAATCTTTTAGTAACTTATTTATAACAACTTGGGATCTAGTTTAGCAGCAAGTAGCACAGAAGGTTTAGTGACTGAAGTAGGGATAAACAAGGACTATACCTCATTACACTGTACCTAGTAGTGACAAAATCTTAAAAACTTTTATTGTTATTTAAAGGAAACAGGAATAAATAAAAAAAATAAAATAAAAAATACAAATTACTTAATTGAGACAATAGAAATTTTACAGTTTCATGTTAGCACTGGTATACAGTACATGCTTTTTCTCTGACCTGTGCAGTAGTAAGAGTCTTTCGTGGATCTGGCTGACTGTCCAGAGGAATGAGGCTCTGCTGCTTCTCTTGTAGCCACATTCTGGTGTTTTCTTTTAGGGCTTCATACTCCTTCAGCTGGTCTTCCAGAGCACACTGCCTCTCAACTTGATCCCGAGCCTCTTTTGCATCTCGTAGGATTCCTGTCCACTGCTCCTCAGCACCTCTTACTTTTTGTTGAACCTCTTGTTTTATGTGTCCTTCAAGGTCCTGACCACACAAACTCTGGCCTTGTCCCCTTAGCTCCTGGAGCTTGGAGTCTCCGTCAGGCTTGGAGCTCATAATGGCCTGGAGATAAGACAAAAAAGCTATATGTAAAATACAAAGTGCTATTTACTGTTTTAAGCGCACAAAAGGTTAACCTCAAAACTGAATACATTTTTTGGCCAGTATGGGAGAAGAGAGATACGACAATTCCATTGCCCACAGCCTGACAATTTGACCTAAACGTTAACGTAGAAGACTAAATGGCTGCTTAGATCATCTGGCAAACATTGACCATTTGGAATGGCGTTGATGACCACCTAATGAATGTAAAGCTTTAAATGATAAATGTTCTAGTTTTTCCACGATAATTGTGAGGGGATTTCACGTCTACACTGCCACAGGCTTCTTTTCTTACTATTACGGTTTGCAGTCTGTCCTCAGATTTGGTTTGGGTGCTAACTGAGTCCAGTTGCTGTTGTACGTCTCCAAGCCAGCGCCCAGTGTCCTGCTGTTGGGCATCAAATTTTCTAAGCTGAAAAGGAAAAGATACAAAAATAATGATGTTGTGAAAGAAGGTTCAGTAAAATCTTCCCTTCATTTAAATTAGCTCTTATGATAATGATTTTTTTTAAACCGCAGGTGATATTACAAGACTTTTGCTTTTTTTGCACACAGTCAAGCTGTAACATTAACCCCTAAAAAAAGTTTCATCTGAGTTTTCTCACCTCCAACTTTCTCCTCTCAGTCTCCTGAGCGACCTGACCTGCGGCAGCCGCATCAACCTGTTTAGCAGCCTGTAGAAGTGTCCTCCACTGCTCCTCCGTTTCTCGGACCGTCTGCTGAGCGGAGACTTTGGTGCCCTCCTCAGTGTCCTGATGGTCACACAGACTCTGGCCTCGCCTTCTCAGGTTGTTCACCTTACAGTCACCGTCAGCTTTGAAGCTCAAGATGGTCTGCAAACAAAACACACTTGCAAATACAAATAGATAATAGGGAAAGGCTGATAAACTTATACCGTCAAGGACCTCGGCTGTGATACTCATATCAGAAAGCAAATTGCCAACACACTGCTAGAAATACTGAACTAAGCTAGGAACACTCCGCCTATCAGGTTTGGGTACACGCATCAAAAGAGGGTTACCTTTTAACAGTTTTCTCAGCTGAACTCAGACTCAGGACTGTGAGAATATTGTTAATTGTAGCATAATAACAGTGACGTTTAGCATGTAACAGTACATAGTTTTTCCACCTTTGACTTCTGAAATCTGCCCAAAGACAAATTCCTTCCATGTGGCTCTTGAAGACATTAGCCTCAATCTGAACGTGATATATGAACTATATTTGTGGCAAGTCAACTCATAAAAACACACTGCATACTAAAGCCCAGTAGATTCAAACAGACCTGAGCTGTATGACACCGCTCTCCCGGAGGTGTGTGACTGCCCACGGACTGTAGCTTCTGTTGTTGCTCTCTGATCCAGGACTGGGTGTTTTTACTTTGTGTGTCAAAATCATCTAAAAGACTTTGATGCTCTGCCTGTCTGGCAGCCTGCAGGACTGTGTTCCACTGTAGTTCTCTCTCTTTTAACAGCTGCTGAACCTCTGGAACCCTGCTCTTCTCCAGATGCTCACACAGGCTGTCACATTGTCTTTTTAGGTTGAGCAGCCTGGACTGTCCTTCAGGTGTTAAAGTCCGAAAAGCCTGACAGTGAAAACATAGAAATGTCTGCTCTAATCACAACATCGGTGTTTCTGGTAGTTAAGTAAGATGCTCACCGCTAAAATTAACCCTGATAATAAATCCTGAAACTCCAATGCAAAAAAGCAAAGATTATGTGTTTGATGAACATTTTATCCAGTCCACTGCTTGAAAATCATTTGTGCAGTATTTGCAAAATTAAATTACTTATATCTTCTGATATTATACATTTCACAACGGTAAAAGAGTTTCAAGTCAGACATGGACTATGAACCTACCTGTGCAATCTTTAACTTCTCCTCATGCTGCGCAGTGCTGTCAATGAAAGAGAGCTTCTGTCTCTGCTCTTCAATCCAGGACTGGATGCTTTGGCTTTGGGTTTTAAAGACATTCAAGTCTCTTTCTGTGGCAGCTTCAGCCTCTGCCTCATTCAGAGCCTCTTCAGCAGCCTGCAAGATCTTCTTCCACTTCTCCTCTGTGTGTCTGAGTGCACTGTTAACACACTGTCTTCTGCTCTCATCCAAGTCCTGGTTGTCACACAGACCCTGGCACTGTTGCTTTAGATGCTGGAGCTTTGAGTCTCCCTCAGGCCTGGAGTTAAGAATAGCCTGAGGAGCAGAAGTTACTTTTTAACTCAGATCTTTAAGTCTCAAAAACCTTGTCATAATAATATCCCAAATAATGCAAGCTCACAAAACCTGAAAACATAATCATAACTCAACATAACTCACTTTTGCAATCTGCAGCTTTTCTTCAACATGCATGTGACCAACAACAGAATGCAGTTTGTCTTCCTGGTCTCTAATCGAGGTTTGAATCTTGTCAATCTGGGTTTTGAAAGCGCCCAAGTCCTCGTCTATCTGGGCTTGTGTTTGTGCCTTATTGAGAGCCTCCTCAGCTGTCTGCAGAGCCTGCCTCCACTGCTCGTCAAGTTCTCCCACCAGCTGCTGGACCTTTTGTCTGTCTCTCTCCTGTATGTACTCCTGTTCACACAAACACTGGCTTTGGCTTCTCAGGCTGTTTAACTTTAAGTCTACCTTTGGTTTGGAGTTTAAAATGACCTGTTGACACAATGAAAAATAGGAAGAAGTTTGCTGGGAAAAAATTGCACATGAATCTAAGACTGAGTTGAAACAGCTGATATCTTATCACTGACCTGTGCTGTGCTCTTTATCTCCTCTGGCTGGGTGTCTCTGACAGCGGAGTTGAGGGGTTGCAGAAGGTCAGTAATCCAGGTCCTGGTGCTCTCAGCGTGGTTTTTAAACTTGTCGTACTCTTCCTCTAGGGTGCTCTGGGTCTCTACCTGTTTCTGCAGCCTGGCCTTCAGGTTTCGGTAACGCTGTAGTAAGTTGTCACTGTCCTTCAGGAGATTTTCAGCTCTCACACCTTGTCTGCGTACTGATGCTAACAGCTCACAGAGGGTCTCAGCTTTACCACTGCGATAGTAAGACACAAGGTTTACAAGAGGTCAATGTGGAGAATCTGAATTCAGTCTTTATGCTCTACATTTACCAATTCGGCTTATTTTAAATATGTTGCACAAAAGCACCAAAATAGATTTAATACTGTTTAGGTTTATCAGTTAAATACGGCTTTATTCAGAAGCAGACAATAACTGCAGTAAAGAAATGTTTTATAGGCTGCACTTTCTGTATATCACCCTTTTGAATCAGACTTAAGCATAATATATTGTAGTATTTGTATTTTATAAATTTTATTCAGACTTAAATATTAGTATATATACTCTCATGAAGTTACCTCTTTAAAACATCCTTCCTTAGGACAAATACACGTAATGTGCAGTACTAGTTACGAAATTCCTACTCCTCAATAAATAAAATAGTTTGCATATGCCATGCTGGAATATTTCTATTTCTGGTTTTAAAAATGTTGAAGGTCACCTCTCATCTTGAAGGTCTTTGAGAAGAAGTCTGACTTTGTCTGACAGCACAGACTGTTTTTCTTTAGTCTGCAGCCAATCACGGAAGTTGTCATGCTGCTTTTGTAGACTACAAGCAAAAGAAAGGCACAGGTCAAGAAACTTAACAACTTAAACTTCTCCTTTCACTGCAATATCTGACATTCCTAAACAAACTAAGGAAAAATCTCATCTCTTTAATACATAATGAAATATGAGCGGTAATATAAGGACGCGTTTACCTGTCCAAGTCCATGAGGAGAGACTCCATTTCCTTCTGCCTCTTGTGGCAGTGAGTTCTAAACATGCCAACCTCCTTCTGTTGCTCCTTTAGCCAGCTTCTGAGCTCGGAGAACTGCTGTGGAGGAATCTGCTGGCTGCCCCGTTCCAGCTCATCTTTCAGTTGGTCTAGACGTCGCTCTGCATCCTTGGATTTTAAGAAGCCCTGATGGAAAAAGGAGAAACAGTTAGGACCCATTTACATTGGGAATTCAACCTCATATCCAAAATGAAATATAGGGTCAAACAGGTCCAACATCAATCCACTGTATGTACACATCCACTTACAATGAGTCTTTGCAGTGATGTTTCCACATGTGTTATGCTCTCAGGGTTCTCAAAACATTCATTTACAGATAGCTGCAAGTCCTGGAACCATTCTTCAAATGACTGCTTTTCATCTACCACACAACAGGATTAAAAAACAAAACTGTATAAAACCTCAAAAAAGTGACAGAGGTGAAATAATTAGTTTGTACGAGGAGCAGCTTCTGTCTGCCCCCAGTCACTTATAAAATTTGAATGAAATATCTTTATTTACTTTCAAATGAGAACTGACAGCACACGGAACACATTTTTAATGCTCAGATTTGTTGTAAATCGTTACTTCTGTAAATCTTTCTTTGTTAACACATAAAACAATCTACTTTGATGGCATATTCAAAGGGAATACTAACTTTTGATGACTTCGAGCAGACCTTTGTCCCTCTCCTCTTGCTTCAGGTGCACCATTTCTTTGGTGCGAGAGATGGCGTCTCTCAGCTTGCTGGAGTCAACAGACAGCGCCTCCAGCACCTGAGGACTGGCCACGCTTGAAACCAAGCCCACCTCCTTGAACACATCCTCAGCCTGTTTCTCCTGAGTCTCCAGGTCATCACACAAATCCTGTCACCGTAACAGGGAAATGAAAAGAACTGTGAAACTGATTGAACAAAACCTAAGAAGAGAAATTATAGAAAATCAAAAATATCTTAAAAATATCCAGTGTTTTTTTGAAAATTACATTTTACTTTTCACTTTTGTATTTATCAGATGATAAATTGATAGATTGTGCAATGTCAAAAATTGCGAGTATATCTTAAAGATACATATATTAACATTAACGGTGTACTATTTGCCAGATATTGGTCAGGTAAATTGTATCAAATAAAATGTTTTATCAAATCAAAACAAACTATGAAATATCTACATGTGTCAATTTTTTTTCTGAAAGTCTATAAGGTAGGAAGAGGCAGGAAGAGGACATGTCACATGTGTGGAAACAGGCATATGCCACATAAAGGCAAACATAATAACAAAAGTAATCGAACAGTTATGCACCTGTATCTGGGACTCTACATTTGGTCCTGAAGCATCAACCTTGGTAAGAGAACACTGGATTTTCTCTACAGCAGACTGGCACTCCTCCATCTTCTCAGCAAGGTGTTTCTTCACAGCTATAAGCTCCTCGAAGACATCAGTGCAGTCAGTAAACAACTCCTTCACCTGCTCCATCCTCTTCCTCAGCTGGGTTTCAATTACCTTTATTAAATAATGACAAACGCACAGAAGTATAACACCAAGCTTACAGTACCAGCACTGACCAGGGAAACAAACGTAATTATTATAATTAACCTGCAGTTCTAGTGGAGCCTCCTGGCTCTGCAGCATCCCTTGGATCTCTACCAACTTCTTGTGGAAATGTTCAATGTTCTCTTCATTGGCATGAATCTCATCCTATAAAATAACACAAACACACACAATTTTAGAATTCTAACAGTGGAGTGTCAGAATGGTTCCATGTGTACTTAGAATCACCATTTGCACTGTAAATCTTACCCTCATAGCAAATATTTGTTGCTCATTGTGGAAAGGATGGCTCTCGGCAAACAGGGCCAGTTTGGCTCCTGCCCAGCTGTCTACCTCTCCCCCCAGCATCAGTTGCTTTTCCCATAACTCCAGCCCCACCCGGAGATTATCCATATATGCGTCGGTTTTCTCAGTCACCTAGGAGAGCACCAAAAATCCACAATATGTATCAAGGTTCAGCTGACATGAAATATACAAACTAGACTTAAGACTATGTTTGACCTGTGCATATATTATAACTATATTTCTGACAGAAACGGCTAGGGATAATCTAAGTAGGTGGAGACATCAATGGTAAAGATTCAACATAGTTTTGTTTTCAAAAGTGCAGAACCAAAAGCTAATGTTTCTTTTATCTGTTGGATTCCTACACTACACTCACTAATACAGTAAAATATATAAGTAGCCATTTACTTTTTATATACATTCCTTTATCTCATTTTTATGAAAAAGAATACAGCTTAGATTGCTTACATCCAGCCAGCTGTCCATGAGCTTGTCAGCCTCTGTTTCAAAGGAGGTCTCACTGCAATCGGGGAAAGTCTTCAGTTGGGACTGCAGCTGCCTGGAAGCACCCCGCATATCCTCCATACACGTTCCAAGGCCACGGAGCTCCTCCTTGATATCACGGACCTGGACACATTTGAATGTTAACATCCACGTCCTAAACACTCCGTAAAAACAAGGATGTCATTTGTCTAGCTCCTTCTGACTCATTACAGTCACAAAAAATTAAGCAGTTAAAATTGCTTTGGGCTACACAGCATAAATCTTACACAACGACTACAGCAGGGAGAGCAGCTTTTAGATTCAAGCAGAAAGTTTTTGACAGAAATGTGTTGTGGCCTCACTTTGTTTATGCTTTTCTGTAGGTTGTCCTTCCCCATGTAGGAAGCCTTATCATTGATGGTCTGCTCTGCTCTCTGTATAGTGTTGCTCAGGTGAGTGCGGCAGCTCTGAAACTTCTTCAGAAGTTCCAGCAGAGTGTTGCACTGCTTTTTTCTGGAAAAGAAAAGAAAAAAACAAGGGATTTCAAGTAATTCCTTATTTTTATTCGGTCTATGCGTGTGCTGTGTTTGTCCAATGTGATGACAGACATAAATTAATATCCTCATTGCTAATATTACTATTTTATAGTACATTTTTATACATTAGACGTTAAAATGACTAATTGACTGAGGTACTGTATTGCGGTGTTTACTTAAAGTGAACATGTTTCTCCTGGCTAACCTACCTGTCAGAAAAACCCCTCTGAATCATCTTCCACTGAGTCTCCAACTCCTGCTGGAGGTGTTCTCCTCCTCCCTGTTTCCCTTGAAGATCACGGAGGTTCTGGAGTTCTGCATAGTGGGCCTGCAGCTGACCGTCCAAATCTGTCAGGGCACGAAGCCTGGAATATATGTGATTGCTATTAATGCAATATTCCAAGTTTCAAATAAATATTTTATGATTTGTGATTTACGGTATAACAAATTACTAAATAGTGTACCCTTTGTCTCTCACACACACGACATGTAACACACCTGTGTTGCACAGCAGGCATAGTGGGCTCCCTCAGGCCTTGCATTTCAATTGTATCTTGTAGCTTCCTCAGCTGCCCCAGCAATGTCCTCTTCCTCACCCCCAGGGATCTGCTCTGGGTATCCTTTTTGAGCTCCTGCTCCTGGCCGGAAAGCCCGCTGTCAGTGTCCTCCAGCCTCCTTAACAGGGCAAGCACCATGTCCAGACACGAGGCAGGGAAACCATCCCTGGTCACTGTGAGTCTGGCCCCTTGCAATAGCAGATCCAGCTGAGGTGCCTTTTCTTTCAGACTCTCAATACTCTGCTTTATTAGAGCCAACTTGGAGTGACAGTCCTGCAGCCCCACAGCGTCACTGCAAGGGGCACCTTGGACTCCTGATATGTCTTCGTCCACAGTCCGGAGTGATATAAGGAATCGGTCAAGGGCACGGGCGGCTGCTTCACTCTTCCGAACCTGCTGTCGGAGCTGATCCAAGCTAGTTCTGTGAGTCTCAACCTCACGGGACAAAGGGAAGCGGTCTCTGGGGTCAAGATCGCTGGATTCAGAGTCAAGACGGGACAACTGGTCCAGCTCACTCTGAATGTTGTCATCCAGTTCCTATCACAAAAGCAGACAAGGTGAATTGTGACATGAGATGGAAGAAAAGTGTGGGATCTACAAATGATTGATTCCAATCATCACAGGTGACTTTACTGTTTTCTGATTCGGTCATTCTGATATTATGGTACACTGTGGATGCTTGTAGTACATGTGGACATTTGATTAAAAGACTGACCAAACTTAACACAAAAAACAGAAAACCAGTGCCGACCTTAATATCTTTCAGGATGTTGGTATTGGTCAGTGTAAAAGCAGTGATGTCTTTGGGCTGTCTGAGATAACGGTCCAGGCGGTCGTTGAAGTCCACCATGTGGTTCTCCGTAGAGTCAATCTGTCTGAGGGCAGTGCCCAGAGAGCTGCCTCTCCTCTGAAGGTCGGACTGTTGGTCACGCCACTGCTCCTGCAGCTCTGCTTTCTCTTGCTCCAGTCCAGTGTTCCCACTATGCTGGGAGCATTGGTTTGCATACTCCGACCACAGGGTCTCTGTCTCCTGCCTCAAAAACTACAAAATGAGGAATCAAGATCATTGGCATATCATAGAGATTTATTAAATATTTAAATCCTTATTGGTTTCTGACATAAGTTGTATTGTACCTGGATTTCCTGCAGTCGCGTATGCAGGCCCTTGAGAGAGACAGAATCAGAGGGGATATCCTTGAGGCTCTGTTCGTTTTTAGCCAGCTGGGCTTGGAGAGTCCTCTTTGAAGTCTCATATCTAGAAATTAGAGCAAACAGATTTTTGATCTGCATACTCTGAAAAGTGTAGCTTAATGATGCCCAGAGCATGCTATATTCATTCTACCTTTCTAAAGCCTCTTTCTTGGTGCCTTCTTCCTCTATAGATGCTTGTGTTTCAGCGTCCCCTTTCTCAACAGTGGCTGTCTTTAGTGATACTTGAGACACCTAAAAAAAAAAAAAGCAAGAGCAAATTGTATTGTAACACACTAGATGCTCCGTCACTGACTGTTAGAGACTGCGGTCAGGAAGTTACTGAGTCCATGAAAAAGCCAGTTTATAGGAGCTCTAATTGAGAATAAACTGTTTCAGCAGGAATGATTCATACCTCAACTGAGACGTGAGCTTCATCACTTGGTTTTGAGGGCTCTTTTTGTGTGGACAAATCCACACTGAAAACAGCAGGAGCCCTTTGAAAAAAAGCAAGGATAATCATTTCTTTCTTCCTTTTAACATGTTTACAATGTCAATGTGCTTCAGAGAGAAAGCCTCTTTGCAGTGGTGTTATGGTATTATAATGTACAGTAATATGTTAAATCAGCTTTTTAAAGTCTGATCACTGTGTTGAACACAACCTCACACTCTACAAACCCCACCTAGAGTCAGGGTGTGGTGCATCTTGGTCTCCACTGAACTGGTGCTGGATGGCAGCCAGCGTCTTCTCACACTCCCTCAGCTGGGTCTGGGCCAGGCGGTGAGTGTCCTCAGGACTCAGGGTGTCACACAGTTCTTTCAAGACTTTCAGGTGCTGCTCTGCCTGGGTGAAGCTGCCATCCTCTGAGAAGCAAGCCTGGGGAATGTCAATGGAGTATAAAGAGTGGGGAGGTTATGTTTGCAGCCTGAACATTAATACTAACTCCATCTAAGTTTTCTTTCAGTTTCTGCCTTTTGGTTATTTCTTTTATTTTAAGATTAAAATTAATATGCACAAACTTACAATACCATTTTCCTTACTAGAACTGACAATTAGGATTTTATATTTTCATTTCTTGATCATTCTTTGGTAACATAACTTTAAACACATACTGAAGCACACACACACAAACACACAGAGATGGCAGCGGGAAGCATATGTACTGCACAAAAAAAGTACTAGCTGCTGTTTTAATCTTTTAGTGAAATCCATGTCATCTAAAGTAAAGTGATTTATTTGTCATTATACATACAAGGTGTAGAATGAAATTGCACCAAATGATCTATGATGTTTGTCAATAATAGTGTTTTAATTTATTCTAAATGTGTTTTTATTTCGCTTTGTGTATGTGTCTTTTCTGACCCACACTTCAGACATAAAAAGTGTTGTATGGTACCATAAACCCAAACAACACTCTCTTAAAGTGCAAGAGAAAGAACAAGAAGTCCAATGATGGTTTCCTTGGAGTCATACATAGGAGGAGGAGATCAGAGCTTAGGTAAGCAGAAAAGATTCCCAGGCTGTATACCCATCCACCGAAGCCCACTTGCCAAGAGCTTGGTTCTAGTATTCTAGCTACCTGGGCTGGTTGCTCTAATGGGGAGCCTAAGTGCATGTCACACTGCAGGGCAGTTGAGTTAAAGTCTTTCCTCGTTACTTCAAACTGAAATTGTTGCAAAAAGCCTGAGATCTCAGCTCTGACAGCCTGGGAGATAAAATAGGTTAATTCAAAAACACACGTTAGAACAGAGCAAAACGTCTAATATGTGCATATGCATGCAAATTAGCAAGTTGCTGACATTTATATTCTACGCAAAAGCAGACAAAGGCAGAAAATGTTTCAACAGTTTTTCTACGTTTATAGTTTAAAGACATGCTCAAACAGTCATGTGACAAGGCTGGATGCTCCTCTGTTGCCCTATATTATTACAAATAATATAGGGCCTCTACTATATTATCTAATCTAATTTGTAGTACAATATAGGTAGTTCTATAAAATTGGGTGCTTGGGAATAATGTGTGTTTCTATGCTTGAATGAAAAGCCTGTTCGATTCTGACACCCACTAAAAGCATCAACAGGAAGAGTTCACTAAGCTGGCCAATCAGAACAGAGGGAGCTTGGGTGTAGAGCCTTAAAGACACTGAACCTTTTCACTTACTTTACCAGATGAGCTGGTGCATGGAGCCAATATAAGATATATAGCCACTTATAAAAGTGAAAATCATACAATCTCTGGTGAATCAAATATAGCTGACAAAGAGTGACTTTGTGTCCTACCTCCCACTGAGTCCTCACAGACTGAGTAAAGGACTCCATGTCTCTGAGCTGGGATGGGGTACAAAAGGCCTCCATGCCTTTAGCTGCCCTCAAGAACTCCTCCAGCAACTCTGGGTCCAAAGTCCTCAAAGTCTCCTAAATAAAAAGGCAAGGCAAGTATGTTGGGGGGATAAAGAACCTTTAATGAACAAAACATTTTGATATAGTCTAAATAATACAATAATAAATGTACATTCAAATTGTACAAACTGGCCACACTGTTTGAGATTGATTGGGCGAATCATTTGAATCAATTGAGATCAATCGGAAGACGCTTGCATCAACACAGAGGTATAACTGCATGACAAGCAAGAAATTAAACTACTAACCACAGATAAAACTGACATAAATAAAGATAAATGAGTAATTAGGTTTACCTTTTTCACTGATATTTGCTCCGGTGAAATAGGTTTGTCTTTGAAGATACTGATGGCTTCTAGGATGTGCTCCTGCAGACAGTGCTTGGCCTCTTCAAAGCCATTCCTAGCTAAAGCCTGGGCCTTGGCATAAGCCTCTGTATAGGCCTGGGGAGGTGCCTGAGCCAAAGCAGGAGGTTTGATGCAAAACTCAAGGGGTTCAGTCTTTGACTGAGGGAGCACACCATCGTGAGAGAGGGGAAGGTTTTGGGGCTGAGGAGGAGGTTTGGTTTTTGGAGGCAACTGGCTTGGGGGTTTTGAATCTGGAAGTGTTTGGGTTTGTGGTGTGGCTTGTGAAGATGACTGAGCATTACACTGCAGTGTTGTCTGGGCTTTGGGTAGTGGTGGTGAATGAGCCTGAGGTTGTGGCTGTTGTGGTACTTGCGTATGAGGTTTGGGTTGGGAAATGATTTGAGGCTTGGGTTGGGTTGGTGACTGAATTTGGGGTTGAGTTGGTGATTGAGGCTTAGGTTGTTGTACCATTTGGACTTGCAGCTTTGTTTGTGGAGATGATTCAGCCTTGGATTCTATCAATGACTGTGTCCTAGGTTGTGGGGCTCTAGGCTGTGTTTGTGATTCAGTCTTAGGTTGAGCTGGTGACTGAACCACTGACTGTGGCACTAATTTAGGTTGAGGAGGTAAGCCACCTTTTGCTTGAACTAATGAATGAGCCTTTTCTTGTGGGAGGAGTTGGGCCTGATGTCTGGGTTCTGGGAAAGGCTGCTCGAACTGAACACTGCTTTGAGGCTGCTGAGTCTTGTGGTGCTGTGCTTGTACAGATGGCTGTGCCTGGATATGAGTTTGGAATTGAGCCAACAAATAAGTTTGCTCCTGGGGCTGTAAAGGAGGCTGAGAACAGACTTGGTGTGGTGGTTGTGATTGGTGAGGTATTTGACTTTGTATTTGAGGCTGGGGGTGATGTTGGGTGTGGGGTTGAACCCCTGAATACTCCAGAGACTGAGGCTGGTGTTGTGGCAGTGCCTGAACCCAAGGAGATTGCTGTACTTGGCCTTTCTGTGTCTGAATATGAACCATATTATAACCTGTTATCTGTGTATGCTGTTGCAAGGGACTATGGGGCCTTATTTGGGGCTGTGTTTGAGCCCAGGGTTGGGTCCCCTTGTGAGAATATGCAGATGGCCCAATTTGAGGTCCTTGCTGAGGCCCAGTCTGTGCCCACTGAGGCTGAACTGCTGGAAACCCCTGAGACTGAGGAGCTTGACCCATTTTCTGAGGATATGGTGGTGGAATAGCTTGATTTTGTAGCTCTGGCTTGGGTGTCCACTCCTGAACACAGGGGTAACCCTGGGGATAAAGCTGAGATTGTGGTTTAGCCTGTGAATGTTGTGTAGTCATTAGGGACGAGGCTCTGACCTGAGCATGAGTCTGCAAGTGATCCTTGGAAACATGCCCTAAATGCTGGAGCTGTGGCTGAGTATGTGTGGGAAACTGGATGATAGGCTGAAGATGACTCTGGGGCTGAACTAAAGCTTGAGCTTGGGTTAGTTGCGGAGTCAAAGATTGTGTGGGGACCAAAGGCTGGGTCCTTGGCTGATGATGGAAATTAACTTGGGCCATTGCCTGGGCATGAATTTGGTCCATGGGCTGAGGATAGCTGTGGGCCTGGGTTATTGACTCAGGATGGGTGATGATGATCGATGATTCATGTGTTTGAGGCTGGACCTTTGAATGAGCCTGGATCTGAGGTTGGGGAATTGTCTGAGGATGGATTTGAGGCTGGGCCATTGGCTGAACATGGGGCTGAGACTGAATCTTTTGTTGAATATGCATTTGAGACTGGGACTTCAACTGATCATGCATTTGAATTGGAGGTTTTGTCTGAAGATAGGTTTGAGACTGAAATATGGACTGAGAGTGGTTTTGAGGATAGGGCATTGGCAGCAAATTAATTTGGGTCAGGGGCAATGACTGAGGATATGTTTGAGACTGGGTAATTCCCTGAGGATGGGGCACTGACTGAGGAAGGTTTTGAGTCTGTGGTTTTGACTGAAGATGGGTTTGAGGCTGGAACACAGATTGAGGCTGGGTTTGAGTCTGGGGCAATGACTGAGGGTGTGTTTGAGGCTGGGTCATTGCTTGAGGATGGGGCACTGATTGAGGAAGGTTTTGAGACTGTGGTTTTGACTGAAGATGGGTTTGAGGCTGGGGCATAGATTGAGGATGGGTTTGAGTCTGGGGCACAGACTTGGGACGAGTTTGAGTCTGGGACACAGATTGAGGATGGGGTTGAGTCTGGGGCATTGACTGAGAATAAGTTTCAGGCTGGGGCACTGACTGAGGATAGGTTTGGGGATGGATCTTTGACTGAGGAGGAGTGTGAGACTGGGCCTTCAACTGAGTCTCTGTTTGAGGCTGGGGCATTGTCTGATGAAGTGTTTGAGGGTGCGGCACTGATTGAAAATGGGTTTGAGTCTCTGTATGTGGTTTAGGGGAGGGGGGCCTAACGTGGGCCCAAGACTGTGGATGACTACGAAGTTGAATGTGAGATGGCACATGTGGCTGAATTTGACCAAGTGATGGAGCCTGCATAGGGGAGGCAGGTCTGACATGAGCTACAGCTGGACCAGGGGCTAAAACTAGAAGCTGATCCTGCGGTGCCACACCTAGCTGAGGTTCAGCTTGGAAAGATGTTTGGGAATGAGTGGGACCCTGAGGCTGAAGATGAATTTCTGTTTGTTGCTTTTTGACTTGGCTCACTCTTGTTTGTGACATTGTCTTTAGTGGTTGCTGGATATCAGTGGCAGGGTGGGACACATTTATGGGCTCCATTTGAATCACTGTCTGAGATGTAGACTGCACTGTAACTGGGGGTTGTGACATCTCCTGTGGGTGTCCCTGAGGCATGGTTACAGTCTGGGATCTAGCCTTGGTGTCTGAATCAAGATGTGCTTTTCTTACAGTGGATTGTTCTTGTTCCTGGTGCTTGTGCTGTTTGTCCTGTTGCTGTTTTTCGTGATGCTGATCAATAATTGTGTGTAGCTCTGTTTGTTTCTGTTGCTCTTGGTACTGCTGCTGCTGTTGTGTCTGTTCAAAAGCCTCAGTATGTGCCTCCAGGTGAAGCCTGGATGTATCTTGAAGAATTTGATCTGATGCCCTTTCTTTGTCTGACTTTGACTGTGTTTGTGTAATTTGTACTGGGTCCTGAGTGAAATCTTTTTCTGGAAATGGACTCGGAGATTTCTGCTCTCCTGTGGCTGCTTTTTGAAGCCATGGTCGATTCTTTGTGGCCTGAGCCTTTTTGCTTTGAAGCTCCTGGGCGCTTACACGAGGTTTCTTTACAACCGGTTGTTGAGTTGGAGCCTGCTCCTGTGACTCTGGTTCCTGTTTGACTTGAGTTTCAACCTGTATATTAGTAACAACTTGCTGGTGAACTTGATAGTGACGCAGTTCTACCCGCTGCTCCACCTTATGTTGTCCCTGCTTCCGTGACCTTCTTGTGGATGTGTTGGCATCAAGTCCTGTTGCACTTCTTGTTGTTTGTGCTTAATTCCTTCTTCTTGTATGTCTTTTTCCTTCTGCCTGTTAAGTTGTTCCTGTTGCAATAGCTGTTGCTGCAGTATTAATCCTGTGGTCTGTTGCCTTTTTTGTGTAGTAGTTTCTAGACAGGCCTGAAAATGTCCTTCTGGTGGGGACTTAGTCCTAAGCCCAATCACAGCTTGTGCATAGGTATATGGCATTGGTGGAGAAGTCATCTTTTCTTGCCTATATTCCTGCACCACTATCTTTGGCACAAAGGTTTGAGAAACAACCTTTGTCTCAAGCTTCTGAATTGGTTGTCTATTGTCTGACTCTCTCAGAAGCTGAGGCTTTTCTTTAGTTTGAATAAAGACCTTTGATGGAGGCTCTTCTGGAGGGCTCCTGCTTCTGTCTCTTCTAGATCCCAGGCTGCTCAGCATGCCTACAGTTTCCTAGAAAAATAAATCACATGATTAGAAAAGCAGATATTGTTAAAATCCTATATTCAAACTGGCTGCGTCTTTCTATTGTCTCAGTACAGAACGAGCAAAGCTCAATTGCATGTTCGGTTAATTTTCAAAGTGCAACTGACCTGTGATTGAGCAACAGCAGCTCGTACTTTGTCTTGCATGGCGGAGGCATGGAGGTGCTGAATGGG
Source organism: Channa striata (assembly GCA_033026295.1). Lineage (NCBI taxonomy): Eukaryota > Metazoa > Chordata > Actinopteri > Anabantiformes > Channidae > Channa > Channa striata. Next base: position 21,240,422 of record CM065183.1, read on the forward strand.
GGAATTCTTCTGAATTGTTGCTACCATTACCTGCAGGTCCTGTTCTTCTGTCACCACCTGACCCTCCAATTGCAGACCACGGGAAATTAGGGCCTATAAGAATGAAAGTGTGAAATGATCATCAATGTTTCCACACATGCACTTAAGGCTTTCATTATAAAGGCACAACCATTGATTTTGTGGATACCTTGGCTTGAGGAACCTGGTGCCTCTGTTGCTTTTGCTTTTGTCGCTCTGCACCCCTCAGCAGTTGATAGAGCTCCCTGGCCTCTATTTCCCAGTGTAAGAGTTCAGCCACGCGGCAGTCCAGGCTTGACACACTGTGCTGCAGATCTGCACACACTTGTTCTGCCTCAAACAGGGTCTGCAAAACCTGGTGACATAAGGCAAGGAGATGAACAGGGGAACCTGCTGTAACAAACACTTTGTGCCAGTCGTTGTCTACTTAGAAGCTTGATAAACAGCGAAACAACGAAAAAGACGATAAGCTGCCAAACACAGCAGGCAGTGTTTTGAAAGGAAAAATCCTACATACTTCAGGTATGGCTTGTTTCAGTTTCTGCAACTGATCGGCTGAGACTTCTGGGGACGGAGCTAGAGAACCCAAATCTACTTCTTTTATCTTCCTAATTGTGAACTGAACGAAAGAAAGCAAATATTCAATTCTAGAGAGGTCATTCAAAAATAATTATAACAAAAGCAAAACAAAGTAATCACCACAAATGAACAATTAGGACTTTAAGACTTTATTAGCTCTACCTGTATTCTTTTTTGGTAGGTACGCAATGGAGCTGCCATCACTTCCAGAGGCTCTCTGAGAATGAGAGTGGCTTCTTTGATTAAAGCTTGAGGGTCCTGGGGTGTGGCATGGACATCAGCACTTGGCTCAGCCACGTTGTCCTGAGAACATTCAGGTCATTATCGAGACAGAAAAACAATTCTTTAAGAGATGAGTTTGGACTTAGGTTTATTGCTTACTGTTAGAAACATTAAAACTAGTGTTTTAATGACACTTTGTTCCATGTTATGTTTATACTACAATCTACACAGTACAATAGACAAATCATTTGGGCAACAGCTGCCAGTTTGAAACTTGAGACGCCATTCCCTTTAACACTGAAACTGCATGCAGGGGGATGTAAACTTATTCCTAGTACAATAACAACATGTTCATCTATAAAAAAAGTTATACCAAAATCATGAAATTCATAAATTGGGTGACTTAATAAATTAGGTGAAAATTAACTGTGATGCCTGATGAAGAAACATTTGTAATAGCAAATTGTGCAATAAATTATGTTGATGAAAATTATTTTACTCGTTTTGTCATTTCAAAACTAAGAGTTACTAACTTCTGCACAGGACAAATGTAAAGCTTTGTATTTTTAATTGCTAAAACATAAAAATTGTAGGTGGAGTATCACTTTCTAACTTCAAACCACTCCCTAAAATTACAGTGTGGGAAAAAGGACAAACAATGGCCTAGTCATAGCCTAAATCACCAAATGCCTGAGAGATCAATCTACCGAAATCCCTTCTGTCACCAGACATTTGACAGGAAATAAACACAGAAGAAACATATTAGAACAACCCCGTCCATCTCCATAAAGAAACAGCTGTGGCAAATACTGAAAAGAAAAAAACATTGATGTGCTACTTGATCTATCAGGTTTATAAAATGAATCAACAGGATGATCGAGTTACAGACGTATATTGATTGTAAACTTGACTGCAAACATGTGAGCAAGACAATAGGAGTGTTCGAACAAATTAAATGTTGCTGAACAACCAGGTTTTCCTGGTTCTGTAACTTACAAATGTATTTCTCTTGACAAACTCAGCCCAGAGCATGTTGAGTCTGCGCAGTTCCTCTGCCAGAGTCCTGCTCGTGTGAGGGTCAGTTGATTCGATGAGGAAGTTACCAACCTCATTCAGCTGGGCCTGTCGGGAGCCCCATTCCGCCATAGACTCAGGTGTCACCTTAACAAAAACACGTATTTAAGAGGAAAAGTGGGTGTGGGTGAAAAGATACAGCTGTCTTTCTGTGCACTCATTTCTTTTAATGTGTTTTTGCTGAGTTGCACAAATACTTCTCTTAACCCCGAAATGCTCCAGATGAGCTGTAGATATTAAATCAAAGGAAGCAGCTATAGAAGCGTATAGGCCATACGCGTATATACATAGATGCTGCATTTGTTGCTTCAGCCTATTGCTATGATACAAAAATGCAGAAGCCCCAGTTTACGGTTTAAAAAGGATTATAACCTTTACGCTTGTAAACCTATTTCAGTGAATCACTGGAAGTTACTGGGATTCCTGAGATGTGTGTGTCAATGTAAGACTGCATGAAATTAATTATGTGGTGCAAAACCAATTACTGTCATATGAAATCATAAAAATTCTCTATGATAGAACCTAACTACAGTAGTTGATTGGACAAGATTTGAAGAATTTATCAAGCTATGGAAAAAGGTAATACTGATAACAATTCTTGACACGCCCAAGAACTAAGAACTAGTCCATACACGTCAATGAAGACTAACAGAAGTTCTGAGACTCTATTGTGTTCAAATCTGTCTGTATGTTGTATGTAATATCCACAAGTGGTTTGCTTCAAGTAACAAGTAACTTCTCTCCAAAGTATCTATGATGTTCATCTCTTTTCTATATCTAATATACTACCTGTGCTCTGGGCCCGTGGCTAAATGTTGCAGAGCTCTGCTCCAGCCATGCCTGCAGGGAACTGAGGCAGTCACTGTAGGAGTCCCAGGCTGAGAGGACCTGTCCCATGGTGGTCTTTGATTTGGTCACTTCTTCTAAAACTACAGCAGCGTCCTCCTCCAGCTGTTTGATCTGCTGACTGACGTGATGGTAGTCTGCAGCTGAGAAATACAGTCGAACATCAATGTAATGCTTTAAAAATGAATCATTGACATGGTCTGATAATAACCAAAGGAAGTGCACACAAGTGGCAAAACAACGTCAAAATTAGGCCACGGGACACTTACCAAGGGCAGATTTACTTGAATATTTTTCAGAAATTTGCTTCAGCTTATGAAGAGCTGCTTCCAACACAGAAGGAAGGTCCTGCGTATTGACCACCTCCTGTCGGGGGGGGGGGGGGGGGTACAGAGAGTGGAACCACAGGAAATGTCAAGTTGTGTCAGGAAATATCTTCTTTACTGTGGGCAGTTTAGAAAATCCAGACCGTGTATAGTTCAGTGTTTCATTATTGCTAATGTAAACTGATCCTGTTCAGTGTCTGCATGTGCTGCATGTGCTGCATGCACCCATGTATGAACATGTACAACTGCTTTGGCAGAACCAGTAAGACACAACATTGTAGAAATTCTGTTACATATTATTTACTTCCATCCTAGTATGTTACTGCCAACATTTAATTTGGCATTTTGACTATTTCAGCAACTAAGCTTTGAATTTCTGTTACACATTTTGAACAAAGAAATACTGACATGCCACTCTTGCAGCAACATCCTGACAGCCTCTGGAGATATGTACGGTCTCTTCCAGACCCGCAGCTTGGCCCTGATCTGTCCTAACAGATCTAAAACTGTGTGGCGGTTCTCCTGGTAATCCAGCTTGATTCCGTGGTACTTAGCAGTCACTCTTACACTTGTGAACCTGAAGAACACATGCATGACAAACATTAAAAATACATATTTTAGGCTTACATAGCCCATAGAAATATGCAACAAGGTGAAACTGTGCAGCAGACAGAAGGTAAAAACAAAATCTTTAAAAATGTTTGTGTTCTATATTCCACCGCATACTCACCTCCTCTTTAGCTCCTCCATTTTTTCAATAGGAACCATCAAGTTTCCATATTCATCCAAGTTCTGGAAGGACTGGAAGGTCTTTAACTGCTGTGGCATCTCCTCCAGGCAAACCTAAGACAATATTCAGCACATTTATTTAAATGCTCACCAAAGTCTGTACTTTAACACCTCGTAAAGACAAATGTCGTTCATTATTAAAACGTTAAACCTTAGGATGGAAAACACTGCTTTAGGAACCTAGGACTATTAAGTCAGTGCCACTGTTTAATTCATTCCCTGAAGTTGAACGGGGTAAATCGTTACTTTAAGCAGCTCCTGTTTCTCCCTGGCTTCGTCAGCAGCATGGCCATGGTCCTGGGGGTCACCCTCCTCCTCGCCGAGAGCGCCCTCTGTCCTCAGCAACCAGCGGGCCACTGTATCCAAGGGGGCTGGAAGACTCATGTCCAACTCAATTTTGTATTCCCGAAGCTAAATGAAACAAAAAGTACAGAATACAAAAAGACGGAAGCTGAGATGCATAAAAGGTATCTGAACAGTTAATGTGCATGTGTAGTGAATTCCAGTTCAACTTATCAGGCTGGTAAATCGTGTCATGATTTTATATTAGCTGATTCAAACGTTATCAATATATAATATTTATACTCTATGTATATATTTATGAATATATAATATATTTAAGAAAATGTTTGTATCAACAAGACAAGAAAAAAAGCTAAACAAACATGTTTAGCAAGATGAAGTTTGATCTTTCTGAGTTGCATCTCTATGTCCATGCGCCTTGACAGTAGGTGGTTGTGCAAGAAACTTGGGTCCAGACACTTCAGAGGAACTGACCTTTTCAGTGAGGGCTTCCCATGCCTCTCTAAGAGCACGCTGCTCCTCGCTCAGCTTTGGGCTTCGTCTCATCGCCGTCAACAAAGGCATGATTGGGCGCCGTTGCTCATTAAAGGACACCAGAAAAGTCTGAAATACCTGATGGATGAGAAATGACAAATGTTGCGACAGCCCGGTCAACTCAAACCGCCAAACAGTAAAAAGAGAATGAATACAATTTCAAAACATTATTCATTTACATCATTCAGCTGGATTTTGTTCAGATTTTAAGAGGGAGATGAACATTTAGTAGAATTTGTACTGTTTTCAATTTTGCTACTTAATGTACAGCATGCGATTTGTAGAAACATACCTGGTATCTTTCTGAGTAGCTTTCACCCTCTGTGGAGTCCCATCCCTCCAGCAGCTCATCATAGGCTTGAACCAACCAGCAAGTCACTTCCTGTGACTTGCGATCCGATGTCGCCTGCCAATGTGGAACAAAAAAAAAAGGGTTCCAGGGTGAACTCAACTGTTATTTTTATCACATAAGAATTAATGCATGTTTAACAGCGTCCGTCAGAAGGATTAATATGTGCGTACATTCTCTTGTCTCGCACTGTTCATTAAAGCTAAACATTTTAAATAATAGAAAACGATAAACTACATTAAAGGACAAAACAACGGCTGTGGACAAAAAGCTTTTCTACTCTTTTTAGAATTAAAACACTGTCTTAGTGCTGAGAAATTATTTTACCCAAACCAGTAAAACAAATGAGCCAAGCAAAAAACCTCTCCCACAAGGCACCAACTCCAGTCATGGGATACTTTACACAGAACATAATGGCAGCTGGGGTGCCAAAAATTCTTGTACTTGAAGCAAGTCTGTGCACAGCAGAGTACCAAGCCCACATGCAAGTTTGCTTTGGCTACAAAGTTGGTTTGCACCCATAACAACATAGAGACCTGTACAAGCCACCTTTATTCAACTTCTCTTTCTGGAAATAGGGATTGCAATGCAATGCATCTCGCACCAATGCTGGACATTTTGTGTAGAGTAACAATACAGAACATGGATACAAGCTCAAAGTCTACAGCAGCTACGTATGAATATGTTGAGGTGTTGCCACAGTCCCAGTCTAGCAGGTGTTCTGTCGAGCGTGACTAATCTGTCATGAGCTCTGTGACAGGCGACACCGGCAGAATGTCAGTGAAAGGATCTGCTGCACTGCAGAGTCGCCCTCTGAGGGTTTTATTCATCTCAAGGGAGGCAAAGATACACACCCTTGCTGTGGTTTTGGATTCCTCCCTAGAGAACAGGGCAAACTAGTTCAATTCTGCATGATCAGTCCTGCTTTTGAAAACCACGTGATCCCAAGGTAATCTTGGCTTTAAGCAACTGAGATTTTACTTGAAGTAGTAATACCAACAAGTATATGGTCAGAAGGGTTCCAAACACACATGTGCTCTATATCTGACAATGACGGGGGGAGTGGCACAATGCAGATAACATGCATTTAGGTTTTTTTCAAATTATTAATCTTCTTTATTTTGTTACATTTTGTAAAACACTTTTTACTAACTATAAAAAAAATATGAAGTGGATGAAAGGCGAAACATGAAACAGTGGCGGGTTCTGAAAATCAGGTCTACCTGCCGCAGGGGTGAAGCAGAAATAGCAGGGGTGTAGTAAACAGGCAGGTTGATAGGCGAAGGGCTTTTAGAAGGAGCCAGATATTGTATCTAGAAGGAAGGAGAAAGGAGAGGAGGGAATGGCAGACAAAAGGGTGCAAAGAAAGTAAAGAAACCCCAAACACAAAGTTATTACGGAAATATAATGAGAGGTGTCACAGATAATTATAGGCCAACAAACATAACAGCATAACAGCTAAAACCGCACAGTTTGCACATACTCTACAGATTTGCTAGATGTGTTCCTCAAACTAATTTCTTTCACAGAAACTTCATTGCACTGCTGTCAACTTATCACAAATGCACTGATGTTTTATCAGTGCCATGATGATTTAAATTATGGACACATTAAACATATCATTTTGGCATGACTGTAAACTCATCAGTCAGATTTCCTACACTAAGTTCCTGATTTGCAGGTCAAAAATGTATATTATTAATGTTAGCAAAAACTTGATGCACATTATAATAAAGTAAATTAAATTAACTTCATGTTAAACACTGTAAAATAACTTTTCCAACAAAATTCTGCCAGACTTTTACCTGAATTTCTAACCTGCCTTTGATCTGCAATTATCAAAAACAGTGCTTACTGAGCAGGACTAGACCAGACTGAGCTCACCTGTTTCCTGGCATGCAGCTGATCATCAGCTAAAAACATCCGAAAGTCTGCACGTTGTCAAAACCATGAGCTACAGAGACATTAACAATTTTCTGCACAAGTACCAAACGGTGCTTGTTATACGAACCTGCATTTCCTCCTCTGGCACTGGCAGGTCTTGGGAGTACTGCAGAAACTGAGCCACGTAGGTCATGATGGACTTCTCATCAGGGTCTCGAACATCCACATCTGCATCAATATCAGAGTCATCCATGATCAACCTCACACTACAACACCGCTGCCAAAGTTGAGACTAACGCACGAAAACTGCACTCTACGGTGGAACCGTTCCACCTTTAAATCATCCATCTGATAGCAGCCTGCAACTAAACTAAGACCAGAGCGAAACAAGTAAGGGTTTTATACAAGACGGAAAAAAACAAGCATCGGGAGAGTCATCAGACTATTCGTCATCCCACATGCCTCCAGGCTCACTGGGTACGGCTCAGTCACAGTTCTCAGATACACTCTAAACAATTTTGCAAAGATTCACTTGGCAAAACATCCATTGCTGCTACTTAAAGATGTCTATACGAAACAAATCAGATCATGCATAATTCGAAATAAAGTGTTTGTTTGAAACATTAGTTTGGAACAGTCCAACAGACACATCGGTGAAGGAGTAAAGAAGGATCATCTTTATATAAATGTGAAGAACTGCAACTGTAGAAAACTGATTGCAGAAAAGGGCATGATATAAAGATGAAACCAAATTATTTTAGGTCCGTTCCTTCTTTTGAACAATAAAGTTCAGTTACCATCAGGCTCTAACAGTCTGGGAATCCGCAGCGCTCTCTCTGCAATCCCGAAGGCCTCCTCAAGGTTCTGTTTGTTGCTTCTGGTTCTGGCCTTAGACAGATCCACCAGGTCGGGCCGCAGAGCGTATAGGACTGCCAGGAATACCACTCCACTCCTCCAGCTCCCCTTGAAATCTTTTACATTTATTGAACAGCCAGCTCTGATGGAAACAAATCATATATAATAACTAAATCTCACTTTGTATGTTTAACAGTTGTGTTCAATAAAATATAAAAGATTATGACTCTCTGTATGTTACTGGCTTCGTTTGTTGGGCTTCGTGACTTTAGTGAAGATCAGGTCACATTTCATGACCAATCAAAGCAAAAAAACAACAACAAAAAAACAGGTATCCACAAATGGTAATAATCCATAAATGGCATTCATTTGTCTGAATGCTTACTTGTGGCACTGTTCACGGACCCAGAGCAGCAGGGCCTTCTTGGCTGAAACCCTGAAACGGTTGTGCAGTGGTGAGCCTCTGGGAGGAAGAGGGCTGCTGCTAGCCGAGCGACTCGACAATGTGGAGCGCGAGTCCAAAGTGGCCAAAGACTCCATGGAGGACTGACGCGAGTCGAAGGATAAGCCACTGGCCAACTCCTCAATCTAAGAAACCCACGAACAAACAGTTACTATGTCATTGCAGGAATCAGTTTGTCCAATTCTTGGTAAATAAAAGCGTTTTCCCCCTGAGCAAATACATTTCTGTTCTTCTAATCAAACTGAAAAATTGACAATTATTTTGATATGGGTTGAGGAGGAAAGCAGAGAGAACTGAAAAATCTGAAAACTGAAAAATCAAGAAGCAATAAAATAAGCAATGTAAGTCAAAGAGTTTGAGGAAGAAGGGGAAGAACACAAAACTTAAAATCTCACATGATACTGTAGAATGATTGTCCATATGAGGCCTAGGATGATTGAGGGTTTGCCATCGATGATGTCAGGAATGTTTATGTTGACTAGTTTGATCTAGGGAGAAAACAGGAAAAGATTTTAGACAGCAGGACAATTATTGTAGTGTAATTGGTTGACAGTGGACCTCTTTTTTAATTTACCGATTTCTTTTTTAGAAAGGAGAGAGCTTTCTCAATGTTGCTTCGGTGCTGAAACATTCCCCTGCCTCTCTCCCGACTCTGTAAATCCCAACCAGTGCGTCAGCCAGTTGGTTCAATACAAGTGGAGACTGGAAAACAGGTAAACAACTGAGCGGAAAAATCACTCACAATTCTCTGGCCACTCATCACCTCGAGCAGGTCCAGCAGTTTGGAGCCGTCCCGGAAGTCACTGAACAAATCCACAACGGCGCTCGGTGGCTGCCGCTGTCACACAACAAACACACATCTTAGTTTGTTTATGCTTGTAGCTGTAAGGCCCAGCGAGCCTGCACATTACAGAAACCCTGCCGAATATATTTCTACAAGAGACAAAATCAGGTGGACATGTTCATTACAGATATACAGTTTAAAGTTTTTGTAAAATAAACTATGCTTCCACGGGTTCGTTGAGCATTTAGACTTTTTATCATGTGGCAAAACTAAAGAAGAAGTGGTTTATTCTGCAAAACAGTACAGATGCTGAACAATCCAAAATGCTGTTAGCTCTGTAAGTTATACAATAATACTCACGACTGCTTAAAAATAAACAAGTAAGGACCCCACCAGTAGATGGAATGATACATTTACATTGAAAGACTAAAACTAAACTGCATGTTTTGGGTTTTCTGTAACAATACTTGCAATACAAGCATTATTTAATACTTGTGTTTTATATGATGTTTCTAAAGATAAGTGTATTTATTAAAATGAAAGTTACATCAGCCCGAAACACATCATAATGCCAATGCTATTATCTAACCAGTGCAGAAAATAACCTTTGGTTAAAGAGCAAAATAATACACGATGAGCGTCAGATAGTTTTCCAAAGTAGACACAGAGCATTATGGAAAGAATATTCACATGCGACACAGTGTACTGCTGCAACGTGAGCTCTAATGTGAACAATCGCCAGAGGATTAACAATCATCTCCACCAGATACGCGGCTGAAGTCTCACACCATGCCGTGAGCTGGCGGGACGTGCAGTGGGTGGGTTGAGGAGGCGTGGCTGTTTGGGCAGCGGTGGAGGGAGGGAAGGGGGGGGGGCGGCCGTCTGTTCCTGTCCATCTTGCTCTGCAATGTTCTAATTATGCACATAGTTCCTTAACACCACCTTCACCCCACTGTCACATCCACCGCTGACCGGAACCACAAGGCAAAAATGCCATCTTTGTCCAAATAATAATTAAGTATAGTACTGTCATGTTTAATGAAGACTGACATAATTCATTAAGCATTACAACTCACCTACATTTATTTGGGTTTTGTTAACTACATGAGATCCTTGATAATAATTTAACAAGGTCAACTAATTAATGAAGCTTTACCAACTTGAATATATGGAGCGCCTCAAGATCTTTCATCATTCAGCAAATGTTTCTTTTGATTTTGCACAACTATATACACTGACATTGCTGTTAAACAACAACAGGACTACAAAAAATGTTATGGTAACAATGATAATATTTTGTCCATACAGTGTTTGGACAAACAGTATGGACAAAATACAAATATTTTACACACTGACTGCAAACTATAATAAAACACATTTAATTAGACAACTAAACAACTGAATTATGCAAAAGAATGTAATATTTATATGTCAAATCTCATCAAATCAATACTTTCATTTATGTACCATTTCCTGTATGAAGGATTATGGGTGAACATGTGAGTGCAGCTGGTGATTATCATGCCCTCACTTGTTCCTGCTCCCCTGGCCTGTCACGTTCAAACTCAGTTCAGTGTGATTTGAAATCACTGTGCACAAATCATCAAACTGTGCCTGGATAACATGGAGGACTGATGGGAAATCATGTCACTTTAGCAGTAGTACAGATTCAATTTATGTGCTAAACTGCATTTAAACCGTCTTATTTAGAGTGTGCCCAAACTAACCATGTGTCGTCATGATCATTTGACCTATGTTAATATTTCAATTCAATTTTTATTACAGGAGACAATATGTGCTCAACCCAACATTCAACACCTTTAAAGCTTCATCCATCATAGCATAAAATGACCCCTTGTGCTCAGAGCTACAGCTCACCTTTACCAGTTGAGCATTGACCCAGTTGGTGAAGGTCCGCTTCTGAATCTGTTCTTGTTCCACTGTTGAAAAAATTAATAAAAAATACAGGATGTCAATTAATAATCACACATGCAAGAAGTAAATCACTAAGGTGGTGCAGATATTTTTGATGCTGTAAATTAACTGTTTATACTGAGTGCAGCTGCAGAGTTGGCTCAGTTTCCCAAATTGCTAATTATTACAATGAGCGTGGCATCTCCTCGATTCAGAAGCAGTTGATCTCAGGCCCCGTGAGATCAATGCAGGCTGGACAACAATGTCATCACCAAATGACTACCTGCAGAAAACGACCACCTATATTTTTTTTCTTTTAGGAAAATTATATAAGTGGCATATTAAGGAGTGACCAAGGTGCTGACTGGGATCTCCTCTTGTAAATGTCTTGGAGCGTCACACATCATATTGTATACGTGCACGTGTACTAACATATTGTTTATGCATATATATGCATATTTTGCAACACATGCTTTAATGTTTTATTGTAGTGGCGTGTGAAAGCTGCAGTCTGTGGATTTAGCAATATGACTGTAAAGAAGGGCGCACCGACATAATATTCAAACAGACCATCACTCACCACTGTAAACCTCAATGAAGTCGTTCAGGTCAGCGACAGTATGAAGAGTCTCACAAATGATCCAGTCCTCATTGTCCATTGTCCTCATACACTTACAGCGACTCCATCAACAACTCAGTCTGAGCTTTTTTTAAACCTAAGTCATTAAACATACATACTGTATCCCTGAAAACAATCCTCCAGCACAAGACTCTTATCAAATTATCTAACTAATTATCAAATAAAATAAATGAATTCAACTTGTTTTGATGTTATGTTAAGGAAAAAACTTAATTATGGAGCTAAACTTACAACTTCCAGTTCCAGCTGAACTATAGGGCATTTACCAGTTTCACCAATAACTACAGCAGCTGGAGACGGCTGATCCTTTCACTCCTCTGTTGAGACCCTCACTCAATATCAGACTAGACAGCCTTCTGAAATGCATTCAAGGAAAGCCACGAGACTATTTTTTGCCTTAATATGTTTAACAGCAGGCCATCTTTGGATTCAGTTTACTTGCAGTCTAATCTTAATCATATGAGGCCTCTATGATGACTCAGACATCTTATTATAATTATTATAATATGTTATCGTTAACAGAATACGAAGGAGAGGAGAAAGAAGGTTTGTTTTCTTTAGCAACATAATCCTCAAACATAACCTTTTTAAGATCGGCACAGAAGCCCCACTGTTCACTAACCGGACTTTTTTGGAAGTTCCTGGTGGGCAAGTCAAGAGGATGAAGAAACTGGAGATCTGTGACACACTTGAAATTTTGCCAGAAGAGCTACTTTAAACAGACCCATCTGGCCACTGTAAGCACAACACTTTACAGTTGCTTCCAGAGTGCTACCATTTTAGCAGCTGTGCCCCTAAAATTAACCTCTGCTCTCTTAATAACACAAATCAAAACAAACAATTTACATGATTTAGAAAAGTACTAAAAGCTGTTGCAAACATCGCTACCACTGTCTGCACATTTCCAAAACTCTCGTGAATAATTTCTGCGACACTTTTCTGTCTTGCTGTAACAAACAGCCACATACCAAGAGTTCAGAATGAAAAAAATGGAAAACAAAGCAAAAACCAGTAGCGTAGAGCTGAGCCAGTATCGTGGGAAAACAGTCTCTTTCCATGGTAGATCCAGGACCTACCATGGCCCCAAGAACAAACTTTGGTACAAAACAGATTAAGGCTTGTATTAGATTTTTGATTTACCACCTGATAAAGACATATTGCTCATTGTTCTGTCTAAAACCTACATTCAACAGCAATGAAGGCGACAATCAGCTGAAAAGCTTCTGTGGACTGATTTCTTACAGGACTTGCACTTAGTGCTTGTGTACCAATCTGTTTTTCTGCAGCCGTCCACCTGAGATCAACATTTTAATATGCCGGTCACAATATCCAATATTGTGCCTTTACAATCAAATCTAAGTAGCTACTTTTGTTATGTTTTATTAAAAGTTATTTTTGGAGGCAAATAAAATAAACTCACCCATGACTGGATCACTCATGCTGATTCAGGAGGTAATTTTTTTTTTTTTTATCAGAGCAGAAAACTCTAGTGCACGCCAGTTTAAATCTTATTTTTCTTTAAACACATAGTTTACTGTACTGACCCTGAGATCCATGATTGCATTAGAAGGGTTTTAAAGAAACAAAACGATACGAAATTAGTTTCTCAATGATTCTTTCTAACCAGCTGCACAGTTTGCAGGGAAGCAGGTGAGTTCGGCTGTGCACCGCCCCCTTCAAGTTGGACTCGCAGAGCTTCAGGCCTGCCCAAACAAGACCTGCAACAAGCTAATACTGCTGCTGCCTCCAGGGTTCTTAATGCTACAAAGCTGAAAATTGTGTGTCAATTCCGAGTGGAAAATGCATTGAAAATTGTATTTCTTACCTGATGTAAATGGTATTAATGCCCATCTTGTATATTTTACTCGTTCTTCTAAAGTTTAGCTCTGCTTTTGTACAGCCGCTGCTCTAACTACTACATGCACAGTTGCTTCTGGCTAATACACATAGTATTCCATAGTTGCTCATCAAGCAGTAGCAAAGCCTTTCAATTACTTTGTGTTTTTTGTGTCACACATACATGTGACACAAAAAACATCCGCCACTCTTGTGTGGCCAGATGAGAGGCTGTCGCCAGCTTAAAACGGGTTTTTGTGTCAAATTCTGACAAAACAATAAAAAACAGTGTGCCTATATATCGAAACCAAACAGGGACGGAGTTTTATTACACAACTACTTTGCTACAAACATTTTCAAAAAAATTACTCACCAAACAATAAAAAAATCTACTGACATTAGACACTTGGTGGGTGACAATTCTGGACCCTGGGAATGAGACAACATGAGTTATTGTTTGATTTATGTGTGACTATAGAGTTGGTATTTACTAATGACAAAAAAAGAAATATGTTGACCGAGGACAATTTAAGTTACTCATATGAACGGATGTTCATAATGTTGAATGAAAAAGAAGTTAATAACTATTATAATAACTATAATAACTATTAAACCTTAGAAAAAAGTATTTATAGAGGCATGATAGCTTTCATGGAGCATCACAGGTCTACTCCACCATAGACATAGACACCATAGACATGTTTTTGAGCGACAACTTTGCTCACCATAGTTCTATCACCCTAATCACCTAATAAAAGCAGATTACATGTAGTCAGTACAAAAAATATCCATTCTAACCCTGCTGATGCAAACACCCAACTTTGCACACAATATAAGCTATTTTTAGTGACATTCTTTCATCATTACACTTCAAATAAAGCAAAAAGCTTATTTAACAAGCTGGCTTGTCTTGGGGAGCTAAACTTACATCATCTATGCTGCACATTGTACCAGCTGGAAATGACATCGCTGGAAAAAATGTGTAAGAGGTTTTAATAAAAAAAACACTGCGTTCTAAATGTGGGCAGGAAATGTGGCAAGTCATGCACTAAAAATAGTTCAGTGGAGAAACTTGCAATAATGGACCCAAAACATAAGAAATGGAAAGAAAGCTGAGGTGAATGGATGCAGAGAAAAAAAAAGGGGCTGATAGAAAAAGCCAGACAGGAGAGCGGGAAAAAAACGAAGATGCTTGTAGTGGACTCTCCACACCACCAGCCTCAAGACTTTTCAGCTTCAAATTCCTGCTATTTACATCTACATACATTAAACAATATAACAATACGCCTTTTGTACCAGATCAGCCAAATTCTAAATGAAAAGGACTGAAACACGACTAACAGGTGTTTTTTGTTTCCCAAAACGTTTCCTTGGTGACTGATTGTTCAAACAATAATTAGCTCTACACAACTACTCTGAAAACTGCTCAACATGAAAAACAGAAAGCTGTTTATGGGAGAAAAGCTGCCACTTTGAATCTGAGAAAAGAGAGTGCAAATCAATCCAATTACTAAAGTAAAAGAAAGGCCAAAGTTTTCAGGAAGAAATGAGCTGATCATGATCCAAAGCGCAGTGGATGTATTTTATGTCTATAACTGACAAATGATCTAAAACCCAAAGGTAATTATTTTAAAGCAGTCCAGAAAATTGGAACTAGAGAACAATATAGTTTGCCTTAGTAAATTATTTAAACTGTTAATCAATTATGAGAATTTTCGATCGTCACTAAACACAGTTCAGCATTAATGGTTTAGTAAGAACAGATGAGAGCAGTTACTGTGCAATATGACATATGACTTTCTGAGGTCTAAATAGTGTCGAACCTGAGGGAGCACAGAGCCAGCATTCGAGTGAGACAAGGCCATGAATCTGCTCCGCTAACTTAGGTTTAAAAGTCAATCTGCTGCCATAGTAAATGATAGGAAACAAGCAGGTCCAGACACTGAGCTTTCCTGTTGCACTCGCATGATCCTGGACTTCCTCTCAGTGTCAACAGAGACAAGAAACAATGAGCCTTCACTCAGTTTTGCTTGTATGCTTGAAGAAGCGAATCACCAGAATGAGCGGTAAGGGACTGACCCTGCAGAAGCATGTGGACATTGTCGATGTCCAGGGGGATGGACCCCCTCTCCACCAGATCATCTCCGGAGAAGAAGTCTGACGACATGCTTTCTCATCCACAGCCACCTGGAAGCATGGCACCGCTCTGGAATCAGAGAGAGAGAAAAGTCTGTATTAGTGCAGGCCGGTGTAGTTTCAAAAGTAAAAGATATCAACAACTCCTTGGAGCTCAACACGGTGGGATCACCGTTTTACTGCTGTGTGGCACAATACAGAACCATAACGCATCGCAAACAGCATGCAGGGTATCTGTGCGTACTCGTCGAAAGTGAATCTTTATGCTGTGTACGAACATAAAACACCATCTCTGTCCTTAAACTTATAAACAACTGTAAAATCCCACCACACCTCAG
Organism: Channa striata; assembly: GCA_033026295.1. Classification (NCBI taxonomy): domain Eukaryota; kingdom Metazoa; phylum Chordata; class Actinopteri; order Anabantiformes; family Channidae; genus Channa; species Channa striata. The sequence goes on from CM065183.1 coordinate 21,256,312, forward strand.
ATACTGTATGAATATGCCAAGTAGACAAATCTTCATCAGCAGCAAGAAGAAGAAAACAGCTCTGACTTAGCGACCTTTGGTTTTCTTTACTCAAACTTATTAGTAAAAAAATATCTTCTCCTTTTTATCAAGTGTTTATGTAGCCAAAAAGATATAAAGGCTTTACACACTGGAAAAGAAAAAAAAACTCAACATTGTCTTAAGAGACTGAAATAGGGAGTTGCACCACTCAAAAACACATAAGGCCATGTATTATTTTAAATACAGAAAATACATGTCGTGGGGAGTTTCTCATCTTCTTTAGAGCAATAAAATCCTCTTCTGACATTTTAGTGCTGGGTAACAGGCTGTGTTTTGTCTTGTCCCATCTTGCTCTGGGATATGAATAAGTGAACTGAGAAAAATGTGTGACATTTAGACAAGTCTCTGCCTTCACAAATCACACCGTCCAAAAAAAAAAAGTGCCTTTGATTTGACCAGCACGTCTTCCTCTGCTGATTACAAGCATGACCGACAGTTGAGGAGGGTGAACAGGTGAGGGAGGCTAAAATAAAACCGTGTAAAATAGCACTAGGCCTCACTAATATGTCAGACCAAATGTCAGATTAGGTCAAGTAGCATCAGGTCATTTGTTATAACCTGCCTGTACTCCTAGTGGGTGTAAATCAAACAGTACTTAATCAACTTCCTGAAGCTTCCTGTCATCAAGCACTAATCCTTCATTACTTCCAGGAGCGTTAAGAAAGTGCCAGAAGATAGGTCAGATTTTAGATATTTAAGTAAATTACATTTCATAAGCCCACTAGTGACAGTGATGGACGCCATCACTACAACAAAAAAGGAAGCTGCTTGTTAAAGTTCCAAAAGTCTGTCTAGGATTAGTATCACTGGGCTTTACAACCTCTAAAAAACTGTGCAAAATCAAGCTACAGAATCTGGAAGTAACTAAGATAAGATAAACCTTTATTCATCCCGCAGTGGGGAACCTTCCATGTTACCGTTGCAGAGAACGTGCATTCTTTGGCAAAAAAGAAGATCACAGTATATACAATCTAAACTGCCTTGGATGTTGAAATGAGCACGAGGACAGACACTGAAATAAAGTTACACAAAGACGCTGAGACATAGGAGTATGTAAGTGGCCTATATCACGGCATTTAAGCTATCCCAAGGCTTCATGTCAGCTGCAGAACAAGTTTTTTTTGGGGGGGGGGTGTAATAGAAGGAGGGACAAGAGAGAGAGGGGAGCTGAAAGAGAAGGTGAAAAGAGGGACAACAAAGGCACAAGAGAGCAAAGAAGGAGAGTGCTGTAAGAACAAACTAAAAAAGAAAAGGAAAATGGGTCGAACTCCGAGATACAACAACTAATGGGAAACTGTTATGGCATATAAACACAGATCTCTTACAGCACACAATTACAGTTGTTATTGTTTGATATTTATCAAGGTTTGCAACTAATAAACACTAGCAATTTGAGGTTGTCAACCATCCAGCAGGATTCAGGCCAAGAACAATCCAGTATAACGCTGTCATTGGTAAGGAAGGGGTCTTATGACAATAAAGAGTGATGAAAAGGTTAAGATAGGAAGAATAAAACAAATAATAAAGAATAAATGCAACAGAACAGCAGAGAAGTAAGAGAAAGTCTGGTGGGGGGAGATTAACCTTAAAGATGAAAAAGGTGAGTGAGTTTGAGATCGACTGTAATAAAAAAAAAGACTGAAACAAAGGGCAAGAAATGGCAGCACACAGAAGGTCAAGAGACTGTGGACGGTGTCCCTCACGAGTCCTTCCAGTCCGCTCTAATTGTAGCAACAAAGCAGAGGGCAGTGAAATGCTCAGTGTTTTGGAAAATGGGCAGGGAGGGGGCGAGCCAAGAGGCACCGTCTTTAAGAGCTTTGTAAATGCATTCATCCAAATGAGGTGCAAGCAGAATATAATAATGTTGAGGATCGTAAGGGTGCAACAGTCAGCCATATTAGCAGGAGAAGAAGCAAGCATTTAAAAAGATTAAGGGAAAGATTATCATGCATAACTACAAATTAAAGGATGGGAACTGTATCTGGGTGTAGCAACAAAGGTTTACAACAGGATACAGCAGGTGGCTGGTAAGAGGAACCTGTTTACACACATATAAAGTATGAGTTTTTACACTAATCAAGACGACGTACCTGCCCTTAACGTTCCGTTTACACTATCACACATTTGGAGAGTGCAGAAGAAATGACGTACAGTAGAACAATAAATTCAAGGTGGACTAGGCTAAGGATGAAGTACTGTACTTTTACAAAAACAGAACAAAGATATGTCAAAGCATTTAGCATTCACAGAAAATGCCCCCAACTTTTGAGTAAAGAACACTGTGATGCACAAGGCTAAAGATCAATAATAGAATAATTAAGTACTTAATTGTCAATTGTAAATAGACAGGAAAGTCAAGTAAGAAACTAGTTTGCCTTTCACCGACTCTCATGTCATCCCCACAGGACATCTTAATTTCTATCCTCAAGGGACTGAACATTTGCGAACCAAAGCCTTAAGGTGTAACCACCACAAACCAGTTCTGAACCCTTTTCAAGTGCAGGGACAAGCCCTCTGACCTTCACCTTGTACAGTAGTTTTTAACAAAGGCCCATGAAAACCACATCAACCACATTCCCTCACAGCATCACGTTTACCAAGCTTCCTCCTCCTCCTCGGTGTGACTCTCTGCCACAACAACACATTCTCATTAGCTCTTTGTACTCGGTGTGTGAACCTGTACAATGAACGAACTAATTTGTCTGTGTATGAGTCTGTGCTGCTCAACCTGTCATAGAAGGCACTTGCAGACACACCTTGGAAGACAGGACAATAGGAAAAGGGAGAGGCAATCTGTGCTTTTACTTGACTAACATCACAACACGGAGGACAATTAAGGACAAATAACCTGCAGGGAGACTTTTAGCGTGGTCTTTTTTAAAATCATGAATAATCTCTGGACGTTCTCCTGAAGTTTTAGGTGAGATTTCACTTTGACATACAGTATGCAGGAATACAAGCGCACACATTGAAGATGGGCAGTATTGCTTCTTGCCATTTCTTACTCTAGTCTTTAAAGCCTGTCAAAAAAATTAGAGAAAGATGAATTTTGACTAAAGGAGATTTTTTTTTAATCTACTGTTGCAAAAAAATGAGCTGTGACATTAAGGAAGTTGCTGCCAATCCTTTGTTACTTTTGGTCACCTGTAGAACAGTGGGTGCCAATCTATGTCCAGTTTCATTTTTTCCTCACATTGTCAACACTGTCATGATCAAATCTTCGGGCAGTTACTGTCCACTAGACCCCCAGCATGCCGTCTAGCCAATTTGTCAAAATGCTTCCTGTACTATGATTTTAATTTTTATACCTGTTTGCCTGCCTGAACGATTCTCAGCTCATTTCAATTACTCTGTACATAGGTGGGTCAACGTGTCCTTGGGCAAGGCACTAAACCACAAGTTGCTCCCGGTGGGTCAGGTGAGCACCTTGCATTGCAGCCCCTGTCATATGTGTGTGTGTGTGTTTGAGAATGAATGAGAAGCAACACTGTAAAGACCTTTGGATAAAACTAAGTCAGTGGAATCCAACAGTTCTGCGGTAAATCCCCCTTCCCCTTGATGCATACTTTGTCATATTTGTTTAAAGAGAAGATGGCTCTACAAAATAAAAATTACTGATTATTTCAACCTGTGTCTATATGGGTCTTTTACTTGTTTTATGTGTCATGCTCAAAAATGTAGGATAATTTTAGTTTACACAATTGTTCTGCACAACAAATTATAGAGTATTGGTGCGGCTAAATTGGGAGTGGGACAATGCAACTACATAAACGGACACTAATAACGTACATGCAATATTTACGTAACGGCGATCACAGAGAAACTGTAATAATATTTAATGGTTTGTATTGCAAATTTGATTATTTTGCATTTATTTATAAAATATTAGAAAATTAGATGTGTTTACTATCCCTGTGACAGCATCCATCATAACAAAAGTCAGAAAAAAGTGACCAAGTGTTTAAATGTGGGGTGATGTAATATAGTACTCAGATATACATATAAGATATATCTTATAAATATTTACAATACATAGCAGCAAACAATTCTATTATGGTGTGATTAGGACATTTGATCTGTTTACAAATCACTACTGTGTTATCCAGTGCTACGACGGGCGATCCATTGACTGCAGGAATGTGAGATAGTTCTGGTGTTGAGAAGATGTTGGGCCCAAAATAGCAGCAGGGAACACTTGTGTGTCTAATTTCAGATCTGTCCTCAAGGTGGACAAAAAGGGTTTTTAAGAAAGTGTCCAACAAGGGGTGTTCTGCAGGTTTAAGAGGACCCACGGAAAATCCCTCCTGGCAATAAAAGTATGACAGAGGATACACGGCGATGGCTGAGTTATGTAAAACTCACTACAAACATGGACAAAAGGACAATGCATGCTTGACAACTTAAGATCACAGTTAATGAGAAGTTACTGGAAAATTCTCACATCCATAACGTTGCTTGTACTTACATGCTGCTGCTGCAAAAAAAGTTTTCTGATGTGGAAGCTGGTGCTGATGTCCAGGGTGGAAGAACAAATGTTGCACCGTAGTAACTGGTGGAGATGAAACCCGAAGCCCAGTCGCACAGAGCCGGAGTGCGCGGAGCTGCGGGACGGGCCGGGCTGTCACCGGAGAAGGCAGAGCCATAGCGGGGCTCTAGTGGACTAAATATAGAAAATGGTCCGGAGTCCACACACCCCCTTCCAGCAACGTGGGACTTGTGGCTGTCACCTGGGTTCAGAACTTGGACCGGAGCGTCAACGTTCATGTCACGGTGGTTCAGTGGAACCGTGAGCACTTATGCTAACACGGAACTTATCTGCCGAGGGATAATAACTGAAATAACTGAACTAGGAAAATAATTTCTACTTTATACTATGTAGAAATGATTAAGTTATGACATTAGTCTAACTGCACTTCATGACAAGTGCAGTTAGACTAATGTAATTATTTCTGGAAAAATTACGTAGCAGCTTAATAACTCTGACAGCTGTTAATTTATTGTTCAGAATCCGGGCTGACGCTAGCTAATAGCAAAACACTTAGCTTTGCCACGTCCGGTACTTGCTAAGGTTAAATAAACGTTACACACACGCAGAAAATTAAAACGAAATTTAAGAATCTCATTTATTTCGCGTTAACCCTTAAAAAGAAGCTGCGCCGCCCGAGTAAACGACGCAGACGCCGCTCACAGTGTGACGTTGCCGCTCGCTAATGCTAACTAGCCTGGTACCTGAGCTAAAATAAGCGTTAGCTAGCTAGCTAATAAACGCTTAGCGTGGAAAGTCACAGTTCGCACAAACGATATGAGCTGAAACACTGTTATCGGTTCTGACAACTCCTTCGGTACCAACACCGGAGACGGGTTTGTTCCAGGTAGAAAAACGTCTCACCGACGTTAATTGCGCTTCACCAAAATTTCGCGGCCGGCGCGGGGTTTGGGACGCGCACGCGCACTGTTAAGTCAGTATGACAAGTTAAAATGGTTAATAATAGATTTATGTATTTTACATACTAAAGGAGAATAAGACAGAGTGGCAGGTGGCAAAAAAAGTTAGTTAGAAAATCGTTTAATTAGAAATATATACATTATTAATTTAATAGAGTGGTAGTATTAATTTTTTTATGTCTTCCGCTTTGAGTGTTGCACAAGCCTGCAACATTAATTTGTGCTTTATAAATTATTATTATGACTAGTATAGACAAAGTTAAAAAGCGCATCTGCCTTAAAATGGCAAGTAACTGAGGTGACAGCGTTCGGTTCCCATTTGTCCGTGAAGGAAATAAAATGTGGTGCAGCTCCGGATCTATGGTTCGGTGTTTGGGTAAAATGGCGACATCTGTAGGTGAAATAAATAATAACAGTTTATCACGATTCAAAAAGTTTTTGTGCTGCTATTGTTATTCTGCTCAATAAATCCGGCTCGAAATCTTTGAATAAACAATGAAAAGCAGATTGATGTTTAAAATCAATGTGACCCCTCAGCGGGCAGTGTGACGTAACGAAGGGTCACGTGATGTTTCTCGTGGCGACATGTGACCTTGGAAATGAACTAATAAAAAAAACCTTGGAAATGAACTAAAAAAAAACCTTGGAAATGAACTAAAAAAAAAACCTTGGAAATGAACTAATAAAAAAAAACCTTGGAAATGAATGTGATTGTTGACACCAGGGACATCGTCTGTGTAGCAGTTCCCTTTTCAGATCAGGCTGCAGTACTCGGGTTAAAATATTTGTGACTGTCTCAGTTGTGTTTATTTTGGTCACACGTAAGCTGCCACATGGTGAACAGCATAATCTATAACAAATACTGTCAGGAACAAGTCAACGGTACAACAGGACAACACACAGGAAAGACAAAAGGAGGATTCCCACTGTGAGCACGGATCCAGTTTGATTAATGGTCAGAATCAGGGATGTGTGACAGAGATCAGTGCTGCTAGTGAGCAGCAGATGTCAGCACAGCATCGTCTGACAGTGGAGCTGGTGCGGAGGTAAAAGCCTAGTCTTCATTTAGACAGGAGACACACACACACACACACACACGCAGTATTTTACATTTTCAACAGAAAATCAGGACAAAGTGCACAAGTACCACCTACCCATTAAAATTGAAATGTTATGAAAGGATCCAACGATAAGTTAATGCAGGGGCACAATCCTTAAAAAAGTTTCTTTACAATGAAGAAAACTCTGCCCAGGTCTGGTGGACCCACACACAGGAAGGTGTGTGGTTTTCCTTGGATATGTCACCGGTCTGCAGACTGTTCAGACTCACAGATTCAGAGTTGTTGCCTTGTTGGATCTAGACCCGGTTTCCTCGCCCCAGTCTGGGTTCAACCTTTCATTACAATCATTTCTGTGTGATGTTGTCCATAAACTCAGAGTTAGGCCAGTTCACGCAGGCCGGATGGGGATAAAACTCATTTTCCTAAGAAATTAATCACACAACAAAAGATCATAATGGGGGAAAGAATCTTATTAAACATGTGAAAATGATTACACAAAAGCCAGACTTCCTTCCTTAACCTCACTGTAACCGCCGTTATTATCCCGTCGCGTGGCTTCTGTTCTACACTGTCCAATAACAGCTGTCCGACGGGTTCGTCTTCCTGCTGGCGAGGAGCCGGTCCCTGACTCATCCTCCTCAGTATTTTCTAATCTAACTTTAATTGCTCGTCTTCAACTTTCCGCTTTACTGTACAACATTCATTTCCTGAACTCCTTGAGAGTAGTTCTGCTCTGCTGGCTCCATGCACCGTCATTTCCTGATGAGGCGCTTACTCACCAGGATCAATTCACTCTCCTCCTTCACATCTCCTCGTCTCCTTTCTCCTCCTCCTGTTATTGTCTTCTGTGAGGACTGATGGATCCTCCAACATGCCTCCATCCTGCCTTAACTGAGCAATCCGAGCCTGAGTCACAAGCAGCTTCTTCTGCGTGCACGGAAACACCGTGTGGAAATGTCACGGGCAAAAAAATGTAAATGAAAAAAGACAATGGAAAGAAATGAAAGGAGACAAGATAGAAGAAGAAGACAAACAGCAGCACTTCGAGTCATCAGAGGCGGCGTGTGTGAACAGGAGCAGGGTCGGGCTCGGATGACACAGGTGGGCCCTGTGTCTGAGGACGTTCTTCCACGTCGACGACCACGTACAAAGGAGCAGACGATTTTCCTAATCAAGCTAATGGACTGGGAAGGAGACGGGCAGTGACGAGTAGAAGAGCCTCGAGGCGTTTCAGGGAGTCGAGGTGAGCAAGGGAGGCCGTGATTGGCAGAACAGTGTGTGTGTGTGTGTGTGTGTGTGCGCTCAGATCCATTAACAGGCGGCTCCTGGGCGGCAGCAGGCTGCTTAAACGTTGGGGCATCGACGCATATTCAACATCTGTGCGTCCGACACGCAGTTTGACACCCGCTAAGATGCTGCTGCAAAGGAAGAAGTCACCACGGTGAGTGAACTTGGAAAAGATGATTTCAGTTACTTACCTTCACCCAGCACATTACAAACATCCCAGTGATTTCTGGAAAACTTTCTGCACCTTCACTGTAAATTCTAATGAGCTAACAGTGGAATAGCAATTAAATTCTTACCTACAAATGCTTATGTTAGAATTTAGCTTCCAAAAGTAAAATGAAAGTTTACTTTGTGTAGTACTACATCATTTTACACAAATCAGTTTAGGTCAGTTCTACTGACGAGTTTACGTGAACATCAGCCTGATTTACTGCCTTAGACACTACGATCCGTTTTTTGTGCACATCTGTCATACGCTCACTACCCAACACATGTCATTTATGAGCATGTCCTATTATACAATACATTTGTACACACTGTAACTTCTCTGATAAACTCCTTGTGTCATTAGCTGCGTTTATCCAGTGACTAATCTATATGGATCCAGCTCCAAACGCTGCTTTCATCCATTAACTTTGTAGTTTTTGCAACTATATATAACTTTATAATGAAGATCGGTGCAAAGTCTGCGTACACTGCACAGCCTTACTGTGAAATACATCTTACTTATGTCAGCTTCACCCAAAAACAATAAGTACATGAGATTGATCACGATCTTTTTCAGGAGATCTGAAGCATTTATTGCCGCCCGTGTGAAATGAGGGTGTGAGGTGGAGGAAACCTAACAGCCGTTAAAGGAGCCGTTTACCAGTCTACTCATGACGTTGTCATTTAATTTGGTTTCAAATACACAACGTGCCGTGAAAAGAAAAGACGTTTCTGATCCGTTTTACAACAACAGCAAGTTGGTGTTTTTCAGATTTAATTAAAAGTTGAGCTGGATTTTTGAATTTTAATTACTTTACAGTCCGTGGAATGCTCCATTTTGAGTGTCAGCGACACCAGCTCTATTATTAATATTCAGAATGCAGAAGATTAAAGTGGAAAACAGGCCTGAGTGAAGTGTTGCTTGACAGTATGCTTGACATACTGGTGTTTTATGGAGTGATGTTTCCCTCTCGTTCCTTATTTAATGTCCTGACTTTTATCCTTTCTGTGTTATTTCAAATCAAGTAAACAGCATTTAACGACGGTAAAGACAATATATTCTTATTCACTGGATTTCTAGAGCATCTTCACCACAAACACTTTTTAGTTGCAGACTGGAAGAAACACACTTTTTTTTGGTGAAATGATTATTGAAACTATTGGCAGCTGAAGTGAAGTGTCCTTTAATGAAACAGCATCTGGTGCAGTCTGGCTTCAGAAGCTGCAGCCAGCCTGGTTTCCATTGTCCTGGGCTCTGTCTGGATCCAGAAGGGGGTCAACCAATTTCAACGTGAACAACAGTAATATAAAGGGTTACATAAGCGACGGCCCTGTGAAAAACCAGCTCAGCGGGACGTGTTCACAGTGACATCACAGACCTCACTTTCACTTGGAAAATCTGAATTGCCTGGTTATGAAAACAGAAATGTTATTCCTGCACGACGTGTTCTTCTTTGTGTCTCAGTCGTTAAGCTTGTTAGAAATGAGCCTCGGCCCTGCTGTAACCTGAGGTTACAAGAAAATACTGTTCATTCTTTCAGCATATTCTCATTTGTCTCAGTGCAATGTTCTTTTAACCACATCTGAACTTTTTACCATCAGGACGAGCGGCCTGGCGTTCTGTTGGTTTCTGCTCAGCTCTCTCCAACCAGACTCCGTCCACCAGGCGTCAGCTGTCAACCTGCGGCGCTTCATTGGTTGTGCAGTGCGGGAGTTCACCTTCCAGGCCAAGAAACCTGGCTGCGGGGGCCTGCACATCACCACGGACGCCTGCTGGGGGCGCTGTGAGACCTGGGAGGTGAGCGGCTCAGACCCAGCTACTGTACCGCACACAGACAGAGAGGAGTGTGGATGTGGTTAAGCCGAGATGTGACACAAGCAAAGCTGACAACCCAGAAAGAAAGACAATGAGCGTGCACCTGAAGGAGGAGAGGAGGAGAGACAGACAGAGAGACAGACAGTGAGACAAACAGTGTAGATGGAGAGATGGGCTCCCCACGGAGAAAGTTTGTTTTCACCTGCCTCCCTCCACGGGGAGGTCAGCACAAGGTCGTCAGTGAGCACAGGCAGGGATTCAGCTGCCAGACAGATACAGTAGATAGACGAACAGGTGGAAAGCGATATATGTGAGAAATATGGGAAATATATATTCGGTGCTGGTATTACCCAGATCGAATCATAGTAATGAGAGGCAGGGTGAAATGTAAATCCTGCCTAAGAATGGAGGAGGACAGTAAAGCTTTGGGAGAAGCTTGCACTGAAATCGAGTTAACGCCCCGCAGGAATGGGAAGCAGCGAGGAATCCGGAGACCGAAGTGACAGCGGCAGTTTCCTTAATAACGCCTCAAGTGCATAAAAGACACAATTGGATTGTGGAAGTCGCCGGAGAGTGATTACAAAACAAATGCTGTGAAGTCTCTGGTATATTGCATCCAGTGACGTGACGCATCAGGAAGCTCATGATTCTCTCCGCCTTATTATGGCAGCTGGTGCTGGTCGGGGCTCGTGCTGTGTTTGGTGACAGCTTACGGATCCCCTCAGGGACGTCAGGACACAGCAGACCAGTCTGGGGGACAGACACTTAGACGGGGTCACAGTTCAAGTCCGTGACATTTCAACTTTGCGGCTCCACAATTTCCACTTTTAACCTCTGTCCTTGCAGCTGAAGTTATGATCCAGAGAAACTTTTCATTTACGGCAACAGCAGAGTCAGATTCAACTCCTGGAGCACAAACATTTAAGAGGCTTTGCAGATGTGTCCCAAAGCTCCGGTGGACAGAAAAACACACACTCACACCAACTGTTTAGGAGAAAATAAGCACTAGATAATCACAATAATTCCTTAAAGGTCAATTGGTTGTGTAGCAATGAAAAACTGCGATCCAAACGTTTTGGCATAAAGTCAGAGTGATGTTATGTGGAGCCGACCCAGGTTCTGTCCGTACCCGATCCCGTGTCCTTTCAAAATGTTTAAAACGAAGGAAACGCAGAAACATTAGACAAATGAGACCCAACATGCCCAATAAAGATGAAGCCTTTGGGATTTTGTTCCCTTTGGACAGAACCAAGCTCTTCATGTTGTGCATTTAAAACCTTAGTACAAAGCTGCACGTGACAGCAGAAACTTTGAAAGTGGAGCCAACACCGTGTTAGAGAAGTGACGTGACCCAGTGTCAGCAAGAATAATCAGCTGATGTGAAACATTAACCTGGGACTGTGTGAAACTGACCTGTCTTCATGTCTATGTCCATCTTTCTGTATTTACAGAAGCCCATCCTGGACCCTCCTTACATCGAGTCCTTCCAGCAGGTTTGCACCTACAACGAGACCCGTATGGTCACGGTGAAACTGCCCAACTGCCAGCCCAACGTGGACCCCCTGTACACCTACCCCGTGGCCCTGAGATGTGACTGTGACGTCTGTCTGACCAGCACCACGGAATGCATAACCTCCGTCTGACGCGTTTCTGGGTTAATCGCACTTTCGAGTCCAATAACTGACGTGGAACCTGAAAACTGACACAAAGAGAAAGATGCTACTTTCATATAAGAAACAGGAAACCTGGATAGTTTTGATTTACTTTTGACTGTATTGTGCTTATGATAGTTATAACTTGTTCTCTGTTGCTTCTGTTTTCTACCTTCTCATAATCCAGACATATTTGTATCTTTTAGGTGGACAATTATTCACCCTTTTAGAGCATTTTGGGGTCTTGTATTTTTTACTCTTTAAATTAGTTTGAAGTTAATCAAATGTTCTTTTTCACTCAAAGTTGTTTAATAAAATACACTCATCATGGTCTATACTGTACGCCACGGTCAGCTCATTCTTAGAGACATGTCTATCTTTTTAAAATTTGAATGTCCTAATTATGATAACTCAGGATTTATGATTTTTATTTCAGCGTGTGTCTTTCTTTTCCCTCTAAGCACACAAATACAGCGAGGCCAAAGATCAAGCCACTGTACAGCTGAACGCGTTTAGCATATTTTGAATTTTCGTGATAAAAGCAGATAATCATTTTCTGTCTCCAGTTGCTGTAAGTGACATAATTAATAATGAGCCTTTTTGGGAACGGCCTCTGTGACCGCTTTTAATTAAGCAGCCTCAGTGGTGGGACAGGAGAACAGTGATACCCCGGCGGATCAGGGTTGAGGTTCACATGTCATCAGGGTTGAGGTTCCCTTTGTCATGTTTAGCTTCACTCACGGAGGTTTAGCAAACACATTTTTGCATGGATGTTTTTGTGAACTCTTGCATTAAGTTTTTTTAGTTCCCTTTGTCTCTTTCTGTTTGAATGATCTTCAAATTATTAGGATCTGTTCATTAAATAGTTGACTACTGAAATGTTTATTTTCTTTCTTACATCAGCTTTGCATGTTTCTGGACTATGGGAGGAAACCTGAGAAACACATGAGGAGTTGATCTCAGCGAACTGCTTAACAGAAAAGTCACTTATATGCAATTTCAGTGTCAACGGCCGGTAACAAAAACCCAAGTTGCTCAGCATTTGGTTAAATGCTCAAAATGTGACATACAGTAGAAGCAAAGAAAACACATTTTTCACATTATTCAATCATCCTGATCCAAATGAAAGACAGAGAGGGAGGAGGAAAAGGAGCAGGCGCCTGGTACCAGCCATGAACTCGGACCACGGACGAGCCGAAACAGATGGCCCAGGTCCACTTGCTCACAGCATCACTGGGAGGCGATAAACCACTGCAGGAACGTGCTCTCACATCGCAGCTGCTGCCTGAAGCCTCAAACAAAATCAGCCAAAAAGTCAGCTCAGTAATCCCATCGAGTCAGACACCTCGAGAATGATTTGTGCCGAAATCACGTTTGACCTGCCACCAGGCAGAGCCCGTTGTGAGTCAGGAACGGAGACACGTGGACGTGTTATGTTTCCTGGGGGAACATTCTCCGAGAAACTTCTGTTGGAAGGAACGACATGTTACTTACAAAAATATACGCGCAGCATCAAAAGATCCGGATCTGACTGAGACCCAGTGGAACCGATTGCAGAGAGTTTTGTTCGCTGGGTTTTAAAACAATTGCGAGGCAATACTAACGCTGGATTTTGAAGGGTTTTCTGGCAGACAGCAGACAGTGACTGGATGAAGACACATTTGCAGAGTATTTATGGGATAGGCCAGATGGGACCGAGTTTTGCCAAATGCAGAAAAAACACATCAGTCTGCCCAAATTATTACCCACTCGAACCTTGATAATAAACATTTTGACTGACTGAATTATTGATTGGTGAGGGGTTTTATCTCTGCCACTACGACCGTGTTGCATTACATAATCCCAATCCACCGGAAAACTGCAGCAAAAATGAGCAGAGAAAGCGACGAAGAAACACGAGTGTTGATCTCAGCGAACTTTAACCACTTATATGCAATTTCAGTGTCAACGCCGTTGATGATGTAATCCACTGAAATCAGACAAACGTGTGAAACAGGCGCCACATCACAAGCAGACACACATACACAGTAATGGAAACAGCAGCCACGAGTTTCCGCAGGTGCACACGCAAACCTGCACACAAACACACACACACACAAACCTGCACACACTCTCACACACACACACGCACACACACACACACACACTCGCTCCTGTTTCCAGCTGTGTGTGTGTGCAGCCTGATGTGGCCGTGAACACGCCGATGGTGAACGATGGAGAATCCAGTGAAATCACTGGAAACAGGCGCCACATCACAAGCAGACACACATGAACGCAGCAGCCACGGGATAAAAACACTGATTTTAAACACTGAACGCACACACCTGTTTCCAGACGAACACGCATTAGTGAACGATGGAGAATCCAGTGAAATCACTGGAACTGAACTTTTTAAACCTGTTTTGTGTCTTTCTTCATCTCTGTTCTTTTTTCTGGCAATTACCCAACTCCCCCCAGGGATCAATTAGACATGTGCCGTATGTCTCGTCTTATGTGGAAGTTTTGATTCTTGAACACAGCGGTGGTCCATCAAAGAACCTCAGATCCAGGGGAGACCAGAACGTCGTTCCCGTCACTGACGTCAGAGCATCTCTCGCTGCATATAGCTCCTCGCTGAGCGGTCCATTTTCACCACACCTCTGACTAATCGTAGTAGGATAATCTGCTCGTCGTGATGCACTTTGCAGTTGGCTTGTGCCGCGCTCTTTCCAGATTCCCCATTTGCTAAGACTGCTTGTGTCAAAAGCTGAATTTTAAGACAAATGGGAAAGTGCAATGCCAGGTTTCTCCCAGCCACTTCATTTTTAGAAAAAAGAAAGCAAACGGGATGTCTCAGAAGTGGAAACTCATTCATCCATTAAACGTAGTTCTTATAATGCTACAGTCCTCGCGAGGTGCAGAAGACTTTTGATGATTTAATTTACCACAATAAACTAGATAGGAAAACACACATGATTCTTATATTGAAATGAATTTAACTCTTGAGGAAACTGATTTTCAGCACAGAAAAAAGGACCGTGGATGGCGGCCCCCATTATAATTACACAGACTTTAGGAAATGTTTCAGCACATCCACGTGGGTCACTGGCAGTCGCCCACGGGAACCACCCACCAGCCGTTTCCCCAACAGACCGAGGTGACAACACGTAGAGTTCCTCATGTTTTCAAGCATTTAAACAAGGTCTTGTTGGAATTGTATGTGTCACCACTGTGTGACAATAACTGTCTTCACTCTCCCTCTCTGTCCCGGTCTGCAGGTGGCCCCCAATGCACCAATATTTAAAAAAACCAGGACTGTCCCAGTTTGGGTCTGATGACACGGGACATCATCATACAGACGACTTGTTTTGTTCTACATTGTCGATACGAGAGGATGTAATGACCTATTTATTATTTCTGGTTGCAGCATAGGAAGCAAAACCGTTATTTCCCAGATCATCACGTTGAGGTAACGGATTTCACGTTGTGAGACGTGGTTCTGAGGGTCTTGGGGGGCTGAAGCCTGTCTCAACCAGGGACCTTCCGGATGCGAGGCGGTAGCACTAACCGCTTCACATTTCCAGCGTTCTTCTTCTTTTGCCTGATAAATGTAGTGGGAAAAAAAGCCTGTGAGGGATTGAACAAATGCTTTCAGACAGATCTCCCCTAATTCTGTCTGTGTGTGCGCAGAGCAACCACTCATGGAAGCACGATCGGGAATACTTCCTGGTTCCTTTCTTTTGGCTTCATTGGGTCAAGCTTCTCACAAAGTAGGAGCCAAAGCCGGGAAACAGTTGTTAGTCGACCGTCCACCAGCGAATGAACGCAGCCTTCAGAAATGTACTGAAATGTTCAGAGTCTTTGTGCAGTGAAGCTTTTACTGAATTACAGTATCTCACTCTGTGTATTTTGGTAACTTCGCAAACCTCGCAGACCTATTCTCCTCTAATCACTGATATTAAATGAGTCATCCAGCTGAATCTGCATTGAGAACAATGAACGAGTGAAGCTGAATTGATGCATGAATAATAAATGTGTTTGGATGTGATCTCTTCATCAGGCAGCTGTGACAAATTAACCAGTTTACTCGAAAAGTTTACATTTGCATTTCAAGAGCAGCAAAAGCGACACTGGCTGGATTTAATAAACCAGCCGATTTCCATAAAAGTTGGGACGTTATATAAAATGTAACAACAACGACAAAAAAAAGCGATAATTTGAAAAAAGGGAAAAAACATTGTGTCAGTTGATAATGTTAAGTCGTTTGTTTTAGGACCCACATGGAAACGTGGACACTGACATTAATTAAATGCTTGTTTCCAATATTATTTTAAAAATTATTGATTTAAACACAATTTTTAATTTAAAGAAATAGTTTCATGAGTTTTGTTGAAATTAAATTGTTGGCAACAACTTATTTTTGTGTCACATACACTGAAATTTTTTAATTAATAATTAATAAAAGCTAAATGAGACTTAATGGTAATTTTATATTGCATTCAGTTCAGGATTTTAAGTCGGTGGCTCTGTCCACTGACCAAACGACAAGCAGACACGGTGTGTCGTACGTGAAGCACTTTGACCTGGTTTATCGAACCGTAAATATGTAGTTTATCCTGATTTATGACTGCTCTGATTATCAGGCAGTGACTGACTACAAGTACGCCCAGCGTCTGGAGGAACGTATGACGACGGTTACCGGCCGTTTCTCGTTCAGTGGAGCCAACGTTAGCTCAGTCTACGTTTAGCTGCGCTGCTAAAAGTTAACGTGAATTCGCTAATTAGCTTAGCTTAAGCTGAGCGTAATCAGTTCAAACTGCGGCTGTTTATCACAGCGATCCGCTCTTAGACCTTGTGTCTTCACCTTCATCACCACCTTCAATCAGATGTAGAACAGAGATGAGTTAGATGATAGTTGTGATGAGTTGTTGTCAGGGAAAATGGCGACCAGGAAGGACGGGGGGATGCTGGAGGCAAGATGGCAGCGCTCAGGAAGGTCACGTGGAGGATCTGAGAGAAAGAAAACCGAACAGTTGCTAAAATCTCTGTATGCAAAAGGGAGGAAGGCCCCAAACCAGGACGGACTGGCCGTGATCTGCAGTCCAATCATTGCAGAGGCTCAGAATGGAAACCACCAGTCAAGCAAACCCTGGAATCATTTCCATGGTCTCCACAGTTTATTATTATTTATTGCGTTATTGAGTTTTTGTTCCATTTTAGCTGCGCTGACAAAATAAACAGATAGGAAATTTACAATTCTAAATATGGGGTTTACTTCACAATCCAACTAAAATAGACTCCATAATTTGCAGTGCGGAATCATGTGCTCAAGTCGTGACATTGTTTTGGCTTTGAAAGAGACAAAGAGACGGAGTGAAAAAGCCTCTAAAGCTTCACACAAAAAGAAAAGAAAATCGGCAACACGCAGACATCATGACTGACACTAAAAAGAAGCAATTCAAGAGTAAATGAGCTTTAAAAGCACAGTGGATTCAAACCGCAGTAACTCGGAGCCGCAAATTGTGAGAGAAAAACCTTTCACACCTTCACTTTTCACCAGCAGCAATTAAATGTGTTTTCCAAGAGAATGTGCTGGCACTTCCCAAGCTGACGGGTGTCAGTTTGGGTAAAAGAGCCCGTCTCCGCCTCTCTATTTTCGGGAGCGGCGATGAGATGCTAATAGGGATGAGCACGGGCTCCGTCCTGACACCACAGCGAGGCTCAGCTTTACCTTCGGAGACAGCCGAGGCTTCGCGTGTCCGGGAAGAGCCGCAGGTGGGTCAGCTGAGGCTGCAGCTGAGTCTTGACAGGCTAATTTCTCCTCCCTGTTTCCTTTGGCTCGCCGTCAGCACTCACCGTCCACGGGAAACTAACCGTGATAATTCTGCTGTCTGCCGGTAATTGGCCGCGGAGAATCCAGAGCCTCTCACACTGCGAGTGGTCCCTGATGTCAGAGAAACGCCTGATTCGATTAGTCGGACAGATTAATGGATGGAAAGACTAACAGAAAACTGCACATGACATGACTGACATCAGCTTTTTATTAAAAAACTGCCAAACCCAGCAGTGACTTAGTCTGTAAACACATCGAAACTGTCAAAGCGCCTCGATGAGATTCTGTGTTTAAGGGGGACGAGAGATTATTTCATTTTACATGTGCTGATCCTCTTAGAAAGCAGCCGACAGGAAGCTCTAATATCAATTCTGGTCACAAAGGCATAAAGGAGTGCGAAAGAGTGAGAGCGAAGAAGGAATATTACCAAAGGTGTCGAGAAAGGTTAAGCTGCGAGACACGATGAAAGTACGAGACTTTCAGGTTTCCAGAATCTATATTTAGACGGAGCCGTTGGTGGAAGAAGAGGAGGAGCCTGCAGAGAAATAAGCGAACAGACTCTGTAATTCCAGACATTTCTGGGTTTGACGTGCACTGCAGTATGTGCTGCACCTCCACCGTGACCTCTGACCTCGGATTCAGCTGTCGATGAGCAGGCAGGCAAAACTGGCAGCACTAACATCTGCACGTTTAGTTCTTCTTTGCCATCTGCTCATATTCAGTGAGTGGAAGTTTTGGGCCCTTCTTCTTTGACTATTCTGCTCATGAAACGTTTCTGCCTTTATGAAAGTTTTAGTGTCCCACTTCTTGTGAACGCATTGAAAAGCATTAATTCAGGAGTCACCCCCTCTATTAAATGTGCATTAAATCGGGGGCTGGGACCGTCCGCGGAGCCGTGTCCTTCAAAGGACTGGATGCTCATGACAAGAATGTACCTGCTGCAGGAAGCAGGAAGTCACATGACAAAACACGTGAGGTTCAGGGCGGGACTGACCACCACACCTGCAACACCAGAGCATGTGCACAATTATGTGGACAAAATCATTTTTTATATGGTCAGTGATCAGTTACAGAAGATTTTTAAGTTTTTCATCAACAAAATATTTTTAAATTATTAGGATTTTGCAGTAAGAAAGTCCCAGTTTTCAACTTTCCAGCCAGTGCAACGGCACGGTCGCGGTCAGAGCACAGATCCACAGATCCACAGTAAGAGAACCGAACAAAAACAACACAATTTCATTTCCTGTCTCTACGTGTAAATGTGTTTTATCCAACATTCTCTGTAATCTTTGTACTTTAGCACAGTATGTGAACAAATATACTTAGACTTTGTCTCATTACAAATATGCTGATGAACATTTAAATAAAAAAATGAATACAACTATAAGATTATTGTGACTTTTTGATGTGTTTTTTTTTACTTACAGGACTCGGAGATCTGTCCTGCAGCAGACAAATGTTCATGAGGTTTCAGCTCCTGCTGATCAATGAAGAGGCTTATTGATCAGAACGGGCCCCTTTCGGAAAGTGAGTGCAGAGGAAGAGGCTTCTAAAAGCGGAGCGGCAGACAGACAAAGACACAGAAGCCCCAGAGAGAGTATCCCAGACAGCTGTTTATTATTCTGACACTACAGTGGAGGTGTGCCGCTGTAAAACAATACATGAGAGCGGGCTTTCAGTGCCGATCCATCGATGGAACTGAAACATTCCCATAGAAAACAACAGTTTATTAAAATCACCCAACGTTTCATGAGCAAATCTGAGCTAAAGCTGCGACTAATGAAAAATTCATCCTGCTGAGAGAATTCTGCATCAGTTTTCGGAGCTAAGTGAAACAATAAATATCTGTCGCTACCCAGGAAATGACTTCCATTTCTTTTAGTGTCATCTTCAATGTGAAAAGGGGCACTGAATCAAACCGAGGGATCTTTTTAATAAATGAGGTCCCCGTGCTCGTGCCCGCCCCGTCCCCAGAGAGGTGGATTCACGGTGTCAGTCAGTCGGCACGACGCAGACAGACTGTACGTCATCGGCATGCCGAGGGGGGGACGAAAGACAGAGGAGGATCAGAGAAGTTAAGGTGAGAGACAGGGAGGCGGAGAGGAGGAAACAAGGAGATGCAGAGAGAGAAGAATGGAAGAGGAGCTCCGAAAAGTTTCAAGACAAAGGCAGATAAAAGGGAAGGGACGCCTCTGTGAGCTGGATGTGCAACAGGAAGTTCTTCCCCAGATGGGAACAAACTACAGGAGACAGAGAAACCACCAACACTCCCAGTGACAATTCAGAGGACGGTGTCGAGGAGGGCCGGTGTACATTCAAGACGAAGAGTTAAAAAATAACTGTAGGTGTGTGTGTGTGTGTGTGTGTGTGTGCAGGGCGCAGATCACACGAGCAGTTGCCCTTCATTCTCTGTCGAATGAATGAAGACAGCGATGAGCCCTCTGCTGCCCGTCTCCTTACACAACCTGACAAGCTGCAGCAGTTTCAGGCGAGTTCGCTGACGGGGAAACTTCAGCTGGATGGAAGCCGTCAGAGGAGCCGCTGTCCTCACCGCAAACTGCTGAACAAACCTTTTCCTTCGGAGTGAGAGGTAAAATTTAAGCCACGTTTTTTTTTTAAGCATTTCTTATCAGAAAGTTGGATTTCGCGCCATCACTAATTTTTCTTTCAAGCCCAGATCTACATGGGATCAATCACAGAAGTGATGACTGGTTGCATTTGCTGGCGTCATTAAAAAAAGTCAACGACAGGCTCCAAATTCTTCAGTTTCTGTCCGTGGGCGGAGACGTCGTCTCTGTCGAGGCCGACGTTTCTGAAATGTCATTTTAAAAGAAACGTCAAGAGCAGATTCCTTCATTAACTCTTGCAACTGCTGCTAAACCAAACCAAAGTTTGTTTTCGAGGGAAAACCTGCTAAATCCAACAGCGGGAATCTGCAGATGTCTTTAAAAACACCACCCAGGTCCACCGGGACAGACAAAGGGAGCGTTTTGTAGGTTCAGTTCTAGCTCCAACCCGCAACCCCCCCACCTGAATCACTGACTGATTTCCAGGCCTCCCAAAACGTCGAGGGAAGTAAAGCTACAGTGACTCCCGCCCTGTTCACCAAACTGGAACCAAATCCCTCACCGGCTACATCACACTGTGTCACACTGATAAGAGACTTTCTCTTGTAGGACAAACAGTGACGAGAAGGAAGAAGATGTTTACGGTGGGAATCATTTCACTGATGAGGCAAGACAGAAGTAAGTGTTTATAAAAACGGTCTGGATCGTCTTTAAGACTGAACGCGACGTAAGTGCAAACATGTTGTGGGGTTTGACTAAGACAAACTCCAAAACTCCAAATCCGGAGAAGCCCGGAGCCCTGACTATTATAGTTTATTGTCTGCGTAAAGCTGGTTATTAATTACTTGAAAACTCGTTACCGTTCTTCGTCTGGCAAATAACAGCTGATGCTACCAACCATTTGTTTTGTTTAGTTGGTGGATATAAATCTAACAAAACCTCAGATTAATATCTGGATACAGACAGCTGCAGTTCTTCCCCAAACCCCGACTGTTCCAACATTCATTTCAAACCAGCCTCTTTACGTGTTGCATAGCTGGGCGCGATATCAGACGTGACGTGTCTGTTCGATTAGAGATGTGAAGAATCTGCAGAGGTGCAGCGACAGCCACGATCAAAGAATTCCAGTAACTCACTTCCTGTCCCAGTCCTGGAGGCCGAACTGCCTGAAACTGCTGCCGAGGTGCCCCTGAGCAAGGCACTTGCCCCTGATTCTCGCAGGGGATCTGCTCAGTGGCCTACGAAGAGAGCGGGAGTGCCAGCAGTGACCGTGAGTGAAGGTGAAGCAGGTTGGAACAGGAAACGGGCCTGTGTGCACAGAGACTCATTTCAATCAGACGCTCAGACTTTAAAGATGCTTCAGAGCTAAACCTGGTCAGCAGACTCCTTTCTAAACTCGTCTTCATCATCGGTAATTGCAAAGTTATTCACTGGGAGTGTGTTCCAGTCTGATGACAGCAGAGAGAGCTTGAGATCGGCTTCAACCAAGCAGGAAGAGATGTCTGCCTTGCCAGAAGAGAAAATATTCAGAAGACTGTGAACGACAGAGGTTTTGTTTTAGTTTATATTCTATTTTCTTACTATTATGCCAAATAGAAGCAAATTTTCACGTTTTTGACAATGAGCTCGTTGGCAGACTCGTGCCCGTACACCTCGTTATGCCGGCGTCCGGCTGCAGGGAAATAATCGCCTCTTTAGGAGTCAGACTGGTTGGTGCGCACCTTTCATTCTTTCCAAAATCCTTTATCAGCTTTACCTCAACAAGTCCCAGGCTAATGACGCGCACTACGGCCACGAAAGGTGTCCTGCATGACCTGAAACGTTCCTTTCATCAGCTCCTCACTCCAACCTGTGGATCGTCTAATAAATCAGGGACGACAAAAGAAGACAGATTCAGATTCACTCGAGGCGTCGGTGATGGGAACTGTACACGTGTCATCTGCCCCGTTCTTCTTATCAAATGTGTCGCGTGCATGAAAAATTTGTGTCTTGGCTCACTCTCTCTCTCTCTCACACACTCACACACACACACAGCCCCTCCAGGAATTTGAAATATTCCAACTAATCCCCCGTGAATTCTGCGTGACGTCGCATTTTAAAAAATAAAAACAGTGCAACATGCATCACAATCGTTTGTGAAATCCTGGAGCGACTGATTTCTATCTCTGGGTGCACTCGGGAGCATAAAACTGCTCCTTTGCATGCAGACTTAGAAAACTCATATAAAAGTATTCCATTCCAGTTTTCCACGTTAAGCTTTTCACGGCGAAGCTGCTGTCGTCGAGTGATGGTGGGACTCCACTGTGCTGAGTGGACGTTTGTGTGACCTAAGCGTTCTTGTCATCCCAGCTTTACCCAAAGTGCATTCTGTCATCCCTGATTCATCCTGAGGAACGTAACCCCCCCCCCGAAAAAAGACAAAAACAGACTTTCCTTCATCAATCAACATGACAAAGATACAACATTCAGATTATTCTAACGTCCCCCATCGATGCATAGACACAAGGAGGATTCTAACAAAATAACCATTTGGGCTTCAGCAGACATCAGAGTGAGGCATTCAAGGACATTTCTATAGTCTCAAATATAAATTATTATTATAATCAGCAAAATAAAGATATATTTACCTCAAACCTTAAATTCCCTCCCCGTCTTAGGGACGCTGCTTTGTCACATCTGGAAATCTGTGTTCTTTGAGGGCGAGGAATCAAACTTTATCTCACAGGCCAAAAAACTGACAAACCAACAAAGAGAACTCCATTCCTTTTGATTTCTCTACTTATAAATGATCCATGCACAAACCCTCTGCGAGTAAAACCCTTTTGTTATTTATAGTGCTACCAGTATGCAAACCCTGAATGTCCACATAGTAAATCATCAATGAAAAATATTCCTATGTACAGTGTAGCTCAATAAAATGTCTCTTTAAACTCAAGTTGCATGCAGTCAACTGCATAATTTACAGGCAATAAGTACGTTCAGTTGTTGTTTCTTTGGCAGGCCAGAATCCAGCTGGACATGCATAGAGAGGTATATACAATCAAAAAACCGGCGCCCAGGTGACAGAGCGCGAACACTCACGCGACCTGGAGTCAAGTGTGCAAATGTAAAGGACCGAGGCCAGTGGCGTAACTGGATCCGACAGATGTGGATGCCCCAAAAACTGAGCGTTACCTCAAACTGATAAATGTGGTGGTAACAACATGCCGTCCGATCCATGCTATTGCAGCCTCTACGCCACTGGTTGAGCTCTCTTCAGAGCGCCTCGTCCTTCTCCGAGTCTGGAGAAACAGGCCTGGAAACGGTGAAAATGTCCTGACAGTGGATTTTGGTTTTGGGTGTGGCGGAGGCAGGCGGCGCCGCCGTAGACGGCCGCCTCTTGTCCGACAGCAGTTTGATAATTTCGGCTACCTGACTTTCCAACGCGCCCAGTCGCCCTCCCAGAGTCTGGATGTCGGCCCGCAGCTCTAGTCGCGTCTCGTGCAGCGCGGCCTGCAGGGCCTGCTCCGGGATGGGGCAGAAAGGGTGAGGAGACCCCGGTCCGGGGAGGGGGCTGTGCAGGAGGGGGGTAACTGCAGCAGGCGTCCGCGCCTCCCCCGCCCTGTCGATTCGCAGTTCGCTCTTGGTGATGCCGCTGTCGCAGGAGTCTGTCTTGCGGAGGGGGTTGCTGGCGGACAGCCCGCCCTCCTCTACGTCCCTGCTCCCCCCAGTTTCCTGACCTTTGCCCTCCTGAGAGAGCAGCTCCACGGACACAGCCTTCACGTTGTTCAGCCCCTCCTTTCTGGCCTCCACTGGGGCCATATTGTTTTTCAGGCGCATCCAGCCGCTGGCTCTGGGGGCCGGCTTTGCCAGGGCGGGGCTGGTGCTGACTTTGAGCCTGACTGTCTGCTCACCCCCCCCTCCGGCAGAGCTGGGTTGCAGCTCCATGATATCGCAGTTGTTCTGTTTGACGGGGGCTCGCTGGGGTGGCTGTATGCCAGCGAGCTCTGCATGGGCGTGACCTGAGACACGGTCAGCACGCTGCTGCTGGGCGGGGCCCCGTTCTGCATGGAGGAGTGCGGCCGCTGCAGGCTGAGAGGCAGGGAGTGCTGCAGGCTGGAGTGGCCCAGCTGCAGGCTGTGGGGGTGCAGGTGCTGCTCCATGTGCAGCTGGTTCTTCTCTAGATCCAGCTGCGTGGCAGCTGCAGCTCCCTGGTTGCGCAGCTCCTTCTGCTGCTTGAACTTCTGGAAAAGCTTCCGCACCGGATGGTCCTGCGGGATGGTGAGCTGCACCTCGTTCTTCGCTCGCTGCCGCTCCTCTTCCTCCTTTTTCACCTCGCTGATCTTGCGGAAAATAATCTGCAGGGGAAACACACAGAAAAGAGCAATATGAAGCTTGTCGGAGGATTATTTATTTCATAGAAATACTGTAAACGAAGCACAAACACATTAATCAGAAAACAAACACAAATATTTGTGAAATCTGTCGATCTGCTTTGGCCCTTTTGCCCTTTAATAAACTCACGTCTCGTCGTTGTGCCGTCCACTCAGGCCATGCAAAGTGTCTCTGGCTTCTGGAGATCCATGTTAAATTATCCATCGGTGCTCCTACACCTCCCCCTGTATTATTCAGCCCCAGTCTGGCGCCAGACTCTCTCCTGGCTCCTCTTACACTAATTACATTGGAAATGACAGAAATCTCTGCCAGCCAGCCATCCAGCTAGTAAAGCGTTATTATTAGTTCAAATGATAACGCTTCCCAAAGATAGCCAGCTGAGTCAATCTTGGAGTTAAACTTGGGAGGGAGGGGGAGTCGCCCACCTAGCTGTCCATCTCTAATCTACCCAACCGACCATTTTTACCTGCTAAACTTTGTCCTCGGGCCCATTTATGCTGAACTTCCTGCTGCACAGAGCTCCCTGAGCCAACTCAAGCAAAGTCTGCTCTCAGCTAGAAGAGAGGATGTGAGGTGGGGGGAACAGAGACACCCTGTCAATCATTTTGAATCTCCCCAGCTACCTGGAGGCACAACCTTCAATATTAACACGTTTAATCAAATTAACTCTGACAGGTACAGTGTGGTTGCACTAATGATAATTGAAAAGTTATTATCGTGGTGTTTGTGTTTCGACTGAAAAGAACAGATTGTCTTTGTCTCCACATGAAGGGAACAATCACTCACCACTGGGCTGATGGCATGGGATCAAATATGAGGAAATTCTATTAACTTTTAATCACTTCATATTATCATCAACAAATACAGCGTATGATCCTGGAAACAGCCTAAAATACAAGATTCCATCCCTGCCTGGTTTTACCTTTGTGTCCCATGATTTTAGTCACGTACATATGAGGAATTAACACCACATGTGTCATATGGTGCAGCTCTTTTGGCAGGAAGTGCGTTTGCCTCGACTAAAACTCGGCATTCGAAACATTAAAATGGGGAGGAGTGTCTTTGTATGGACGCAGACAAAGTTGAAGCACGTAATGCAACTGAAGCAGAAACAGAATACGAACTTTAGATAAATCAGCGTCTAAAGGGAGTGTAAAGTGTACAGGCTGAAAACGTTAGTGTAAGTTCCAGTATGGAAGAATATGGCATAACTGAGCAGTTGTCAGTGGATGTCAAAGTGATAAAATAAGGGTTTTATCACAGCGGAGGCTTGTGAATGATTGCTGGCTAATGTGCGGCGTAAGGGCTGCGAATAAATCACGATGTGCTTGTTCTGCTGCCTGATAATCAAAAACAGGGAGAGTGTGGAGGAGAACATCTACGTTGTGAATTTGTGACAATTTCACCTTAAACCTGGAGGCCAAAGTTAGAGCTACAGTAAAACATGTGCACAAGTTTGTCGATGACACTCTAATCTACATTACCATCATCCGTCCGTAACTGCTTATCCATTTCTAGGTCTGGGGTGGTGGAGTGGGGTCCAGGTTGGAAAGTTCTCCAGTCTGTCTCAGAGCCTTCACAGACAGACCTACACAACCAGTCACGCTCACCAGTCCTAACCCGAGTACCCTAACCTGCTAGCTGTGAGGCGGCAACGCTAACCACTCCGCCACTGCGCCGGCCAGAGGACACGCATCACATGTTTCCACCGCAGACACAGATGGAGATGCTAATTATCTGCTGCGTAGGAAATGGACTGCTCTCATCCCACACTCTATCTCACACACATACTGAGGGTGGGGGAGGTGGAGAGCGAGGCGTTGGCCTGTCCACCAGGAGCAACTTGGTTGGTGTTCAGTGTCGTACCCAGCGACATACAGTAATGACGTGTGGACAGGAGGAGGCGCGGATTAAACTTCCATCCCAGTTCTACCTTCTCAGCCAGAGTCAAATGGCGATGATTTACTGTGGCTGATGTTAACGGGCTGGAAGGAGCTCAACTGTCAGGTGAACATTATCGACATTAAAGCTTTTCAAAGTTGGTGGACGATGCTTAAAGTTTAAATCTCTATTTTCCATTCTTGAAAATCAAAAGTTGCACGTCCAGTCTCCACTCACAGAAATATGCACCTAAATTCTACAGGGTCTTTCTAGTGTGTGTGTGTGTGTGTGTGTGTGTGTGTTTTTACTGGTATTAAGGGCAGATACTGGCCAGGGACGTGCTCTGCACTGGGTAAATACAATGAATCCATCAGTTTCACTGATTTCTCTCCAAACGTCCTAGAAGCTTGAACCTTGTTCTTCATCGGCAGCTGAACGTGGCTCACTTTACTGCGGCACCTGCAGATGTTCAAACACTGCTGCGTAAAAGAGAAAGCTGGATTCCAAAATCGGTACATTTCTCTGTGCCACAAGCAGAACAAAAACCAAAATGACTTGTTTGGAGAGCGTATGTGCAGGAGAAGAGTCTGCAGACCGGCTGGATGAAAGCGTGGAGCACCGGTTCCTCATGAAGATAAAACAACACCACGTCCTACTGTAGGTTTGCCTCAGCCGTGATGTCACTGATCCTGCTGCTGCTGCTTTCTGTGACACATTAGAGAAAGTTTAATCTACCAGGATCCTTTACTTTAAAGACCTTGGCTGCCAGTCAGAACCGCCAAATCGATTAGCACTGACGTGATGGTTGGCAGCATTACGCATCTCGAAGCTGGTCCCGATGAGTCTCACATTCAACCCAATTATTCCGTCCTTCTGTCTTTTCCGATAACCAGCGCTGGCACATGGAGCCTCGTCCGCAGTGTGAAGTGGACGTCACCGGATAATCAGGGAGCTACGAGCAACGCCGACGAGCGCCTCGTTTTCACGCCCGTGTCTGAGGAGTGAGAAGTTGCGGGAGAAGACGAGGAGGATGAAAGAATCCTCGCGAGCCACTCGGCCGAACAGCTGTCACATTAAGGCAGAGATTACAACGGAACCAGGAGTGTGATGTGAGATTACAGCGGCTTTAACACACGTAATTGAAAGCTTGAAATGCCACTATGGCTGAAGTGATGAATCATACTGGATTCTATTACTAATGTGCATCACCCTTTGATGATGAAGCTTATTAGCAGAATAGGTTATGAAATCTAGCTACATCATTAATTACTGAATATTTGTCGAAGTAGAACTGAAGGCGTTGTGTTAATCAAAATGTTTATTCATACCAAGCAGCGAAAGCACTGGGATCGGATCTTTTCTCTGGTGGCTGATCCGCTGCTTTGAGAGGGTTTTTTTTTTAAAGCTGGATAATAATTTCACCACTAATGCACCAGACCTTATGATTTCTGTTAAATAGTCCAGAACGTCTTTTCAAACTGCAGTTTTATGTTAAAGGTTTTTGTTTGTGGTCAAGGTTTGGTAGTATTACAGGCATAACTGAAAGGCATTCGACTTCCCTCTGAGATACATTTAAATGCGATGACCACGTCACTGCTGGTTGAATGGAGTTTGTAATCGTTGCCGACCTGCTTTTCTAGAGTTCAGACATCATCTGAACTCCTAATCATAAAACTCCTCCAAGTGATGTCATCGGGCTAAGAGCTAAAAGCAGAGAAATATTTTAATAAAGGAAAGCTGCCCCTGCTCCAGCGGACGACCTGCATGGACGGTTGGACGTTAGCTTTCTCACATACAGTCACTGTCCATTATAATTGTCCAGTCTAATACAATATAACAAAGTGCTGCAGTGCGTTCGACAAACGTTGCTGACGCAGCATTTAAAATGTGTGAAAACAGGACAAAGGTCCTTAGCACGAACAGGCCGACACACACATTTATGCTCATAAAAGGCTAAATGTTTTTGTGAAATGAATTCCACCCACACACCAGCACAAACAGCCCAGGAGGTCGCGTCGTACTGAAGACGGACCAAAACGCAGCCGGCGAAAGCTTGAGTCAAAGACAACAACATATTTGCATTGTAGTGGAAACAGCAGTTATGTAACAGCTGTCTCCTGCTTGGCTGTACACATCTCGCTCCTCCGAGGTTTGTTTCTGAAATGCATTTCAAAGAGCCGTTTGTCTGAGAGTACGAGGCAGTGAGTGTGCCACAGGGTCGATTCTGCACCAGCCGTGACGCCAAAGTCGTTGTTTTCTCATCAGCTAAATCAACTAAAGTCGACGAATGAAGTCACGTTTCAGCTGCAGTGGGTTGAACGTGTACACGGCTCACGGCTCCTCTTTAAATGTGCACCGTGGCGGCAATCGGGTTCTTTAAGTCAGTCGCCACTGCGCCACTCGCCTCAAAGCGTCATGTGCAGGTTTGAAAAGTGAGGACGCGTGATCTAAATTACCACAGATACTAACATAAGATAAAACCTCCAGAAAAGTTGGGAGGATGTGGAAGACGTAATTAGAAGGAGACGGCAACGACTCTCACCAGCCATTTTAGTCCCAATATCAGATGCTGAAATCCGAGACATTTAATAATTTCATGAAAAATATTAGTTCATTTTGAAACTAATGGCAGCAACACATCTCAAATCATTTGGAAGAGGGACAACAAAAGTCTGGAGAAGTGTGGGCAGGCCTAGAGTAAAAGTTTAGAGAGCTACAGTGTCTGGACGTGAATTTGGACGAATGAGCTGAATCTGTGTGAAAAAGCTCAATGGAAACTATTTCCTGTGCAGGCGACGGTTTTTCTTTCCTCGGTGTCGAGCACACGGCGTTGACATCGAAGACGTGCGTTTGATGAATTCTCCTTCCAAAGGCTTTTCTGATGTGATCTGAGGTTGGGGATGTGACCCTGTGGCGTCAGCTGACCTTGATGCTCTTAGTCAAAAGATCTGAACCACATTTTACTTCAAATCTAAATTTACATCTAATTAATTAGATCCATAATTAACACACACACCAACATAAGTGACAAAGAACTCAAATCTGCTACCGGTTTTTATTCCAGGCCTCTAATTTGATTTGATTTGCTCTTAAGGAACCAGCTGAAAGTAATTTGAGCGTCTGCTGGGGGAGAAAACCAGCGCTGTGGACACATCACGTCACCCGGTTCAGGTGGTCTGACTGAGAAAACTGTGCTGGAAAAACTTCTCATTAGTAATGATAATAATAATAATAATAATTTAAAACTTTAGTAGAATCTGTAATTCTCGAACAGCAGCAGCACAGCCAACATAAACTCTTCCTCTATGATTGATGGATTTTAAATAAACTTGTACTCGTTGTGGCACAAACGAAGCGTCGCTTCTCTTTACATCTGCACATGAATATAATAAAACATTTCCAGGGCTGTGGCGCGGCAGAACAAGCTCCTCGTCACTGAGGAAGGCGTCATTTTGTTGTGTCTTGTGATACTTTGTCAGCGTCTGCTAATAATGCAAAGGGGGAACAGGGTTAGATTGATTTTAAATGTGGCACATACTGGAACCACATGAAAAACATGCAGACGACAGACAGAGACGTGAAAATGATCTAAAACGTGACGTGCGTGTCAAAACAAACCCTGAAGGCAGGACTCAGAGCGGCACGTTGCTTTAGGTAAAGCAGCTGAGATTTTAACGGACTGTCTGACTCGCGGACCGCCGAGCCCTCCCACCCTGAACACGACCTGAACGAACTTCTTCCTTCAGGTTGATGCTACAAAACACTTTAGATTTAGCTGCATCAAGGCTAATCGACCACTGGACATCCAGCCCCTCCTCCGCAGCCCCTCTTATAATTTTTATTCAGCAAATTACTGCAAACGTAGAGCTACAGATACACGAACGGTCTCCAGCTTTGTAGTGAAAAATGTTCTGTCCTTGTGTGTGTGTGAATGTGAAGAAGTTTCGATCCCGTCTCCGAACCACGTGGCACCAAAAATCTATTTTAGTCCCAGACATCAAAGCTCTCGTTACAAATATAGTTCAACTACAAACTGGACTTGAGTCCAGAATGAGAACAACAGCTGGAAGCAGAACAAATGCAACATTATGTTTACGAGCTGCTGGAACGTATGACAGGCCTGGTTGAATATTCAGAAGCCGAGCAGAGGGAGGGTGTCGGGTTTATTCAGGGTTTCACGGGGAGACGACGCTCGGGCTGAGTGATGTCTTCATTCCAGTCAGGTCATGATGAGGTGGCTGGAGGGGAGGAAGAGGATCGAAAACATTACAGGCTGTAAATCCAGGCCGAGGAAGAGACGAGGGAGGCGGACGAGAGGGAAGATTACGCTACATGTGAGACAGAAGCACAGACGCTACAGTGCACGGATCTCGTATGAAAAGCAGCGTTTGGTGGCAATAATGTAGTAATTTGATCATCATGCTAATGAAGCAAATTTACACACACAGCAGTACACACTGTACTAGAAGTGAAAGTGTGAGAAGTGGCAAAGCCGAGGGAAGAGGAGAGAAGATGAAAAAAAAAAAATGTAGAAACTAAGACAGAAAAGGAAATAGGGAAGTGGAAGATAAATTGCAGCACGGGAGCGAGAAGCAGCGACAGTAAAGGTTATTGTAAAGATTGGCCTCGAGAAAACGGGAGAGAAAAAAGTGAACAGCAGAGAAATATACAGTGTACAGGCTACGAAAGAGATGAGATTATACTTGTATTATAATCCGCTTTGCTGAAGATTAGAGGTAATGCTCGGTAAATATGAGTCTCGCTGTCACCAAGTCACAAAGACTTGAAACGTTATTTTCCATCAGAAGAAAAGCGAGAGAGGAAGTTCTAGAAACACAAAGTGTGAACAGGTCGTGGGGGTGGAGGAGCCACCGAATCACTGTGGTGGGAGACTGGGGGGGCTCGCTGTCGTCCGTTCGCTTCGACTTAACGTCTGTGCACCGAACCAGCAGAGGAACCGTTTGTTTGCAAAGGGGGAACCGGAAAAGAAGAGCGCGCCGAGGTTACAGAGAGCAGCACTGTGCCGACGGCAGCCAGCTCAGGGTTTGCTGCAAAGATTCCACTGTCATTTCCTCGGTTTCCTCGCTTGATGTCACCCTCC
Organism: Channa striata; assembly: GCA_033026295.1. NCBI lineage: Eukaryota > Metazoa > Chordata > Actinopteri > Anabantiformes > Channidae > Channa > Channa striata. The sequence continues at coordinate 21,287,596 of CM065183.1, forward strand.
ATCATCGCGCTCTCCGCACCACTGAACAGAGCGATTCATTCTGCTTTATTTTCTCTGTGCCGCCGACGGTTCGTTGTTTATGCAGAGCTGCCGGCGGTCGCTGGGCGCCGCCCCCCAACTCATTCATCACTGAACGTGTCCGGCAGGAAGCAGCTGTGTGCAGGAATGACGGAGGAGCCCATTAGGGAGAAGCGTGACTCGTTTGTGTAACAGGTCGCACACTGCGGACACGCATTGGGACGCGCTCCGGGCTGCAGCTCGTTTGGCCAAGACGTTTTCAACCTGCTGATTGGAATCACTTTGCAGCTCATCAGTGGTGCTGAAACCTCTACTGAAGAAAACCGATGTCGGTCAAAGCAAAGAATGAACCTCTTCAGTAAAAGACACGTGAACAATTTGCTAGAAATAAAGATAATCACGCTTCTTCATAAGCACAAGTAAGAGCCCCAGAGGTTTGCAGAGGACGTTCACAGCCCTAAATCTCACCATGGTTATGTGCTAGTCAGCCTCAGGTGTATGACAATCCGGACTTTAACCAGCCGCTATTTATTTTTACTCCAAACAAACTAATTTTCCATAGAAAGATCACACGTCAAGTTCCGCTGTGCGATTTGTTGCCCCAGCAACTCAAACTCAGACTGCGTAAATCGGCAGCAGAGAACAACGCAGCTGAACCTGAGGTCTGATCTTTGTCGGAAAACTTACTAGTAACTTTTCTTGTTGAATCGTCAAAGTGTGGAGTGAAAGTACCACACAGGTCGTGCTCGCTGTCATCACTTAGGCGCAGTGAAGCTGATTCCAACTCGTTACGAAGAGGAGGGCATTAAAAAGTGTTCCTCCACCTGACGTGGTGGGGTCTGATGATACGAGGCGACAGCTGCACAAAGCCAAAGCTGGATCGCAGAAAGGCATCCACACACACAGTCTGTCGTGGATTTGCCGACCAGCCGTCTGTCAAACGGAGTGAATTACGCAAAGTAGAACATGATCCAACAGGCGACAGGAACCAAGATCCAAATGCAGACACAGCTGGTCGACTTATAGGCAGCTTCTGTAATTCAGAAATCAATCGACAGTTTTACGGTTGGAAGCGAGAGTAAAGGGGGGGGGGTCACATGGGAAGAGGCAGAGGCAGGTGACAGGGTGAAACAAACCGATGCTAGTATCACACAAACACGAGTCCGGCGAGGATTCACGATGACCTCACAGCCTCCAGGTTAGTGTCCGTTTGGAGACTGACTTCAGTTTGGTCTGTTGTATATTTATAGCTTATTATAAAATTCTGCACACGGTTTTTAATGTGTGTATTTATTTTACACACGCTCTTTCTCTAAGTTTTATTTCCGTTTTAGTTTGGGTTAGATTGATTTTCTGCTTTAAAACGTCTGACCTTTATTACAGGTCTGAAAAAGCAAACTTCATTAAAAGGTAAAGGAGACGTGTCCCAGTTTGGATGGACAGTGTCAGAGCTCAACTTCGACTCGTTCCTTTTCTACGGAATCCTCACGTATATTCCTCACGGAATATACGTCATCTTCTACTGGGACAGTAGAGAAGACTGAGACGTCTTAGTGCAGAGTTTTGAGAACTTAACAGCCACTTAATATTTTCTACCTGCTCTCAGACGGACGTGTACACGCACTCATGGGTCCAGCTGGAGACTGTACAACATTTTCCACACGTGGACACGGAAAAACATGATGGCGTCTTCTGACAGGAAGCTACAGGAGGAGAAAGAACTATTTTTTTTTGTATTTGAGTGACAACAAAATAATCAATCTCATTTCAGTAGATCTGGTTACTGCTCCCTGGTTTTGTCCACAGGAATTTGACATTTTGAGCCTTAATCTGATAGTGGACGGTATAAATAGATAGAAACCGCGGCAGAGAGGGGCGTGTCACACCGATCCACCCCGATGACTCAATGAACTTTAATGGATCGTCTCGAAGGATTTTAGTGTTGGTGCCATCAGACGACGGAGTGAACGGCTGGGTGCTTGATCACTGGTCAGTAAGAGTAATAAGCGACTCCCACCCCCCCGGCCTGCCTCTGTGGTCACATGACCTTCACATTGCAGCCCCTGGTGGTGGTGGGACGAGATGGAGTTTGTGTGGAAAGTTTAATCTTTGACACTGGAGGAAAAGTGTGTGTGTTTGTTGGGGTTGCACTTGATTAAATTCTTTTTGTTGAGTTGTAGTTCTTTGTGTTCACACACACACACACACACACACACACACACACAGCAGCCGTCACAGTGATGGATAGATGCTGGACTAGTTTACACAACAATAGCTGGAGCGGATAAAGGATCCACACTGGACGCCGGGCCCACGTGTCTTAGATCCGACTATCTGCTGCGATGCTGCATCACTCAGAATATGAAATAAGAATAGGAGCGAGTCTCGGGAAGCGGCGGCGAGGGAGGAATGTTACTGCTCGTTCTGGCAGCCGAAAACGGAGCTTGTATCTTGCAGCTTCTAAAAATAGAAACAGTGACAGGGAACGAGAGAGAGACAGTGTTGGTCAGGTGACGAGAAGGACTTAGATCAGCTTATTTTCAGACACTGCACGCTCTCCACACACACACACACACACACACACACACACACTTACTGCTAACCACTGTGAGTGTTTCACAGACGACCAACCCAACATCTTTATGAAGCGATAACTGAGAAAGATTTGAGAGATTGTCAGAGCATGTCTTCATTTTCACAACACACAAAAAAAAGACTGTAGACTGCAGGACACAGACAGGAACGGACCGACACAAGCAAACACACACGTTCACAACAGATGACGACGGCGAGAACTGAAAATAAAATGTATTTGACTGTAGGACACAGACATCTGAGGTTAACGTTTCTACATATCTGAGGTACTAATTACATATACTCAGACACTCAGGCTGGTTCTACAAGCAGATTATGAATAATTTTAGCAACAAACCTGCAGAAACCAATTACAGCCTTGTTTCCTGATGACTTTACAGTATTAAATGTAACACGGGGGGGTGGAGGGGGGGGTAACCCTGCCTGTCATCTCCCTCCGTCCCACACACATCAGTACCACAGGGGACAACTACAAACGCACAGTGACAACAAAAGTCTTCTAAATATACCCGCAAATGTGCAGACACACACAAACAGGCTGTTAGTGAAGCACGTTCTTTATCGGAGCATGTACAACATCAGTATCCAGGCTAATATCCAGTCTGACACACACTCAGACAGTAATTATCATTTATAAATAATAAAACTCTACGAAACATGGCTGAGTACGTTTCTATACATCAGACATCAAAACCCACAAATCATCAATAAGCTTTAAAGATTTTTTTATGAAATATTTATTTTTTTACAAAGGGAAATATGGTCTAGAGCAAAATAAGAAAAATCTGCAAAAGACTCTGCATAAATACAAATAAAATGCCCCAAAACACAACACAAGCTGATCTGAGATACAGACTGACACCAAACCCAAAGTGCAAACTGCCAGCGTTGTGTAGTCGTCTGGTAAAGACATAACCTCTCTGATAAAACTACACCATAATTTTCTTGCATCAGCATTAACGATGATCTTCTTCCTGCTGAAGCTTCTCCCTCTCTGTCCCTTCCTGAGTTTGCAGTGTGCAGCTACAGGACCACCAGCATCACCGTCAGACAGAGTTTGATCAACGGCCATTTGCTGGATTCAATTTAGTTTTTGCTACAGCTGAATAAAAACTATAAAATCATGATAATAACTTACTGATCTGTCCTTTGACTCTTGAATGGGATAAAGGACAAACACCCTGTAAATGTGGAAGAAAGTCAGGAAAAGCAACGGTTATTTCCTTTTACCCTAAAAGTCTCTCCATCCAGTGACGGTTCTGGCACATTCAGAAACGTGAACACATCCAAGCATTGGCAGAAGTTCACTCTCCGACAGGCACGGACAAAACACTGATCTGCCTGAAAGCTTAAAACCATTTAGACAAGTGCTCGTCCACAGATACCGCAAAGCAAACGTCCCTGGTCTGCAGATTTTCCCATTTGAAAATCGGACTCAGCACTTCAGTCGAGTGATTTCTGAGCTGAAATATATTTATATTCATTATTTCAGGAGTGTAAAAATGCCAAACTATTGAAGCCTGTTCAGGTTAAAATTGCAGCTATAATTATTAGACATAATGAAGTGCAGTCAGGACATGAAATGAGATGGTGACCAAAGAAAAGTTGTGTCTTTTAGCTTCGATTTGTACACGCATGCTGACTGTCAGCAGCTGAACCGAACCGCAGCAGACTGGGTCTGATCAGTTATCACATCCAAATCATCAGTGTGTCGCCTTATGGATTTCAGATTAATGAAATTCGAAAAGCTTTACAGGACAATAAAAGATAATAATGCCCACAAAAAGAGACCAATACGCACAAATTAAAGATTAAATTAGAATTTATGATCAATTAAAATGATTTGAAGAATAACAGTTTAGATACAAACTATGATGAACGCACTTTGATCATAACATGGGATCAGTCAGGCTGTCACCAACACTGAACGGGCATCTATTTCAAGAGAACATAATCAGCAGACTGATCCATAAAGGAAATATTTATTATAAAGTATTAATAAGTTACAGCTGGATAAAAACAAGCAGCTCCACCTCAGACATCTACAGTAAAATTAGATTTTTGCATTAAAGCCCAACTGCTTCTAATTCTGTGTCTAGTTGTGTGTAATGAGCATCACAAAGGAAGTCCCACATTTAGAGCCCAGCAGATGATACAGGAAGGGCCACTAATTACTGGGATGACGGGGGGGACGCGCTTCACATCTTACCCACAGCGTGACCGCTGGCTCGTGTTCAGCCCGGGGTAACAGTCACACTTTATTCTTAGTGCTGAAACACTGGGGCTAGCCCTGCTGCCAAAATTGTCTTCAGCTTCCTTTACGCCGGACCACTGTGAAGTGGGAGCCATGGACTACACGTCCCTCAGGTCTTGGATTAATATAGAACAGCCCAGAACGCCTCGAGCCCGGGGCCAATCGTAACAGATACAAACACAGAGACACAAATTTCTCAATCGAAATCTGATTTGAGCAAGAAAAGGCCAAGACTCCTGCAGGTCCACACGATCCATCTGTCCTGTGCGAGTGTGGAAACTCGTGAAATGCTATAAACGAGAGCGAGGCACTGCTAAAAGAATGTGAGTCGACTGTAGCCCGAGAGCACACAGATGGTCTCAGTGTGCGCGAGTCATGAAATATCCTGCGTACGGCGCGTGATGGAGAGAAACAGGCCGTGCAGTGTTGCTGCGTGATGCAGATGCTGCACACATCTGCAGCACGGACGACCTAAAGACCTCACGTTCTCGATGTGCACAAACCACACAGAGACACAGTGAGAACCACCTCTCATCAATCACCAGGGAAGTTCCAAAATGCCAAAAAGAAGCAGGATCACCAGATCACGACGTGCTTTCCAGCAGCGGATCAAAACCTCTGACCTCTGAAACGAGGGCGCGTCACTGCTCTGCTCAGCGGTTTTAGCTAACAGGGGTAAAAAACTATTAAAGTAGATCGACGAGGTCCGTATTTCCGTGTACGAGCCTCCACGAGATCGTTCTGTAATAAACCTAAACTGCCTGGATCTGAGCGTGAGAGGCGAGCTGCTTCACAGGGGGAGCGAGAGCGGAAACTAATTCCTCTCAGCCGTTAATTCATTATCAGGCTCACGTTTCTGTTGCCCTGCTGGGAGCGAACAGAATGAAGACGGAGTTTTTGGGAAGGTCTGACCTGAGCGGGCGGCCGGTCAGAGAAGAAAACTGTGGCGCAGAGGAAAAACGCACCATGTCACACGTTCGAACATCCATTAGATAAAACTCCCACCAACATGTTTTAGAAGAGCTGGATTTATTCTCCACGCCCTGGGTTTGGGGATTATTTTTACCTTTTCAAATAACTACACACAGATGAATCTGATTTATGCAGATTTATGTGACATTAGATCATGTACAAGGATTATACGCACCTGTCCTAGTTAACTGCTTAAACATTTATGATATTTCATCTTTCAGCAGAAAACGGTTTAAGGCTGCTTCTAACCAACATCCTTAGAAAAAATGAAAAAAACCTCAATTGAAGCTGAGAAAACAAACATAACGTTGGTGCTGGATGTTGAACCAATAAAAGTAAATTTGCAAAATCATCTGAGCTCTGCAAGAGTTTACAGCCTGTGCAGCCATATTTTATGAACTTATGGTCTGTTTTCAGTGTAAAATCTGAATCTGCAAAGTAACCAACACAGATAAATACACCGGAGTAAAAAGTACAAGACCTGTCCTTGAAATGCAGTAGATGAGTTCAAAGTGTCTGCACACAAAATGCTACTACCTTTCATTTCCTGTTTGCGTGCTTTCGAAAACAGCCACACACACACTTACTGAATTGCTTCAGTGCACTAAAGGAAGTGTCACTGCGTTACTTGAGTGTGCTGTAGACACACACACACACACACACACACACACACACACACAGCCAGCTCCATCTTTATTGCCGGTCACATGAATTATCCAATAGAGGCTGGTAAAAGCTTCCCAGACTGCAGGCTTTAGCCCAGAGGTCTGCCCCCCTCCCCGCTCACAAGCTGTTCTGAAAAACCAGGCACAGACCTAAAAACTGCCCCCTCCTCATCAAAAACATACGCTAAGGGTTTTTAAAACGCGACACGGCGAGGATGAATACCCCAGAGATTAGAGCCGGCGCTGTAGCCAGTTCCTCCCGGCGAGGACTCGGATCAGTTTGTCTTCCGTCAGTCCGTGCTGGCAGGAAATCAGGAGCAGTTAACGTGCCAAGTGGATCAGGGTGACAATACGGCAGGAGCATGCTGACAACGAGGGGCCGACGCACAGACGTGTGTCAGGAGAGCTGGGATTTTATCTGATAGTCTGCGCCGAACGGAACACGCCATAAATGTTAACGGTGAAATAAAGCAGGGAACACGACACGTCCTTAGACAGGAACCAAAACAAAGAAACGTCTTTGTCCCCGATGGGATGGACGCTGCAACTTTGACAGCTTTGCTCCAGATCCACTTTCCAGTGGATTCTGTCGGAATCTTTTGTTAAAGCAAAGTTTGCTATAGGACAGACACGTACAAGCCAAAACAGCCAAAACGTTAACGGGAACCATCTCTATGACTTTGAATGGACACTGATCATGCTCAGTGTCGAGTGTTAGAGAACCCCAGGGTCACCCATGCTTGGAATAAAGGATAAGAAACGCAATGAAAATGATTTTTCATCTGCAGTCATTTTAATTTCTGAACGTACATCCAGCTTTGTACTGTATTAATATCTAAAACCTGTGCTTGAATGGACAGTAACGTACAGTCCAGCATCAGCAGTAACTTACAAACTTAGTACAAGAACGTGCTTGTAGTAGTTCTGCGGATTAAGACTGTAATAAAATCTCTCGTGATGCTGGAAAATAAACTGAGATTCTCGGGAGGAAAAACTATTTGAATAAAAATTGAGCTGCAGCTCTGATGGAGCTGAACTCACACAGTCGCTGTAGAGACGAGTGTGTAGCAGGTTTGCTGTGTAATGTGACATTTGTGTTGATACGGCGACATAACGATCAGATGATACAAAGGTAGAATGTGATTTGTTCAGTGATGTATTGATCCTGCTGCTGTGATGTGATGATAATGATAATGTGCAAGAAAAAAAATGATATTCTAATCAGAGTGAGACAGTGTGTGAAGCTGTAATTACTATGAAGGGGACAGAGATGAGCTCAAACCGGCTAATATCTGCCGTCTGCTGCATCTGCTTCCTCCCTAAACCGGCGTGTTGCAGTTAAACTCTAATGTCTCATTGCTCCTCTGCACCTGAATCAGAGAAATATTCCTGCTGAACTCAACCACGAGGGTAAACGTGCTGTGATGGACCGTCATTAGCATTTCCTTGGCGACGACGAGGGAAATTCCCCCTGATAATGAGAAGACTGCAGATCGGAGACTGGAGGATGACAAGCTGTGCCGATGCCACGAGACAACGGCAGAGAAACAGCAGAGCGGCACTTGTGTCTGAAGGTAAAACATTTCTTCAAGACAGGTGAGGAGACGTTTAGCAGCCCCGGAAATTTACACACTACTTACATAATAAGATCTCTGGTGACTGGAGGTTTGTGTAGGATGACGGCGCCGCATCCCGCTCTGGCTCGTGCTGCGCTGCTGCCTCTCCTCACGCACGCCATTTATGTCTTCACCAAATCTGTCGCCGACACTAATGCGATGTTTCTGAAGGTGAGCGCCTCACGTCTCCTGCGTTTAAAGCCTCGCCGCTGGAGTTCGTTTAACGGTTATTTGTGTTGACGGGAGGTTTTAGTAAAGACAGAACAGGAAACAGCGGTACGAGGCGTTTCCAAAAAGCAGCAGTTCTTCATGAGACACTGCTGAGGCTGCGGTCCAACTGAGGAGCACATGAATGCACGTAAAAACTGAGAGTGTGTACACATATCAAGAAGCAACTGGATATGAATTATGGCTGCCAACCTTCACTTGTTCACATGAACAAACTAAGACGTTTTAATCCATCCAGAGCTAGTCCATGGTCACATGTGACATCTTCCCAGACAAATTTAGCACAAACTTCAACCTGGTGTAACTGCTGATCTGTGAGTATTTGCAGCTGGACGCACTTCGATAAACAGCCGGGGCTTCGAATTCTCCGGCCAGACGCCGTTCCTCCCCACTGCAGTCAGCCCGCTGAACAGAACCCCCCAACTCACAGTCACTTCAACCTGCCAAGCTGCACCACCTCACATTATACCTTTTACTTGTAATATACTATTTCTGTCCACGTTGAGTCACGTGATTTTTGCAGTTACTCGCCTTATTGCGAAACACGCTGTTCTCAACAGCAACACTGAACAGTGGGACATGTGCATCCAAGTGTTTAGAGGAGGTCAGATTAAATTCACCGGTAAAAGCGTTTCAGGTGCCTTCTGAAATTTCACCCTAACCCCCCAACCTTCAGGTTTGTTGCAGAATCTAGGTGAATTGTTATGAAATGTGTTCAGCAACGTAAGTGCCAAAAAAATGAGAAGCCAAGCAACAGCTATTTGGAAAGAAACTGGCTCTGTATTGGCATGTACGGCCAATCGGATGTAGTGGCGTATGAACAGCGGGGGGCCGGAGCGGCGGTGAAACTAAACTAAACTGTAGCCACAACGACGCCTGGATTATATTTAGCATTTAACTTCCTAATGAATATGTAGAACAAATACACTGATAATGAACACATCATCCATCCATTGTCTATAACCACTTGTCCTGTTGGGGACTGCGGGACGTCTGGAGTCAGGTGGGTGGTGGTCCACTCTGCAAAAGGTCTCCGGTCCATTAACAGACCGACTCACAATTCAGAACCACCAGTTAACCTAATGTGCATGTGCTTAGACTGTGGGAGGAAACGGGAGAACCTGGAGAAAAACCACGCAAGCACAGGAAGAACACGCAAAGTCCACACCGAAGGAACCCACGAGAACCTGCAACCTCATGGCGGTGAGGTGACAGGCCAACCGCTCCACCACCGTGTCGCATACAACGTGCTAATTAATCTTCAAACTAAAGCGACAGTCTCTCTAACTTTAAGAAGCGACCACCTAGATTCAAACTGGACTCAGCTGGACTCACCTTGCGTCCTGTAAATAAATGCAGCCCTTCATTTATTCACAGAACGTCACGTCACGTCATTCAGTGACGCGTGCAGGGTGCTGCAGGTTGCTCAGGCATTGGGTGAAGCGCCGACGTGTGGTTACAGCTCATGTTTACCAGGATTCAAACTTGGCACCACTGACGTCCAACAAGTTTCCTTGTTAGCTCTTAGTGATTATGATCTTTTTTCTTGTATTTACAATGATTTAGTGGCTGATGCCAAAGTGCAAACAGGCCGACACACTTCAGCTCCGTTACTCAAGAACCAAGACACCGTCGGCTCACGATCTCCATGTTTTACACAAAACGTGAAATGGCTGATACCTTCAAGGAGCGGAGCGCCTATAAATATCACCAAATAGTTATTATCCAAGCCTGCTACTCAGCCTTTTTGCATCCTAACGTGTCCTTTGAGAGTTGAACTGCAGAGCCGGCTGTAAATCAGCTGCTGGCTGAATGTCTAGACTGGACGGGTGTGACTGACATAAACAACTGTTTCTCCTCGCTACACTTTCCAATTAGACCTACGAAACGAAACAAAGACGACTGGTGGAGCGAAACTGCAGAGTCGACAACAGCTCCACGTGTAGACAAAGCTCGTCATGAATTCTAACCCGGTCGGCCGCTGTGAGCTGATAGAGCCGTAAAGAGGCGTTGGGGAGAAATGGTAGGAACCGCTGTCCAGGCCTATGAGCGTGTTACTAAACGCTCCGTCTCCAATACAAACGCACATTTTGCTGCAGAGGCAGGAAGCAGCAAAGAGATAAAAGCGAGTCAGACTTGAACTAATGAGGAGAGAGACACGCAGAGGAGACGGGACAGGGCTTCGGAAGGCAGGCTGGAGAGCAGCCATTACTGCCTGAGTGACAGGGCGAGCTCTGGTCGGACACACAGTCTGGCCTCGGCAGAGTCCCACGGCTCGGCCCGAGCTCCCGCCGGTGCCGGTTTGTCTTCATCGTGGCCGCGCGTTCCAGCGCCAGCAGAGGAGAGAGAGCTCTGCCCACGCTGCCGGGGCACCGCCGGCTCCCGCTCCTGCCTCACGCAGCACAGACGCCACAAGTGCAGCGGCCGAGTGAGTTTGGAGGCGTGTTCGGGTCGTGAGAGCTGCTCATTAGACGCAGGCGGCGTTGACGACACGCGATGAAACGAAACGATATTATCTCGTCGAATCTGTGGTTTTACTTTTTAGCTCATTTTAAAGCCTCACTTAGCAGATTTGTGGCGCTGTGCAATCAGTCTAAATGACACACTGGGGACGCCGCGGAAATGAGCTTCCTGCCCTTCCTACCTGGGACGTACTCGTTTCCTAAACACATCTTTAAACCCAACGTTTGATGAGGTTTGGCGTTTCTCACACGCAAACCAAAAACTGCATATTCAGAAAGAATGGTGATGTATTGGGGCTGATGAAAGACTATTCTGACATCAGAATGCAGGAACATGCTGATGTTTAGCAGGAATATCGTTGACCCCATGACTTAACATCAGCACTGGGTCTGCGGCAGCAGATTTACTACAACAGGAGAAAGATCACGCCCCACCTCTCTAAGAATCGCTCTCTCTCTCGTACGTGCGAGACAAAACACCTTCTGTGACTTGAGGCTCAATATGTGAGTTAGGAACATGCAGATACGTTAGTTATTTGGTCAAAGGTCAACAAAGACGACAGCTGAGGTAAAGGTGAAATGTTTTTTCAAACTTATAGGGAAACAGATGATTTTTACAGTAACGGTAAATTTCCAAGAGTCAGAAACAGTATTTGAGACACGGGCTCCTCGACTGGCTGGATCGGACAGACCACCAGGTACCGCGAGGAGCCAAATGAGCCGAACACTGAACTACTTTGTTATTATTGCATCAAATTTAGCAGATATCAGGTCCAAATTCTGACAATATGTTCAATGACATCTTTGTCAGTCACTCTCTAATTTAGGCAGAAAAAAGAGTTTTTCAAACATCAAGCTGCTGCGTGACACACACAGGCCTCATTTAATTTCTTAATTTTCCCACGTTTCCCCTGGAGAAGCTCATTTTGGTCTCACAGTTGTGGAGCTTTTACTGATTAAATCTGGGGCAAACAAATTGAAAACAGCCTGAGGCTTAAGGGGTTAAAGTCGTCATATTTCAGTCTGAACCAAAGCGAGAAAACCAACTAATGTGTCTACGCATTAACACACTGTACATTTACAGTGTGACAGTAAGAAAATGTTCCCATCACAAACTGCGACTCAAATGGAGGCGTTCACTGACAAACTGTTTGCTGTAAACTCAAACTTCACTAAACTGAGACTGCGCCTTTATTTTCAACATTTTTTAGGATCCAGCCCTTCGTCTCCACGTCGTGAGATACAGTGGGGGTCATGACTGCATGATGGACATCATGTATCCTAATAAAAGTGGGTGACGAATCCGCTTTTCCTGAGTTTATCAGCAACTTTTCCAGATCAAACAGTGAGCCCACAACGTTGCAGATTAACGGTGTGATAAGTCTTTGATAAGTCTGCAAACAAGTCCAGAGTCAAAGCCACATTGAAACATACGCACAGACGGAAACTGAAAGTACAGGCCTGGATGCACATAGAGCCACAACTTCTGTCAGACATGGACCGATATCTGCAGCCTGCATTAAGATCAATTCCTTTAAATGACTGTGGTCTATATATATATATGGATGTTTTGCTTCAATTAATTGCTGAGATGATGGTCAGATCAATGTCCACTCCGGATCTGAACATCAACATCCCAGATCAGATCCATTTGGACGTCTACATGATGACCTACGTTCATGCAAAGACAATCATACTTGCAAGATGGCGGCACACAGTGGCGCTGAGGCTCCCGAGTTTCAGTTTTTGTGTAATACTGTGAATATTTGTCCAATACTTTCTGCAGCATTATCCTCTATGGCATTTTAAACTATCATGTCTTATATGTTTCATTTTAATGTCCAAACGTGCCAACCCCCACTAATTCCATTGTGTGGCATCATACAGTGACAATAACGGCTTCTGATTGTTTGGGTTCTGATACAGAACAGTTCATAACATATTATTGTGAATAATTATAAAACAAATTATACTAAACTTATAGAACTTAATTAAATGAAGAAATATGTATGTGCATGGAAATTCTTGCACACTGATATAAAGGCATAAGGCTAAAATAAAAAACAAACATATGGTTGTCAATTAATAATCATTTTTATCCAGCTTAAAATACACATGCACAGAGTGAGAAAACTGCTGCTGAGAGCAAAGAGGCTGCCTGCTAGGACCCCAGTATCCAACCAAAAGGGCACAGGACATAATGAGGCTGCCGGTAGCGTATGTATAATTTATTATGTTTAAGGCCTGCTGAGAGAAAAATCTATTTAGCTGAACGAATATGAAGTATGAAAAACTATTTTAAGGACAAGTAAACAACACACTTGTGTGACGCCAAGGCCAGAAAATAAAAGGGGGAGTTAGTGCGTGTGTGACTATGATTTGTGGGATCCAGCCTGTACTGACCTCGCCCAAGTACAGACGTGGTAAAAATCCTTGAAAAATGAAATTTGTACGTTTGCTTTGCCTGTTTAATCTCCCAAATCCCAGATTTCCCTCTTTCTGCCGTTCATTTTCTTCCCCGCTGACTGAGAACACTCAGATAGGATGCACAATTCTCACAAAAGCCAAACCTCCTTAAATGTCAAAGCTAAAATTCTGTGGACATAAAAGTTATAGAAGAAAAGCAAACCATGTTTCTCAGGGTCCATTTTAGTAAAAAACTCTTCAGAAGAGCTTCAGATGTTCTGACTTAGCCAGAATCGGCCTCACCTATCTGACAGGTGTTGGTCTCCGTCATTATCTCTCCACAGGTATAACGCCGGGCTTCGCTCCGTCCCTTCAGGTTCCGTCAGCTGATGGCAGATTTTCTCCTGTCACTTCCTGCAGATGACACTCTGCTCTTCCTGTCTTTTTCACCAGACAACTCTAATGTCTCATCACACTTTTCTGCCCGTGTCTCTGATATGTCTGCTGAGATGAGAGAAGCGAAGACTCTTCACCTCAGTACCTCAGACAGAAGTCCTGGTTTTCCCATCCAGAAATCCAGGTGTCATTGTTGACGACCAGCTGAGCTTCAGTAACTCAGTAACCCTCCCTCTGATGATAAGCTCCCAACCACTTCACAATCAAACCTCTCAAGAGGATCAGAAATTCGGTCACATTGGTTGATCAGTCATGAAGGACACACGTCACACCACTACTGAGATCTTTGGATTCATGTCTAGTAGCTGCCTGCATCAGCTTCAGAGCTCTGACTTTTACATACAGGGAGCTCAACTCTGCAGCACCTGGACACCCTACAATCCTGCGATTGGGCCACTCAGTCCGTCTTCCTCAAGCAGTTTAGTGGACGCAATGACCATCTCCTCCAGCCTCTGCTCTCTTTTGTGCACTGCAGTAATTTCAGTAAAAGTATCAGCTGATCAACAGCATCTGTTAGCTCCAACTCCAACATGGTCCACTCAGCGTTCAGTCACACACACAAAAAGAACGCCACATTAGCCACAGTGGCAGAAAACCGCACCACCACCTTCAGGTTTGGCCGTGTAACTGCAGAGGGATGTAATTCTCTGAAGGGTCCAGACTAAGCAAAAGCAGAAATCTGGCTTATCACGTGATTTTTAGAAATCTGAACGTTTAAAACCGACTCAGACAAAATGGACTGATGATCAGGCAGGAAATCAGCTGAATGAGTGCTGATATATCCAAATGTGTACGTGCATGAAGCCATCATTGTGTGTACGGCTTGCATGGTTGCACTTGTACCAAGTATCTTACCCGTTTGCGCAGGTTGCAGGTGAGGATGAGGTTGCGGGAAAACGAGTTGGCGAAGGCCGTGTAAAACTCCAAGACCTTGAGCAGGGCCTCTCTCTTGATGACATGGAGGTCGCAGTACGTTAGAGCTCTGACGTTGGCACACGCGTGTGCGAGGGTGGTTTCTTTCCAGAAGACGTCACCAAACACGTCACCTTTACCTGATGAAGACAGCAAACAAGAGACGAAAGGTAAGAAAGCGCAGGTCAGTGTCAGTGTCCTGGCTTTGTTCACTAAACATTTATAAAGTACATTTCTGACATTTTAGACCCAGAAGACAAATAATGAGAAGGTTTATTGTAAACAAAAACCATTCGTTGGAGCACAATGTTCGTGTCCTCCTATGACTGACATTTCAACATACTGTGATACGGGTTGGAACATTAAGCACTTCTAAGTCGTGCTGCCATTGTTGGGCACAGCCCCGTCACAATGCAGTCAATTATTTGAAGACGGTCTGAGTCCTGCCCTTCACACGGACACTTGATGTTGTATGTATGGAGGAACACTTCAGCTTGAAATAAAGACCCAACACGTCAATGTCTTCTGTTGTGGAGCATCGCGTCAGCTTGAATTAGAAGAAAAGTTCGAAAGAAGCAGTTAATTAGATATTAATGAACTACAGAATGGTGACGATTGGCCAGATGCATATATACTGTCCAGGCAGGGAACAAAAACCATCTGCATCAATCTGTCACACAGTCTCTGGGTCGTTGATACCAAGCAGCACATAACAGCTGTTCCATCAGTTGGAAGCAAAGAGTCAAAGTCCAAAGCTAAAAACTTTCACTCAGAGGAGTGACGGGTAACACAATTCACAAAGAACGTGGCGGTAGGACTAAGAACAGAAGGGCAGGCGGTGCCATCTGTAAGACGAGAGGACGCATTAAGACGTAGAAAGTGGATTAATAGATCCAAACTGCTGGAGGTTTGGCAGCAGTTTTTGGAGAGCTGTCAGTCAGAGTGAACGCCGCTGTGAGGAAAACAGATCAGCAGAACATCAAAACTCTTTCTGCTCAACTTCCATCTCAAAACCCAACTGACATTCTCAATTATGTTGCACGTCCTGCAGAAGGTTTTTTTATGAAGAACTGCTGGTCTAACTGTAAACAGATTGTAAGAGACACACACACACGGACAGTCAAATCCTTCCTCTCAGGGTAACAATTGTCTTCTACCTGAGGCCTGGGAGCTGGAGGCTCCTGTGCTGTATCTTCACTGTTCCTACGACTGCACTTGTCCAGACAGAGATCTCAGATGTTGTTCCAGGAGCCAGTCTCCCAGTTCTGGGTCAGCCCCCATCGTCCTGTTACCACAGAGACCACCTTCTACACCTTTTCCAGCTCTCCTTTCAGCCCTCAACTTTCTCGTGTTCCGTCTCCCTGGTTTGTGATCACTGCTACATGCATCACCACAGCTTCTCTTTGTCCAACACGCCTATGGTTGGTCATTAACAGTTTGACATTCTGAATCTGGAAGTCCAACAGGATCTTAGCTCCTTCATTTGGACTTTGGGATTTCCAGCATACACTTGGACTTTGGCAAACACTTGGTTATGGCTTTCCATGTCTGCCCTGCCTCTTAGCATCTTGCAGCCCGCTGTTATGTGCTAGATGGTCTCAAATTTATGTCCAGCCACCCTGAACATCCACTTGATAATCTGCAGCCTGCCCAGAGACTCCAAAACACGGCCCACCGTTGTCTAGTGTAGAGTATTGAACCAGTTACACTATTCACATCTGTACTTGAAATATTGTCGTGTCCATGTATGACAAACAGAACCGGACAGAGAGTCCGTTTGAGTGAGACCTACTTTAAACAGAACGGTGGAACAAACTGGTCTGCGCTTATAAAGGGCTTTACACACACACACACACACACACGAACAGCTGGCAAACACTCACCGGTCACCACGTGGGGCTTCAGTGTCTTGCTCAAGGACACTTTGACCACCACTGCTCCACGGTCGCCTCATTATAATGATATTTTTCTTGCAGAATCAGTAAACAAAAGCTTTGAGCTCGAAGCGCCGACCCTCCGCAGCTGACCCGCTTCCTTTCATTGGTGTTAACCCAACTGAACACTTGACTGATCAACGGCCAGCATAAATTCCCCATGCTAATCAGATGAATCCACGTTCACACTTGTGAGCATCTCCTGGGCAACGCCACGGTTGTTCTGATAATAATAAGAGGACGCAGAAGAATAATTATCAGCAAATGTGTCATGTCAACTGTGCCATTTAAATCTGTTGAGTGCTATTAAGAGAAACTAATCTGAGAGCAGACGCATTTTCAAATAAAGTGGATTAACTAAACTTCAGGAGGCTTAAACAGCACAAGTCAGGCAGAAAAAAGACAAACTGTCAGACTCTGAAAAATAACTTTAAAAATAAGAGGTAAATAGAATATAAAGTGTTTCTTTAGCACTTTTTCCCAGTTGCACCGAGGCAGCGACACACGAAGTGAAATGTGGGCTAACCAGGACTCAAACAGAACACGTGTCAAACCTGCCACAACCATCCGCTCGGCACTTCTCTGACAGCTGACCTGGATAGAGCGTGATGAAAAGCAGTCGGCGCTGTCCACAAACTGTCACAACACCCCGAGTAATGCACGCGCAACGCGTCCGACACCCTGCCGCAAAACGCCGACGGGCCGCGAATGTGTCAGCGCCCGCGTGGGACGATCGCTCCTCTGCGCCCCCGAGGGCCCCCTTTCTCTCTCAACATCCAATGGCAGCTCAGGCAGGAGGACTCGTCCGGAATGAGCTCCCCCGAGACTGGCAGCTCTTGGCCAATTAGCTGGAAGGATGGGAGCGCGGTCGCAGGGGCCGGGAGGTGGAGGTGGAGGCGGCAGACGTACGTGATGAATGTGATACTTGGACTCGGGAGCAGGGATGGATGCAGGATGATGTGAGCCCTTTGGCAAGTTCCACACAGCCGATTACTAAAAGCCCGAGATTTTCTGCCTGACACTCTGAACCACAGAACTGATGTTTATTTCACTGGAGTCTGGCACCACATCACCATTTGCGTCTTAATCACTGCAGACTGAAAATAGAAACCACTAAACGTGTGATATTAAAACCGCACACACACATGCCATGCTGGAGGTTTTCTCGTCTCCTCCAGGATTAACTCGCAGTTAACATCCTGACTAATGTGTCGGTGACACTGAACGCTGCCGTAGCCCGTGACCCCCCCTCGCCCATCAGCAGAAAACAAATTGCCCGTGGGCGAGTGTGCTCCATTCTATCGCTTTATCTTGCGCCGCAGCTTGGCAGACATCGGACCAGCGAGAGCCGTTTCAGCCAGATACCTGCAGCTGGCGTGCTGATGCTGCTGTAACCTCCGTCAGGCCATTATCCGCCGAAACTGAGCGGGCGGGGGACGGTCGACACTAACGTCCACCAACATCCGCGGTACGAGCTCCGAGTGTACGAGAGGCAGCGAAGCACTCGTTCTACTAATGGTGCTGCTATTCCTTCAAACGTTGCCCTCACAAGAGATAAATTGTGCCGTTTATCGAAGATATTTCGACTGTTCCAGATTCAGACAGTAATTAATTACTGATTGAGTTCAGCTTAGTTGTCCACTGAATGACAAATAATGAAGACATTTACTGGAGCCTGTTCTTTAATCGAGAAGAGGAATCTGATCCCCCTGAAGTCCCAACATAATATTAATCATAACCATGTATGCTAATGTGACCATTCATTAAGATAATTCATATATTAATCACCAAACGCCGCAGCTGTATTTACACTGAGTAAGTGCACTATGAGCTTCAGATCATATAAAGTGTGGAGGAGTGATGGTGACAGCAGTTTGTGTCCGGTCCATGTGGACTTTACGACTTTGCAGCCGTAATAACGCATAACTCGAGCGCAATAATCGGACGCTTAAACTATGAGTCCAGAAAAAAAGTTGCTTGAAGCTTTTAGCTCAGGTACAGACACTGAACCATAAAACCCGTCTGAAACCTGGATTAGCTCATGGGTCTGTGCCGTAGACGTGCCGATTAAAAACACACACCAGCTGGACGAGTTTACTCATTTCTACCAACTTGGTGGATGCGTTTTTATCCCTGATGTATGATCTGAATGTGAGAGCGTGTGTGTCATCTCTGGAAAATTCAGAGCAACATGTTTGAAATAATATGTTGACCACATGTTTGGTGATGAAGCAACATGTCACCTGGCTGATGTGTGAGACGGACTTTGGACAAGATCTTGGATCCATGTTTACATGGCATGAAGCATTGATCTGGATATTAATGGAAATCCTCCTCCCTAATCTAAGGAGCCAACCCGTTTATCATGACACTGATGAGACAGTGTCGGCCTTGTTATCTTCACACGACACTGAGCTAATTCACATGGACTTAAGTAACCCTGGTAGTCTTCCTCATTTCTGATGTGTCATGTAAACAGGAAATCTGGCTTCCGAATTCTGAGCAGTGGATTGGGGAAACCTGGTTTCTGTTGGAGAACGTCGATTTCTTTGCCATGTGCACGTTTAACCAGGTTTCAGATTGTCTTTCGTCAGCTGTGCATGTGTGACAAAAGGCTGCAGCTGTGGCCACGTCAAAACTTTTATCTTGCACATATCTGCAGAAAAAAGGCGGACATTGGTTCATATTGTTGTCAAAAGAGGACGGAGAGTCCCAGCACGGGGGGGGGGGGGCATCTCATTCCAGCCTGGAGGCGGTTGAGAAAAGCAGCTCTCAACTAAGACATTCTACGAGCCACTTCAGCAGGTTGCCTTTCGTCACTGTCCCTTTAACCTGCGCTCTCGATAATTTCCTCCTCGAATTCATTGCGCATCAGAAACAGCATCGCGCTGATTCTTATTACTGGATCGTGTAGTGAGGCCGGCTCGTGTGTGGCGGGAGGCTCATCTCCTCCTGCTCGCTCCTGACGTATTGCTCGCTGGGCCAGAACATATTGCTGTGTGAATAAAAGGCCAGAGCAAAATCCCCTTCTCATAACCGAGCATGAATAATGGATTAAGAAATTAATCAGCTCATCATTTTGGTAAAACATAAATCTAGAGGGAGTGGATTTTCTCGGAGCTTGGGCAGAGGAGCAGTCATCAATAGATAATGCAGGTTAAAGTGCTGATGCAACAGCGGCGGTCGCCTGTTTATCCAGCTGTTCTTTCAGTTTGGGTCGAATCTGTGGATACCGAGAACGAGGGAAACTCTTCACATTCAACCAAACCAGGACACGGAATTTAAAACGTTTCAGCTGCTTGAAAGACACGAGAAACATTTTAGTGACTTTATTAAGACTAGAACAACAGAGGCTGTGATGAACGTCACAGTCAATGCAAGTCGGTTTCCTGTGTTGCTGAATCTATTTTGCTGTTAGCAGGAGAGTAGCGACCGAGCTAAGTCAATTTACTTTCCATTTTTGCTTTTCTGAAGGACCTGACCCGTTGGCTCTGCACAGAGCGGGTCACCGAGCATCGGCCGACCTTTGATTCGAGGCGAGGATCCACCGCTGCACACGGATGGGAATCTTTCACTGTTGTGAGCAGAAATTGGCAAAAACTGAAGGTGCTAAAAAAAATTCTTGGGTTTTCCTGAGATTCATCCGAGAGCTCTGCAGAAACTGGAGCGAACGCTTTGATGGCGCCACTTCTGAGGTCAACAATGAACCGTTAAGCTCCGCCTTAGTGCGTGTGCAGACACAGATCAGACTGTCGGCTGCTCTGATGTCTCCCACTTTCTGACACACTGATCTCGGGTTTTTGTTCAAGGTTTCAGTCAGTATGACAAATGACCTGCTCACCTTTCCTTTCAAAAATCAATAAACTTACTGGACTTCGATCCGGCTGCTGCAAGTGTAACCGGGCTGGGGAGGCGGCAGCATCGCGCCTCTTTTCTTCTGTCAGCACAAACCTCTGAGCTCTACACAGAACATTCACAGGTTGAGACCCACTTTCACCGTAACGTTTCAAAACTGCGTCTGGCAAATCGTTGCTGAACGATCCTGCTTCAGGACTGAGGCCACAATAAGCCCGGTGGGTTTCTGCTCACAGCATCTTCCTTTTACTGTGGGAAACATATGCGTGTTTGCTCATAAACACGAGATGTTGAACATAGATTCTTTACTGTCCCGCGCGGGAAAACGGAACAATGATATAAAAATATACAGTGGCATATGACTCGTATATGGACCTTTGCTGCTTGTGTGTGTGTCCAGTAGATGCGGTTGGACACTAATGAGAGCAGAGTGTGTTACAGCCTCACTGCTCAGCCCGGGGAAATCTGTGGCTTTCAAACCACAACACACACACACACACACACACACACACACACACACCTCCTTTGCTTCCTTTACTCCCATATTTTGATTCCCTCTCATATTCTCCCCATCTCGTCCTCATCTACACGTCCTCTCCCCGTCTCCTTCTGTTTTAGCATTTCTGCTGCTCCCATTGTTCAACAAATCAGCTCCTCACTTCAATCCCGTTCTTTCATCCTCACAACCATCTTTTCTCCCATTCTCCTCCCTTCTCCTCCATGTCCTCCTCTGACTCACCTTCCTCCCCCTTTCCTCTGCAGTACAGTTTCTTTCACTTCTTTTGTCCATGTTGCCAACCTCCTCCCACATCAGCTTAATTTAAAACAGGAAATGGCTCATTTGAGCAGGTGAGAATACCAAAAAATCTTTAGCTCCTTCGTATCCTCTCGTCTCCTTCCCTCAATATCTCTCCTGCTGTGTTCAGCAAGTGCTCATATATTCACAGAGTTCCTGCACGCGTGTGAAAACTAACCAAAAATGTGGCCGCTTTTTCCTGCATGTACGTGCCAGCGCGTCACAAATGTGTCTTTCTACTGGTGGACATTAAGCGAAGGATTTCTGGTTAATGTAGACAGGAAACCAAGCCCACGAGCACACCCAAACGCTTTAAGACAGCATTAGTCCAATCCCACTGCACGACTAACACAACGGCGACTGTACTGCTACGCGGCTGAACAAACGTTCACAGGGGTTAAGAAGCAAAACCGCCAGCTTCTTTATCAGCTACGAACTGTCAAGTTTGTTCCCTGGGTGATGCCCAGAGTCAAAGCAGTGACGACATCTAATCCCATCCTGGGACCGTTCCCCTTTACAACCCAGACTGTGTTTCCAGCAGTGAGAAAAGCTCAGTATCGTCCGTCTTCTTCTTCCTTCTACTGCTCCTGCTTTTGTTCCACAGCAGGCACATGACGCTGGCACACTCTCCGTTCCTTTCTGCCGCCAGAGAACAGGGAAGTTGGCTGAGGATGTGGTCGGTGTCCCGAGGGCGAGGGAAAGAGGTGATTTTTGGAACAATGTCAGCTCTGCATTCTGTGAGGCCACACAGACGAACCCCTCGCGCTGCTTTCCTTGCACGACCACTCTCCTCCGACATCATGTCATCACGCTCAGAAACAAACTGCAGGTGTGAAGACCAGAAGGTTTTTCTCGTTGCTATGCAAGCTGTCCAATCAGCATCATAGAGTTTAGTTGGTACCCAAAATAGAGTCTGTGGACCCCACAGAGTCCTCAGGAGATTTTCTTTTAATGGTTTTAATAGAAATAACACGGGAGGACTGTTCACATTTCCTTTACAGACAAGGGGCCTTTGGACATCACGTCCTCGCCACCACCGCGGCTCCAGCTGACACTCCCACGAACCTGCACAGCGCCGCGCTGTTGGTCTCGACGATGGGTCGGCTTTTTCCACTGGCCACTTACCGCGGCAACGAGCGAAACCACAGCGATGGAAATGACACAGGAGCCGATCTGAGTGATTCACACTTTGTCAGCAGGGAGCAAACACGTCATGGAACATCGTCAACCTCGGAGGCTGATAATTCTGCGAAAGTTTATGATCCTCGTTAAGTTATGGCACGTCGTGAACAATTTCCTCTATTTTAAGCAGCAGCCCACTGCGTTCAGCTGAGTTACGGGATTACAATATGCAAGACACTTACGAGTCTACAGTCATATTAGTGGCGTTGTAGCTGGGCACGGCAGTGCGAACACGTTTCCTCGGGTTTAGTCGTTCTGATCCATCTCACGGTGGATTGTGTACAATACTGGGATTAATAAAAATAAAGGCCGCCTTTTTTTTTTTTTGCTGGGTCACAGAATGAAAATCCTTCACTCTTGAGGATCCGTACTCTGAATTATCTATTTGAGGAAGTACAAAATATTTAAACTATAAACTATAACCTGAAAGTCAGCGAGAGCTTTGCTTAGTTCAAGTATGACCAGCTGATTTTAAGAGGATAACTGGCGCTGATCTCTGATGCAGCCTCCACTGTCTTTGAAAAATGATGGAAAATGAAATAGTTTATTTTTTGAGGCTACAATTGAACTCCAAATTGAGGAGTGTGTGCCTCAGATTTGGTGGCTGATGTCCAAAAGTGGTGACTGGTATTTTATTTGAGGTCGAAGTTGCCACGACCAGCTTTTTATGTGAGACACCGACATGTGGAGAAAACATCCTACAGTGTGATCCTGCTCTCTCTCTCTCTCTCTCTCTCTCTCTCTCTCCATGGCAACAACATCTCGTGGTGAAAACCATTTGGCAATTTATTGATGAACATCCTCGGAGTGATGAAGCCATTTCTCAAACAAACCTCTGACTGCTGCCTCGTCTGACTCCTCCTAGGGAACTTCAGGCTGCGGCTTCAGCAGAGTGCCACTCTTTCCTGCCACATATTTCTGTGATTTCTTTCCATCCAAATTCTTATTTTTCAGTGTGTGCATTTCATCTTTTTAATGGCCGTCCTCCTTTTTCCCATTCCTTCCCCTGCATCATGCATCTCTCATTTTATTCCGCATTAACAACGCTGCAGCTCTGACACAGTGGACTGATATCATACAAACATCTTACAACCACCGTATTACAATCATGTAACATTCACTTTACAAAGGCGACACTGCTCACAAGAAAAGAAGGATCTAAATCTAAAAGCCTGGACCTAATTTAAAGTTTTAAATCAATATTAATTATCGGCTTCCAGGAGTAGAATAATAATACGATAATAATAAATCAGGGTTTCTTCAAAACAAACACAAAGTGTGACGGCGAACCAGCCCAGAGCCCCAGAGCATCGTTATCCCAGTCTGCAGAGGGTTTGGCCTGTTTTTACGCTGCCTTCACTGTACAGTTCATTAACAAGCTGCAGTAAAAACCCTGGACACTGCAGGTCCAGACCAGACAACACGCAGAGGCAGAGACAAGCTGGTGAAGTACGTGGGACTGAGCAGCAGCAGTCGGTGGAGACCAAACCAAAGCGACAGTGAGAGCGTTTTATTCATCGGCTGAACACAGACGCAGGGATCCTACAACAACTGCATCAGGGAAAAGAAACACGGAGACACAAAAAATGTGCGACGGCAGAACCCTCACCCTCGCCTTTCAGGTTCTTTCAGCTTTACCTTCAACTAAAGGGCTCGACTGTGTTAAAACTCTCGGCTTCATCTGACTGATCATATCAGACTTAGGCCGACATCACGCTTTTCGTTTGTCCTCTGACAAACATGTAGTTGTGCTACGGTCTGACACATGCTCCTGTTACGGATGCTATGGATTATTACACAGGTGACACCTGGGGCCTTTTTGCGGATGAGTGGTTAAGGACGCGTACGATGTGAAGGCAGTGTCCCCAGTTTCATTTCATCAGATCGACAAGACAACATTTAATAAAAAAACAAAGATAAAAAAGAACCACTGTAAAATGACCAGGCTCCGGGGCCCATTTTGTCATGACCCCTTCATAGGCTGCTGGTTTCTGGTGATGGGACATGTCAGTGAACTGGGACAGTCAACGGCTGAATGACCCTGTGTTCCAAACGTCTTACACCAACGTGTAAAGTTTTCAGAAATGTTGGTTATTTCTTCTGAACCTTTGCTTTCAACTGCAGCTGAGCTACACACACTGGAGCTGGAGTTGTAGTAAACCACAGATTTTCTTTAAAACCGTGACCTGGTTTAACTGATCTGCGTCTCAGCAAAGTCCCCGAGAATGTTTCATCGCGAGTCTCCTGTCAGAGGCTTGTAGTTTCACGAGATTTCACCGTCAGATTGACTTGTTCTGTTGATGGTGTGTGTGTGTGTGTGTGTGTGTGTGTGTGTGTGTGTGTACACCACTGTGCTGTGGACCACTCTGCTCTCTGTTCATTCAGTAAAGGCTCCACCGGCTGCCGCAGCCATTTGTGCCAACAATGCCGTCACCGATTGTTTCAATAACGAGCAGCTTCCCGGTCGTTATCTCCGTCAGGCTTTTATTCATCCTTTCCGGTCCGCTCCTTCTCCCGATCCTCATGAATATTACAGTCCGAGGCTGGCTGACGTTTTTTAATGCAGCGGCTGAAGTGAAGCTTTCAGGCTCGTCCACCCCACTGCAACACGCCCGCGCCTGAAATGACCTGCCACTGTCTTTCACGTCTTTGTTGTTCTGAAAGTCAAGAACGCTTCGTCTTCCTACAAATGTGACACGTTGCTGAGGAAACATTTAGGACTGTCCGAACTGCTCCGCCGCCTCATCTCACACAACCCCAGACCCAACGCATGTTGTAAGTAATGAACATCAGCTTTGTTTGACCCAATCAGTCTTTGTACTGTGGAATTTTTGATGCCACACACTCAACGACACACACGATGCCTTACCTAAGATGGCGATGACCTCGTCGTCCTGGATGACCTCCAGCGACCCCGACACCACGAAACACAGGGTGTCGACGCTCTCCCCGGCGTGGTATATCAGGTCCCCGGGGGCGCAGTGGATGGTCTGAAACTCCACGGCCAGTGAGCGCAGGCAGCCGTCACTGGCCAACCTGAACGCCGGATGTTCGTTGAACACCTGAGGAGCAAATAGTGAGAGTTTCATTTTAGTTTTTGTCATGTCCTGTTGCAGATGGCAGACAGCTACAGCGGCTCATCTCTTTGCGGGTTGTTTTTTGTCGTCTTTTGGTGATGGGACTTTTCTGATCCCTGGATTTGTGTGGGATCTTTTAGAAGCCACCCAGCACCATGAATACAACCATGTTTATGTACTGCAACCAGGCCCGCTCCGAGGAGAGAGATCCCAACTCCAGCAGGAGATGAGGAAGGTGTGGAGCAGAGCTGGAAGCTCTGAATTATAACGGGGAGTGTGAGATTCCTCCCCAGGAACAATCATCAGTGTTGACCCAGCACCAGGACAAGACTCGGTAAACTCCGACCGATTCCCTGCAACTGCAAAGCTTCCACCTGACATCAGAACGTGCAGCAAACGGCTCAGTTCCAGCGAGAGATTCTCTACATTTTATACTATGACCTACATTTTTTATCCCGTGTGTGTTTTTTTATTCGTACTATAAACTTTATTCGGCTCCTGTGGCACATGAATTTCACCCTCCGAGGTTCAATGACGTGTTGGTCTGTCTGCAAAAGCACGTTTCACATATGAGCCCTGGACAATGTCGGGATTCCGGTGCATGTGCGAAAGAGGCTTCGCAAACGAATGTCTTTGTTCGGTCGGGACGACTGCAGCTCATGCTAACTGAAGTTCAACGACTGTGAGAGAAATTCTACATTTTCCAGCAAAAAACACACTGACACCACAACAGAATGCAGAGAAAAAGACCACGTGTCACTTGAACTTGGTGTTTGTTCGATGAAGGTTCAGAATTTCAGGTGGGCCAAAGTTTTGGGATCCATATATGAAGATAAATATGGGTTTTGAGGCTTATCCAGGTGTGACTGCAACCAGGACGAGGACAGACTCACCGTCTCGTCAGTGTTAGTGCAGGAGCAGTTTAGGTGACCTGCATTATGCAGAACCTCATATTAAAAACAATTTTAAGCAGCAGAAATCAGAGACGTTACGCAATGTTCAGACTTGGCCAAGGTTGAAATATTAAAGTATTCAGCACAAGCTCAATGTGTGTATGAAATCCTCAGACTTCTTGTCTGCTTTAGAAACACAATCCATCCCAGTGACTCTCAGCTCATTCACCTCATGCAGTGAACCGGTGAACGCGTGTCTAGAGGGAAACATACTCGCCTTCCTGTTGAGGTGGACACAGATGTCCGCTCGCATGTCCTTGGGACAGATGGATAAGACCTGCAGGAGACACAGGAGAAAAACCACAGTGCTGTTTACAGAAATTCCTCTGGTTGCTATTGAACTGGCATTTGCTAAAAAGAGGAGCGTGAATTATTTCTCTTCTTCCTGCCCAGGTTTTCCTTTGAGGAAAGTTTCTGATGGATGGTTCGCGTTAGCAGAAGGGCGAATGCTGCGGAAGATACACAGGCTTGAAATCCATCATGTTAGAAAGTGTCTCACAGAACTGACGGAGGAGTTTATTAACCATCAACAAAGGAAAAAGGCTGTGAACCAGATTTATGTCACGTCTATATTCCACCAACTTTAGACGGTAAAAATGTGTGTGGCTTTATAGATTTGGGGGTGGGGGTCGTGTTATGTCGGTAATTATCCTGCTGCTTTCGTTTCTTGTTCTTTTGCAGCTCTTTTACATAAAAAAAAACTCCGGGCCCCAGGCTCCCCGACCTCTGGAGTCCCTGGGCCCGAGGTTCTTTGTACAACTACATCTCACAATGTTTGGTGTTTTATACATGAAGCTGTGGAACCATGAGGTCGTGGAGATCTTTCTGGTTTGACGGCCTGAAATCAGCAGCTCTGCCAACATCCAGCCTCCAGGCAGCGGTGGCAGAACCCGCCGAACCAAGTGCAGCACTCAAACTCCACAGCATCTTTGATTTTACTAAACCAAAAAGAACTCGCCCCCGTTTCTTTCTTTCTCGCGATGCACCTGAGTCGCTGAAAGCCTGTGAGCCACGCAGCTGCCATCCAGCGTGCGACAATTCCGTTGAGGTTGTGGGTCAGTGCTCGGTTAGTTGCAGAAAAATGTGTCTTGCTTAAAGACACTTCAGGAAAAGCAGCTGTCGGAGGAATGAAAAACAGCATCACTGCTGTGGACTCATTTAAGCCGATTCCGTCGTCACGTTCACTAAGTCCCTCTGGAAACGACTGCCTGCCAAAAAAGCCCAGACGGTAACTCGTGGACGCTTTGTCCACCTCATTTCACTATTTGGGAAATCAAGGCATATTAACTAAAAGCATCTGGGGAGAACTGAGAAAACTAAATATTTTCCGTTACCAACAACGTTGTCTTGTTAAATATGAAGAAAGTTGGCCGAGGGGAACAATAAATCATCTGAAAGCCTTAGCGGGATCAAAACACACACACACACACACACAGAAAGTCTTTTCTCTATTTAAAGTGGAGATAATAGTAGCACCGAGACGTTTCCGGCTGCCTCTGGTGATTTTGGGCTCTGTATTTGAATAAACAGCTGACTGTGGGCTGTGTAACTGCTCCCAAAGTGACAGAAAATACCCACTAATTGGCCCCAGCACTGACTGTGAGCTATTTCCACTGAGGGTGGCCACAGGACTCGCCTGATGTCTCTTCCAGCTTGTATTATTCTTTAAAAACGGGAACTAAAATTAAAAAAAGTGGGGAGGAGACTCCAGAAAGAAAGAGAATGAACTCACGTGGATTAAAAACTCTGATGTAGGAAATAAAGACAAGATCTCCCTGTGGAATCTTGACACCGGCGCTGGAAATTAAATAATAATCAGAATGTTCTTCCAGCGGTGACAGAACATAAAAGTTTTAAAATTTTACGTTTATAAAAAAATGTCAATAATTATCACAGATATTACTAATGACGTCCCCTGGGAACAGACGGTATGTCCTGTCTGATAACACAATGCTGCGGGAAGCGGAGCCGTTTCAAACCTCACACTTCCTTTACTTTCCTTTTCCTGCTTCGTCAGCTTCGCTCTGAAAGCTGCTTCTGCTTCAGGTCCTGCTCGGTGTGACGCATGGCTCTACAACAGCTGAATGTCTGAGAAATGAACCTCGGACACGACAAAAACACCAACAACGTGTCGACATTTTATTTCTACTGGAGCAGAGCAGAACATAAGCCACAACATAAAACTAATACGGTACAAACGCCCTCGACAACTGTCCTAAAGTAAAACCACGTTTTGGAGCTGCTCAAACTGCAGTGACGTGACCGGAATTAACGACTTTGACTGACGTGAAATCGCCGTTAACAAGCATCTCAAACAAAGGGAAACTGGGCAGAAAGTTTGAGACGTTCTAACCTTAGTTAGACGTGACCCCCCTCAAAGCCCCCCGAGACCCCGTCTACCCGCCACCCGGACCCTCTGCATCACACACTGCGTGCTGTGGATTGTTGCCATATTGCCCAAACTCTACCTTCAGTTTTGTTATGCTCTAAACTTTTTGTTTTTATCTCTCTGCATTTTTATCCGACCGTGGACTGATCCATGGACAACCTGATTTAACACCTGATCCAAAGCTGAAGTGTAAGCGGCAGCAGAAGGAGCTCAGACATTTAAATTGAAAAAGAAAAAAGATTTATAATTTTAATCCTGTTAATAGAATTATCAAAATATAAACACACATTAAAGTCACATGTGAAAGAATGTAAAAATGTCAAGTTCCACATTTTTTGTTTTCATATCGGACACGGTGTTTTGCCATATATTTGCACATTTTGCTGCTGTAACAAACCTTGGATATCTTCTCTAAACTTAATTCCTAAATCCTACTGTTATTTTCCCATTTTCCTCTGTGGATCATCCACACACATTTGACACAGGGTTTATTCCAAATGCGCTTCCTGATGCAACCCTCCCTAATTTGGCTGAGACTACAAACGCCACTGACTGGCCTCAGCAGGTGGGTTTTCCGGAAAGTGCAGCGAGTGTCTGGCCAGGAGCCGCTGACCCTGCAGTGCCTGGGTGACCACTGCCACTGCCAAAAAAAATCATATCTACATTATATCTCAGTATAAAAGTGTAAAGGCAGAAGGTGAAAAGCTCTTCGCATCGTGTGTGTCTGAGTAATCAGGCTGTGAGATCATGTGACTCGTGAGCAGCTACAAAGGATTTTGTTGTTTACAGCTTCTTGTCTTTCTGGTTCAATGGGTTTTAACAAATGTTTTTGCATTTGTTAAAAATATTGTAGCTAAAACCGTTTGCTCTCAGATTTCCTCTCCTCGAGTAAATGGGAGTTTACAGTTGATTAGCCTGAATAATTCCTGTGGTATCATTAGAAAAGTAATTTTCTTTGGATGTGTTATCATTCTCACCTTCTCTGTGTCTATGCCTTTGGACATGGACCAGGTGGAGACGATGTAGTCCATCACCCGCTCGCTCAGGCCCTTGGGAACCTGGTAGAGCTTCAGGAAATCCCGGACGTTGTTGAGCATCTCGTGGTAGCGGTTGGTGTTGGCGTACATCTGCTGGAAGATGGTGGTCACATTTCCAAAGATGGTGGCATAGAGCAGGGCTGGACAGAAGACACAAGACATTTCACTGCACCAGCACGTGTGCAAACAAGACTTTCACGTTCATGTTCACTGGCTTCACAACAAACATCCATCCAGGTGATCCACTATCATTTAAACACACTTTCAACGTCTCCAAAGACCGACACCATCACTTGGAAACAGCCCAGCGTCACCCAGGGAGCCGCAAACGTCAATCCACCTAGAAAACAGGACTAGCACATTAGCAGCCACCTAAACCAGACCACAGCAAGTCGGACTGAGGCAGTAAGTCAAACTTTTATTTTTTTTATTCTCCTGGTTGTGAGTTTGCATTGTACATTACTTCAACTTCAAAGCTTTTCAAAATGTTGCAGACTTCAGAATTTCATTTTGGCGTTTTTTAATCTACTGAATTTGAGTTTTTGAATGAAACAGGCACAGGGAGGGCGGCTACTGTTGAGGAGGTGCGAGAGGAGGAGCAGCGATGGTTTCCTCTGCTCTCGGAGTTAACGCCATCATGCCTCGTCTCTCTCCTGCTGCCAGGACTCTGTTTCCATGGAGACCTCACTCAACACCCCAGTTAAATGACAAAAGAAAGGAGAGAAGGACTAACAAGTTTACGACTCTTGAAATGTGAAGAATGTGTGTGAGGGATGGGAAGGAGTGAAAGTCAATACAAAAGGAAATGCTGGACGGACAACAGCGGAGAGTGTGTTTTGGAGATAAACGGTGTGTGTGTTGTGAGGAATGGTGACAAAGGAGTGGATGGTTTGAAAGGGAAGAGAAGCGACGCAAAGCAAACGAGGTCAGAAAGCACAGTCACTGTTTCTGTGTTCACAGTGTGGATCTCACAGAAACCCGAAGAACCGAACCAAAAGAAAAAAAGTGTTTGGACAAGAGACAAAAGGCGACTGCCGCAGAGAGACGAAGGACTGGTGTGTCAGCAGCGAGATAGACACTGCTCCCGTTAGTTGGTTGCCCTCGGCGACCCCCCCAAAGACCCTGTCAGGTGGTAAAGAAAGACTGTGACAACAGTAAAAAGGTGGAACTGAGATTTCAAAGACACCACTCTCACCTCCACCAAACTCAAGACTCCTAATTGGACAACTCAGCGGCGTCCAGTGTCACCTCGGTGCAAAGAACCACAAAAGAGTGACCTTCGCCCCGGAAGTTTCTGCAGCGAGCTGAAACGATTTCTCTGGGTGATCAGAGAAAAACTCTGGTGGCAAAAAGTAAAAAAATTATAAATCGGGCTGGATACAGGTGTGAAGAGAAGCTGCACGTGATGCAAGCCGGTGAACCACAAAGCTAAAACTAGACTTTTTCCAGGGGTCGGACGTGTTTAACAGGACGCCAATTAGCCGAATTTGTCAGCTGTGAATGTGGCACCTCGCCCCACAGAGTGTCAAAGACGCCGGAGACCAGAGAGTCAGTCTCAAAAGATTCACGCACGCAGGCTTTACTCTGGTGGATCATGTCTGTTGTCTTTCAGGAACAAATGCAGAAAGTTGTTCATGCTCCTCCAAGAACGTCATGCTTTGAACATTGTTAGACAAGATGCGATTTCAAGATCCGAGGTTTTAAAACTCTTTATAATCTCATAATCTAGATCTCAACATTAGTTTGCAGATTAATTTCATATTCGGTACTTCTGCGTGACTTGAATGTTTTAAAGGACATACAGACACATGGAAGCAACATATTAGCAGAAGAAAACACAGTCCTGGTTTGCTGGGTTTTACTTTGGTGGCAGATAATTCATCTTTTTCATTCATCTTTCGGGTTCATGCTGTTTTGTCTGACATATCATCTAAGAGGAATGAGGAGCACGACTGGATGGGTTTGCATGACAGCGCATTGTTAAAGTCCTAATAAATACAGACGCTTCCTCGTGTGAAATTCAGCAGCGTCCGTGTTGAAACTGCATGTGGAGTTTCAACAGGCAAATGAAACTCATCCAACAACAACAACTGCACGACACGTCCATAATTCTCTGATTTAGGAAAAGCGAGCCCTTTAAAAATACAGCCAGATTTTTGGTTCGAGCACAGAATCATCTGATTCCTTAGAAATATGACACCAGGCAGAACCAGGAGATGATGCTGAGATGCTCGTGGTCAGTACCAACACCGCTCGTCATCAGCCTGTAAGAAACACATTTCTGCTTTCTGGTCAAGTGAGGCTACAGTTTGTAGCTGTCACCTCAACGCAATATCGAAAATCCGATCTGTCCCCCACGGCTCCATTTATTTAAAGCCGTCTCTGGCTTCACCTCTGGTGGCCACAGAGACATGACGGTGGTCCGGACAGGGATCAGATCAAGAGTTTTATTTCCTCGTGTTTAGTTGACGGTGCCGCCTGAGGGAGGAAAGACCAGAAACTGTCAACGAGAGGCTCTGATCAACTGCAGAGAAGCTTTGCAGACGTCTGTTTCCAAAGCGACAGCATAAATATACAGAAGCCATCGCTCGGATGCAGTGGTCTGGTCTATTTTGGCCACCCGGCAAAGCGGGGATCTCGTTGCTGACGGCAGCAGCCCCCCCCCTCCTTGTTTTGTAGCTGAGGGCTAACAGGCGCAGCCTCTCTGTACGTCTCAGAGATCACCTGGAAGTCAAACAGCGACGTCTTTGCGACAGCGGCTCCTACAAAAACACAACCCTGGTCCAAGTCCAGACAATGTCCAAGGGGACAGTAAAAGAGCCATCGCTTAATGTGCTGTGAACAGATAAATGTGACATTAGCAGAAACCTTTCTGTAGCTCGGACAAATCTGTTAAAAACAAGATTATTCCATAATGTTCCATAATATTCCATAACATTCCATAACACGCATATTGAAAAAATGTCAGTTCGAGACAAAGTCAACACTTTAATTTACTAAACAGCTGGATCAATTTCCTTTGATCGTGATCAAGAATCTGTTGTTACCGTGTAAAACAAAAGTTTTATTTAATCTGACAGATGTCGCAACGCTTCTCTTTGATCCCGTCCACTTTCAGCAGATTAAAAATATGTCAATAAGAGAGGATTCACCTCTCTATTCATGTCATGACTTTCTCTTTGAGACAGAACATCAAAATGAGATGGTGCTGGATGATGAAATATCTGCATGGCAGAATAAAAAAAAAAAGACTATGTACGAATGTCAATAAGCGGCTGATGGGGTCAATCAAACACTTTCTTCCCCTCGTACAATTATAATGAAACTGTGAAGCCTGAAATAAATAAATCAGGAGAGATCGGAGGCCTCCCAGCTCCCTGCCCTGCGTGTTCAACCTTCCTATCAGGAGAGACGAAGGACGGAGTCACTGCCTGTAGTCAAGACATCCATGGAAGACAATATCCATGGAAGCAGCACAGCTGTCTCACGGACAAATTAGTCCCGAGGACGTCCTGTACTCACCTGCGAGTCACAGCTTTTGTTCAGCACGTCTTCACTTGTTGGTGGTCAGTGAATCGCTGCATTTGCAAAACCTAAACTACGGGCACGTTCAGATGAACTTTGCGTTTGTACTTTTTTGTCATAACTCAAAGTTCTTGGAGTCTCTGCGCTATAAAGTATTTGCAGAGCGGAACTGAAAATGTTGCACCATTTCTTGTCTATGATATTCCATCCTCCATTTTCCCGTCTTTTGGCATTTTAATGTGAAGGGTAAATAAAGAGAGAACCTGAAACCGGCCTAATGTCAACACAGTGATGGAGATTTAACTCGTGTCCTTGTGAATGAACTTTCTCACAGGCCTAAACACACACACACACACACACACACACACACACACACACACACACACACACCCCCAAACCGTGTGTGTGTTTAACTGCATCAACAGTGTCAGCTGCAGATTGAATGTCCATCTGCACAGTAAACTGTCATTTTACTTACACACCGTAAACGGTTGATATCATATTCACTCATACAGGGAAGTGTGGAGGTGCCTGTCTTCATCGTCATCATCCTCACACAGTTGAAGGACGTTCAATACAATGATTGTTCTACATTCTCATGCCAGACTTTGCTACTGTGCTTTAATGATGGTGGTGATACGAGCCTGTAAATTATATCAACGTTATGTAGATTTTTTTTATTACAAACAGTGACCACAGCAACTTAGAGAACCTTCATTTGGGTGCGTATGTTTACATCCCCTTATTTTATTATAATTTATCATGGGAGATGCAAACTTCTGCACTTTTAATCTCCATTAATTCACTATAACTTTTTTAGAAACTCCTGGACCATTTGTGCTGTGCATTCAACATTATGCTAATTAAAAACATTATTTTTGCCTTTTAAACTAAGGGGACAAACTTTTGCATCCAACTGTTAGTAATTGGACACGTGCAGCAAAAAACTATTAAAACATTACAAACAACCGGCCCACTGAATGCATGTCAAGCAGCGGCATACGCTTCGAACAAAGCAGCCGTGTGTTTTTAGAGGAGTCACCGCTGGGCTCAGTCCATTTGCGGCTCAGTGAGCCAAGTTGGCATCCGGGCCTCATCATAACACATTCCACACCGACAGGACGCTGCAGTCGGCCAGTCAGCCACATCAGAGTCCAAAAGCCGGGAAAAAAGAAAGAAAAGCTACAGTATAAATCGGTTTTGACAAGCAGTAATTGTGCATCAAGGTTCTCCGGGTGAGTGAAACATTCTGGCTGATTGTCTCCAAACAAATATTGACTGAAAAATCTGCAGAGGCCTCCTGGCGTTAGTCACAGGCCTGCCTCTCATCAGACAATCATTTCTGTAATTGTGACTCTTATTCAGTAAATAAGGTTCCTTTTCCACTGTTTTCTCATTAGGTCGGCTTGATGGACTCCTTATTGTCGTGCAAAAACGATAATAGGTTTCGGAGCGAGCGGCCGAGGCGGCAGGAGACGGGGAGAGGCGTGAAACGGTAAGTGATCTGACATTTTAGACATTACGCAGGTTTAAAGTCTTAGGACGTTACCCGGAAAAGGAATCCGTGTTAGGTGTCTCACACAGTGCAGGAAGAAATGTTTCACATACACCAAATCCAGAGTGATCATATTAATGCTGCATAAGAATATTAGTGGGTTTAATCTTACAACAGACGGGTCGTAGAGCAAGATACAACCAAGTGGAAGCCTGGAGTCAGTGTCGCCAGTTCCTGCAAACAAAATAATCGTTCCGAACCTCCATAATTAACAATGTCTTCGGAGAAGCCGTCCTACGTTCAGAATGCTGAATACAGAACGGCTGTTAACGTTCGAGCATTTGAAGGTCCGTCCCGCAGCTCAGCATCGAACTGACTCAATCTCGTTGATGTGCGGCTGTAAATCAGTGTTTTGCATCATGAACCAAAACGAGCAAACCTGGACGCAGACGATCACAGACTCACTCACCCCGATGGAAAAGACCGTGAAACTCTCTGTGCATTTGATCCCACACAGGTCGGAACTGTTTCACAAATACATAATTATCATATGTCTGTCATCGCTTGATGTCAGGCATAAAACACCACACTCCATCTTTTTATCGTATAATTAAATCACCCTTAAAACAAAAAACTATAATTTTGCACAAGCACTGACGACTGTTCTTACACACGTCTCCAAACAGGATAAATTTCTTGGACATCACTGCAAATATTAAAAAGCACAGTTCTCCATAGTGCAGAATTATTAACTACGCATTAAAGCGGGAGAATGTCATTAAATGTTGTGATGCTTAAAAAACAACTGTCGAAGTTTTAGTGACATACGCTGACACGCACTGTAGCATTTGAACGATGATTTGAACGATCTGTCGCTGTACTTCAATATTGTCCGATACGCTCGCTGATGCACCGGCTGCTTCGTCCACATCCTGCAGCACATGTTGCAGCAAAGTCTCAATGCACTGAACGTCCGTTTGCAAAGGAAATATTCTTCCTCTCAGCGTGTAGGTCCTTTTGTTTCAAAATGACGTGAAAAAATAAACCTCATAAAATGCAGCTTTTTCTGCGTCTGCGTGTTGTCAGTGTGTTACTGAGGGACTCACAGGAAACAGAGCAAAGTGTTTAAAAAACGGTAGCAAGAATCCAGTCAGACGCTGGACACGAAGATCAATGCCAATAAACAGAAACATATCCGCAGAGTGGAATTAAACTTCCTGTGTGACCTTTCGTCCAATCAGGTCGTGCTCAGGCAATTTGCTCGGTCAAATGTTGCCAATAAAGCAAATTTCTCCAGGGAGCCAATAACTTTGCCAGTTTACACAGAGCTTATATTAAAACTCGTCTTAGGGGGAATGAGAACAAAAGTATTGACCCAAGATATTGAAATTATGTTACTATCTGGCATTTTTTCCAGGTTTTTATATGCTAACGATGAAGAAAGCAAATGTTTTTTGTGAAAGCGCAGAGACAAACCGAGTCCTTCAGCTCTGCCAGCTGTCTGCAGGCAAACCGGGAATAATGAGAAGCTTGATAATTGGCACAAAGCTGAACAAAAGAAGGATTAACAGTGATTCTACTGTTTCGCCAAGTTGAAATCCCCCAGAATAAGCAGCTATCCTAAATACCAGTAATAAGCACTAATAAACTCAGGTTGCACATTTGCTTTTTGTCCGATGTTTTGAAGTCAAGAGGACGGAGGCTTCACTAATGGGACTGATTTAAAACACGGCACAAATAAGCAGACACCGAGGTCTCACTGCCGAAGTAACGAGGCCATCGGGGGCCCGGCGGGCCTCCCGGAGGACCGGGGGCCGGGCCCTGGCAGGTGTAATGAAGCCATGGAGGAGCACTCGCATCCAGGCACAGGCGGCGGGTAAACAGGGGGAGGTGTTGTTTATGAGGCGGCACAGGAGCTGGGGACAGCTCAACCCCGGAGCTTATGTGGACTGGGGAATTAAACCGAATATGTGGCAAAAAGAGATGCAGTCGTACGGCAGCGTACAGTGTGCCGGGTCAGGATCAGGTTCAAACCTGGACAAATGAAATGACCAACAGAGCAGAACCGAAAGCTGTGCAGTAACGTTTTGTCGGGGGCAAAGAATCGGTTTAGTTAGTTTACTCGAATTTAAATGGGTCTTTAAATCATTCACGTTTTTTATAACATCTAAAACGTGTCCAGGATCTGGTTTCTGGAAACCACCTGCTAAGTCTGTCACCACAGTATAAATTATGACAATACCGTCCAAACTTTGGATATTTACATCTTCAGGTAAATAAGCCACGACTGTTTCAATCATCTGAATATAGAAAGTTGGAAAATCAAAAAAAATGAAGGATGAAATGTTGCATTTGTAACTAATAAGTAAGATTAGCTGGCTAGGCTGCACAAAGGTACCGGTCCGCCGATCAATCGGTGCCGGATGTTGAGAGCTGGCTCCTTGCCAACGCCCTTAAACTTGAGCTTCATGAAGCTGCCCTGTCACGAGTCCTTTATTATGAAAGATTCCACAGTGAAAATTTGATTATGTATTTATCAGAGGAAACATTCATTATTCAAGCTGGAGGACGTCTGAGGGACTTGGACCCAGACGTCATACGTGTCCTGATAATGGCAGAGGTGCCGGACCAGGTATTTTTGTCAGCCGGGTGTACGGACCCTTCAGATGGGCCAGATGTGACACACAAACAACGTGATACAAGTTTTGAGGAGTTTGAACTGAAAGTAGTTCGACATTACAGGGCAGCTCCTTCAAATACACCAACGTACAACACAAACCGCAACAACATTTAATCAGAGACAAATCCAAAATCCAGACGCATCATAAACAATAAAACTGCATGGTTTCCATTTACGACCGGTGGGAGTTCTAAACCTCAGTGGGCGCTCTGGACCTGCCACTGTTTAGAACAAGTGAAGACATTGTTCACAAGTCTCATCACAGATTTGTTCAGATGTTTGAACCGATATGGATTTGAGTTTTCTGCAAACCACCACGACTCTGAAGCTCCAAAAACAGGAAAGACCCACACTGGTGGCTCCAGGATCTAGACCTGCACCCTACTTCAATGCTGGATCTTCTCGTAAATACATTCTATGTGAGGGGAGGCCACAGGATGAAAAACCCGATATATCACACAAAAAGTATGGAAAACATTTAGCACAACATAAAATAATAATTAGGATTCAAAATTGTTTGAAACGTCTTTGCATCGTTTGACTCCCCCACATTGTACATTCGTTTTAGGAACGAAACCAGCAAAACTAACATTTATGACAACAGAACGGGTCTAATGAGGCACAAATGCTCACAGGCTTATCATAAGTGATTGAACTGATTGCCGGAGCTGCAACAGCCAAACCAA
Source organism: Channa striata (assembly GCA_033026295.1). Taxonomy (NCBI): domain Eukaryota; kingdom Metazoa; phylum Chordata; class Actinopteri; order Anabantiformes; family Channidae; genus Channa; species Channa striata. The sequence goes on from CM065183.1 coordinate 21,325,789, forward strand.
GCGGCAATAAGCCAGAGTTTCCCTAAAGCAACAACCACGGACACACAAATAAAGACGCTAATTACCGTTGGACGCTACTTACGATGGGAAGGCAATTATCCCCCCAGTCACGTACTTCTTCTTGATGACTTCTCGCTCTCATACAACATTAAATTTCACATTTACTTCCAAATTATTTCACATTATAGGGAAATATGCACATACATAATAATGTTAATGTCAACATATTACTGTAGTGGCTGATGCAGATCATGGGCCAGCGGATTTGCATAAGTGGAGTTTGAGGGCTGACGCTGTGGAGGACGTTCCCCCTCTACCGTGTGCGACTACTGACGCCGTCACTGAGATCTTTGATCCGTTCCCACAGTCGGGTTTGAAAACTTCTCTCGGCCACAGAAGCTGCATTTTTTTCAACTCGGCTCGTTACCTGCTCGCGTGTATCTGAGGCAGGAAGTGACACGTACAGACAAGTACAAACACATTGAGTATTTATTTTTCTAAAATTTTTTCAACTCTGACTGACTTAGCACCTTCAGGTTAACACAGATATCTGTCCTGTCGAGTTGTTGAGCTTTAAATCATCTGAGCCAGGTGTCGTCCACCTGTCGTCCTGTAATTACTTGACTTCCCTACAGTCGGGTGCAGCCTTGGGTTTCAGTGCATGTGGGTTTGAGTATTTGCATGCAAACAGCCGAGCGCAGTTCTGGGGGGAGGTCACAGTCCGTGTCCCCCCAAACAGTTTTACTTTTACCCCATGAAATGGCTCGTCTCGTTTTTCACACAGATATCCGTCTCTCCTCGGGAAGCAGTGGCTGTGCCTCTGTGCATTAGTCCTTGATGGCGGAGCGGCGGAGCCCGGTCTGCCCTGTTCGCCCTGTTCAGTGCATTAGCATCAGATGACACCTGCAGCAGACATTGATTGACCTTCCCGCTCCCGGTTTCATCTGACTTTGGCTCAGGCAATCAGGTTTGAAACTCAGGGAGGATCTGAGGTCGCGCTGACTGTTTGGTTGAGGCTCTGTGTCAGAGGGCGAGGGCGCCATTTTTTTTTAACTGTAGTGGCCTGGAGATGACAGCTCATACGCTCTGGGACTCGTGGTAATCACAGCTTGGCCCTGTTTTCCCCACTGTCAGCAATTACACCTGGGGAGGGCCGATCTATCATCCCTGGCACCTGCGTGATTCAATTATCCCTGTGTGTGTCTGCAGGTGCCTCACATTTTTGACTCCAAAAAATTAAAAATAGGAAGCCACTGCCTCTTCTAAATGCGTTTTACTCTGGGAAAGATTAGAAAATTAGGTTCATAAATGAATAAGCTGGCAAGAGATTCGCCACAAGGATGATTACAACTGGTGATGATTATGGAAATGGGCTGTGAATTACTGAAAAACCCAAACCCCCAGGCGATTCTCACAGCACACGTAAAATAGATAAAACTGATATTAATTATTTATGGTTGAGCTGTAGTGTAATGTTGTGAAATTCATTGCTGGTAATGTTTTTAGTGTTTGGTTCAAAGGCAGCACTACCAGCAGGCTGGCTCCAAACACGTGCCAATAAATGTGTCACACAAACTCTACTGTACATCCACCGAGCTGCAAATATGCATAAACAGGAGCAGCACCTCAGACACGCCAACGGCCCAAAAATATGCTGCATACAACACACTGTAGATAGAAATCATCCTCAGGACCAACAGCCTGTGTCGTTCAGCCAACAGCTTCCAGAACAATTTCAGTTCCTCGCCATAGAAAAACGCAGAGCACCTACCATCAACCATCGACCATTCCTCACTGATGAACGACGCTCGAAATACACAGAACAAAAAATGTCGACGGGGAAAAAGAAACATGCATTACAAAGTGTTAGTGGAAAGTCCCAGTAAGCCTACAGGACAGATGGAAAACCACTGGTCATCAACATATTCCCTCATTTTGATGATGGGTTTGCTGTCGAACACCTCGGCAAAAAATCTCCCAGTTGGTTTTCTGATGGTTTGCGATCTGTGACTGTTTCTGAAGCTTCGGGCTCGTGGTAGAACATCCGAGAAGAAAACACCACTGCTCCTCTGCTGCCTGAGGACACAATTGCGATTCCCATTTCAGCCTCATGTAGGTTTGTGTTTTGTGTTACTTTCCATGTTGTTCTATATTTTGTGGTACGACGAGCTGCTTCTGCCCCGATGTAACTAACTGTAATCTGGGCTCAATCTTCCACATTATGACATGGAGTAAAAATGAAAATTTAAGATGCTGTTGGCTTTAGTTTATGTTGAGCTCATTTCATCAAACTGCTTTATGTGTGTTGATTTACAAAGAAAACCTCAGGCAAAGTTATATCAATAAATATGTCAATTATTTTTTTAATACCACTGATTTATTATTCAGTGTAAAAAAATGTTCTAAAATAGTGAAAACATTCTACTTATTAGTTCAGGTGTCTTGTTTTGTCAGATGATGTAAGATGTAGGATTTACTTTTTCCTCCTATTCTTTTTCTTTTACATGTCACATGATTTTTACCCATTTATTGCTGCATGTTATCACACAATTCACATCTGCTTTTGAAAAGTTATTTTTCAAGTTATTCCTTTCTTAGGCACCAACAAAAAGTTTCCACATCGTAAACTGAAATGAAAATTAGCCTCGTTTTGAGGTTCATGTTAATCCACACTTTTATGAACATGTTGCATAAGAAGTTTAAAAATGACATGCTCCTATAAAGGACACAATGCAACACCCCACCCCACCCCCCGCTGCAACATTCACACTCGACAGCAGCAATATACTCGCACAGCGTGTGCTCCTGCTCTTTCTGCGGTTGCCATGTCAACAAGTTAAGAAAAGACAGGTCACGATGAAAGAGGACTGTAGTGTTCGTTTTCCGTGCCTTCGAACGTCCGGATAATAAACTTTCCTGACAACGCTCACTCCGCCTGAAGAGGTCGAGCAGGCGACACACCGCCCGATCCATCCATCAGCCTGAGAGCTGCCATCTTCTCGCCACTCTGACAATCACGGGGTTTTGACAAGTAGAGTGTCATCCGTGGCCAGTAGGTCCGGGTTCATTTGCCCTGTGCGGACGGATCGGCATGTCGGGCTGTGAGATTCCGTCAGTCTTTCCAGGAAATGGGATTTTAAGGAAATAAAAGGATTAACAAGCTTCCGCACGACAAAGATCATGTTTGGTGAAAAGTTAAATGTCTCCACACACTTGTTGAGTTCTGCCTTATCTTCTGTGGTGCTTCGTTAAGCTTAAAAATTACTCAAGCAAAGAAATTGTTGAAATAAAAAACAAAACAGTGTTTTAGAGTGTGACAGAATGGGGAAGATGCAGCAAAGGAAGCGGCAAGAATCTAAAAAAGCAAAACCCGAAGTCCAGGATGATGGAGCATCGCTGCCGTCACTGGGTCAAGAGTCAGGATTCCGCTGCCTCTGCTGCAGCATTTTCTAATATCGATCTCAATATTGGTTTTCAATATCATCTCTGTGCTGAAAATCCCATTATCCTTCTGTCAACATGTCAAAGTGTCCTTCAGCAAGTGTCCTTGTCCTAACGCAACAAACAGTCTATAACTCAGTTCATTATTTAGATCCCGCTTGGCCTTTTTCATTAATCCCCTCCATTGTTGGCTGGATGGATTTATTAGCCACCGATAAGACACGTGAGCACCGGCAGATTTGGGCGATAGAAGGCTGCATGTCGCCGCCCGTTGAGAGGAGGAATCGTAAGTGACAGGCCTCGTTAGTTTGTTTTGGCGTGTTCAGTCTTGGGATGCAGCAGCACATTCGGAATCGAGTCATTAGAAGCCTCCAAATGTGCGGCTCGCACACACCAACAGAGTGAATAAAAACGATAACTGCTCAATATCAAACCCAATGTTTGTCTGTGTTTCAGCGGCAACATTAAACCCTGCAGATAAATAATGACCTACCTCGCTTTATATGAATGCAGACAGCAGAGTCTGCTGGACTGTAATAAGCCCAGTGTCAGACTGGCTGGATTTGCTTCCTAGGGCTTTTCTTGAGGCGATGACACTAAATACCAATTCTCTTCCACAACCCAGGTGAACATGTAGCAGGACAGAAGAGCAGACGTGTATAGAGAATATATATCCAAACATCTGAGTGTGTGTCCTTTACTTATTTTGCAGCATCTCAGCGACAAGGTGCCGGTTTGGAGACTAACTTTACTCAGAGACCTTGTGGCGAAAACACTGGAAACCTTTAATCCTGTCTTTGCATTTATTATTCAGAGTGTCACGGTGCCCAGTGTGCTCGGAATTCTGTTACGCGCAACGGCGTGACTTTCTAAAGCGTGCCGAGGAAAGGATAGCTCCGCGACGACAGAGACTGAGCGGTCACGCAACCTTCAGGCGACAGAACAACGGAGACAGTCAGATTCACAAGTGATCGGGGATAAAGGTGGAAAAGTTGACAGGAGGGGACAGCGGGTTGAACCCAGAACCAGGTACATGTGCAGAAAAGTTTGACGGTTTAGGAAACTGCATTTAAATGCAGCAGAGCTGCCGAGTGTCCTGTACTTCCAGTGGACACAGTTCCCAGAGGTAAATGTGAGGAAAGTATGAAACGGAAGAAGTGTAGGACTGACTACAAATATAAAACTCTTAAGAGTTCTGAGTTTGCCCAAATTAGACAAAAGTTAGAGCTGAAAATATTGTCCGAACCTTCGCAGGCACATGCATGTTTGAATCTGCATCTAAGGAAGAACGTCAGTGAGCCACCATCCTGACCCGCACTTTTCCCAAGTGACTTAGGACCCAAATCCGTGGAGGAGTTACCAAACTCTGCAGCTGCTGGAAACAACTCTTCTACAACTTCCTATGCACTTCAATTAAAAATCAGCTCTTTCTTTGCACTTGCGCCTCAGGAAATAAAACACTTCTTCTCGTGGATCGATATTTTGCCGCCTTTTACCTCACTCGCTAACAGGAGGTTTTTTGGCTGCTTCACATAAGCCATTTCATTGAGGACTGCCCTCCTTGGGTCCGAATTGGCCGGATCTACTGATCTACGGCTGCTGCTCCAGCAGTTTTGACCTGTGTGGTCTTTAACTACTGTGTGGTCTGAAGGCCGTGGCTTTAAGGACAACTCGAACTTTCCCTCCGCTGCAGCTGATTTTGAACATTTGAGCAGGCGGAGGCTGAAAATCTCAGAAAAATTGACCATGTCGTACTTTGAGGCATGTTGGACAGTCGAGGAGTAAAGACATTGCTGAACATGAACATAGGTTTTCAAAGAAAACTCTGGACCTGATGAAGACCGTGCTGTAAAATGCGTTTTCTCTCAGTCTAATATTTCTAGATCTGTTGCCATTAGCAAAGACACGCTCCAAAATCCATGTCGATCCAACGATTCACCACAGACGTGGACATCTCTGGCATTTTAAACATGTCAAAGACTATTAAAATGAAGAAACAAACCTGGAGCTGGGTTATATGTAAAAATTATTTGATGCTTTTGTTTTTGAACCATGTGAAAACTGTGTAAATCTAAAGAAAGAAAAAAATCACCGTTTCCTTAGAGACGCCGGCGTGTGTCGGCTTTGCCCGTCAACATGCTGTAATAATGGCGACGAAACGAAACCAAAGAAAGGTCACGTTACCGCAGTATAGAAATGTCTGAATCTCAACTCGTCTCTTTAGCTTGTCTTTGCGCACAGCTTCTCATTAAAAGAAAGTAATTCCATGTCTCCATGGCAACTGTAGTGTCTGCCACCTGTTAGCAGCCACTAATGTGCGATGCTGCGTTCAGGGACTGTACAGAGCGCAGGTCACCTGTGTGCCACAGTGCAGAGCCCAAACCGACTTAACTATGGACAGTGATACAAATATGTTATACATATATTATTTTGCATCACACAGTGCTTCTCACAATGACAGAACAATAGTTGGAGTTAATAAAAAAAGCTCATTCAAAAGCAGATTTTAATAAAATACAGAAGGTGATGATTAAAGGGAAGTAAAAGTCCGAATGAGACCGAACTACATAAAGAACGGCAGACGCTGCCTCACCTCGAGTCTTCACCTGCACCAGAGGGACGGATAAAAGGATCCGACTGGCCCATAAGGAACTAAGGGGTCAGAGAGACTGTGAGGTGTTTTAAAAGCCAACAGTTGGATCTTTAAATCAATCCTACGACAAATGTCAGGAGGCTCAAACAGGTGCGACGTGTCTGCGTCTCCTTCTGCTAGTTCAAAGTAGCAGGAGAGGTGGTTGATTGATTTTCACCAAGGCAAATAAAAAGACTGTTACAGTGGTCGAGGCATGAGGAGATACGTAAAGCATAAAATAGAACGTGCTCTTGAAATATTTCCGCAATAATAAAAAAATATATATAAGATATAAAAAATCATTATAATAATTAAGCAGAAGTTACTGTCAAACCAAACTGACCTAACGTGTTCTAACAGGGGACCAGTAGACCAGGATCCAATCTGCCACATGCCGAGGACCATTTACAACAGCTGTTTCTACTCTTTTACAAGTGGGAGGCGGATAGCAGCCTAGAAAGTGAATCGAGCAGGTGGTTTTTATGTCATGATTCATCTTGAGTTCATGAAGACAAAGTAATAAAACATTTAATTGTGCATTAACCAGCAAAGTAAAAAATATATAAAAATAAATCAACTAGCATCTGAAAGGAGTTAGTCTGTTAGTTTCTTGTAACTGCTCCACCAAACCTGACAGGCCACATCCAGCCCGCCCTCAAATCTCACTCAACCACTCAGTCATTAGCTTTAAAAGGCTGATGAAGAACAGTGGTGATACAGTGGAAGCTTAAAAAAAAAACAACTGAAGACTATATCATCGCACAGACGTTTGTCAAATCTACCAGGAAGGATAAAGGAAAAACTTCTGGCAAAAAAAAGTGCAGCAAAATGTCCCGTTTTTGTCAACAACCGTTTTTCTGTACCGGCTTCTGTAGCAAACAAGGAAGAGGATTCTTGACCTCCTTGGGGGAGGTGATGAAGTAATGGATCTGATTTGAGGGCAAGAATATCTCCAGAACCGGGCGCTGGATGTTCACAGATGAATCCTGACTGTGATGAGTCAGAGGAAGGGAAGAGATGGGCTGATAGATATGAAGGAATATGCCTCGGGGAAAAGGGTGGGAGGCAAAATGAGAGTCTTGGAGAAAGAGTGAGGGTGGGCGGGGAGATAATGAGAGATGCAGCGAATCGGTGAGAGAGGAAAAAGCGACACAGAGAGAAAACGTGAGACGGGTCTTTGTGGATTAGGCGACTAATCGCCTTCCAGTTGCCGCTGTCAGAGAGGCCACACACAGTGGAGCCTCCCACAGGATCAGCAAATACAATCAAAATCTCTCTCTGCCTCATATCCTTCATTTTCCTTCACCATCAGTTTGTTTATGAGCTTCCTGCTTCCCAGATTAATCAGGGCATCTCAGCTGAGAAGCCAGAGGGCGACTCTCCGAGCCGCTCCTGTGTCTCTCCGTCTCCACGGCTTTTTCCTCGTCCTCCCAGACCCCGTTTGTTTGTTGCCCTCCTTTACACTCCCGCCGTCAGTCCCCTCCGTGACAACCGAGCTCATCTTGGGATCGTGTGGAAGCAGCCGCAGGCTCCAGGAGAGACGTGGCTGGAGCTCTTCTCTCATCGGGTGGGGTTTTAAGTTGGAAAGATCCTCAAACAGAAGGTTTCCTCTGTACGTTCCTCCCTGCTCCTCACCTCCCCTCCTCCTCCTCCATTCACTCTTCTCCTGCTGAGTCCGGTAAGTCTCTTGTGCTTAGGATACGCAGCCATCAAGCTGGGCTCTCTGGGCCAAAGCGGCTCCATCCTTCCGCCCGGCTGCGCACGTCCCTGCACCGACAAGCCCTGTGAGCCCAGGTAATTCCCATAATTCCCTGCCTGTCAACTGAGCCTCGTTTCCCGGATACTTCTTCCCCCTGCTCATGCTGATTCGCCTCTCTTTCTACATTGCTCTGCACAGATTTTGCCAAAGTAATTTCATCTGGCGTGAGTCTTACACTGGTGTTTTTCCTAAGAGGAGCAAAAGGCCGATAATCACTTCCTCTGCAGTGAGGATCTGCGAGCTACGCAATATCTTGAAAGGATCATAGTTTGCAGTGCAAAACCCAGTCTGCTCTGATCGACTTGGCCCGATGAAGGCATCTGTCAGTTTTATATATTCTTTGGAGAGATTAAAATGAGCACGATCAAATAATTGTACAGTTTTATGATGAAGCCACCCTCGGACGGGACCAGGCTCTTTGTGGCCTTAACCCCGCTGGCCTCTGCGATCCGGGCGTCCTGTTAAATTAGTTTCTCACCTTTCTGTTCTGTGCCGTGGGAAAACGCTCCCTGCGAGAGCTAATCGCAGGGGGCGAGAATTTCTTGTCTCTCCATCAACGTCCCTGATGACAAACACAGTCAGGGTGTTGAGGAAAGGAAATCATGTCCCTCACCCAATCAGACTGTGTGACCCCGCTCGCCGCAGAGGAGAGGCGGCTGCTTGACACTGATATGAAATATTTCATAATCTAAACTTTGACGCAGAACTGTGCTTTTCTGTGACCTTTTCAGTTTGTAATGCCGAGTGTCAAGAACAAGAACGCACTAAAAGGCAGAGTCAGTTGAAGGGGGAAGATTACAGGACTCAGACTGATGAATTTCACTTTAATAGATGAGGCTTATGCAACGCTTTCATCCATAATCACAGTCTTTCCTCTGAAATCACTGTTATTCCTTAAGTGCATGTTACAGGCTGGTTAGAGGAAAGAAATGACACGTCAAATGGTCTTTTACATCCTCAGCGAAACAGACATTTCTGAGGAGCTTCGGTACATCAGTGTTGATGAATATCCACTTCCTCTGAGTAGACAATAAGAACGTGGCTGTCAACACAGGGTGATTTTTTTAAAACATAAAGATCATGGAGACCTGTTAATGACGGCCTCATATTAAAGAACCGATGTTAATTCTTGTAGAAATCCCGTTCGCGTAAGTCAGCGTAAGGGCTGTTAGTCTCTCTCCAGATCCAGGCTAATCTTGAATAAAACAAGCTTTTTAATCAATCCAGTTATTCTATTTTTCAGTAGTTTTGTTGGTTTCTGCACGTGCTGTTGGTTTAGTTATTGTGCTAACGCGGCTCTGTGATTTAATCCGGTCTAAAACCTTTGTGGTAGATTTAATCAAGGACTAATTTAATCAAGAATAGAATTTTGAGGTACCCGTCGTTCTTTCGCTCAAACATCATTTAGCGTGAAATGCTCCGTTTTTCAGTTCCACCAGTCCAACCAGTTTTAGCGTCTGTAAGGACACTGGAGCAGTATTCCAGCCATATTGTGCCAGACGCAGCTGATTACTTTATTTTAGTCTGATCCAGGTTCGGATTTGGAGTCAGATAATCGTAGAAGTTCATCTCTCACTGGTGCCTACAAGAATCCTCCAACCATGAGAGCCCACAAAGATAGTGAGGCCAGTCGATGGAGTCACCCAAGTGTCTCCCAGATCAGGTGGGATATACGACGCCTCTACAATCTACGGCATCTGTCCTCAAGCCCAACGGAGACACATTCAGGTCAACATGAAGGAAGAGCAACTCGACCGGGAGCACGTCCTGATTTCAGGATTTCCAAACGCCTCTGTTAGCGTTAGCGAGGCTAGTCACTGTGCTGGTATTTGTGATCCAACACTTTTCTGGCTCGTATCTTCATGATCACTGTCTAGTAAAGGTTGATACAAGCTCTCTATTACTGCAAAGCACAGCACCAATTAAACTCCGTCTAATGTCGAGATCAGACTAAACGATATCTGCGTGGACGAGTCAGAGAGAGGAATCACACAGAACACATTCATAGCTACGAACGGTGATTGACGGGCACTTCGCCGCTTCCACATGACCGCACCAACACTTTCATGAATAAGTGAAGCTACTCTCCTCTCGTCCTCACTCTCCTTCCTGCTGCGTGTGAGAGAGGAGACCGATTCACTTGATGCATAAATCGTCCTGACTTGATGAGACCGTGGTCAAACACTTAGTGAGAAACATTGGACTTTTACCTTTGCGTTCCAGGCGTGCAGAGCAGAGCTCTCTGCTGCAGAGATCGACTTGTTCTGTGGGAAATGAGCACTTAACACATCCACCTCTGACGTCGCCCTAATACCCGGCACCTGTCAGGTCCGGCCTGATCCAAACATTATTTGTAGTTATTGCGTATCAAATGTATTCCTGATTCTTTTGGTTTTTTGAGCAGTTTTTTGTTAATCCAGTTCAAAAGTGTCTGGACCTTGAGGCAAATTTGTTCTTTGTGATATTGGGCTGTATAAATAAAATCGACTTCGACTCGGAGCGACATTAATGCCCAACAGATGCTGTAATCTACCGCGATGTGATGTTTTATTGCTGCAGCGCAGAGTTGTGGGCTTCAAAAGTGCTGCATGAGCAGCAGCGTAATGTGCTTCCATGTGCCTTTGGCATTTGTGCTGCTGACTTCACAGCATCAGAAATATTAAAAAGAACAATGTCCCTTCAAGTTAAGTCACTTCTACTACTCCACGAATGTCTTACAGGCCCTTTAAATTATTTTCCTACACAACGTTCTTTACTCGTATCCTGTAACGACATTTGTGTCACTGAAAACGTAGATACTTGGCGAGTTAATGCTGTGACAGTGATCATGGAGTCACTGCCCTTGTTCAAGTCGTATCTGACATGAACAAATTGACCTTCCACAATTTCAGTGTTTTCTGTTATTAGAGAACAACTTAGGCAACAGATAAAGACCGAGGACGTGAATATTGCTATCAGTGTATATTTATGTCTGAGTTCATTATTATTATTATTATTATTATTCAACTGAAATGTTAATGTGTTGCCAAGTGTTTCTATTAGTAGCACAAGTGAAAATATGACTTATTGGTAAAGCTGATTTCAAATCCCATTTGGGGTGAGATCGTGCACGCCAAGGGTGGATTGGTCATGGCGTTAGTGGGAAATTTTTAATACTACACTGCACAATAATTTGTGCGTGGATTTCGGAGGTTTTGAAGTTCCTAATGAACGGACGCCTTCGAGCAGCACAGAGCGCATGAGTTCAGGAAAAGCTGCTGAGCTCTCTGCCGATGGCCACAAGTACAGTTCAGTGGCCCATTAATACTAAACTGTCTTGTGACAAACAGATTGTGAGTTACGTGGGAGGACAGCTGGGAGAGAGGCACAAAGCCGGGGACAGAGCAGCTCGGACCCCTTCACTGTAACAGGAAGAGGAGTCGCTCAGATGTCAGCGAACACACAGTCCTCCGGCTCAGTCTGGGTCAATTACACGAGATGGCGACAGGCTGACTTTGAGGCTGACAGGTGGACAGAAGGACAGAGGGACAGACGGGAAGCAGCAGAACGTCTCGCTTGAAAAGGGCTCCGGCAGAGTCAACAAGCGAACCACACGAATGGGCCGTGCCGGTCTTAACTTCCTGTGCTCAGACCACAAACTGCAGCTCTGCTGTTGTCAGGTCTGGTCCACACGCGACTCAGTGATTGTGATCAGCGCGTCAGGGATTAAACGTCACGTTCCACATATGACCAGCACTTCTCCCTCTGAGACCAGTGAAGACGTTCCACAGTGTTCTACTGATTTGGTTCTGCTCCTTCCATCCGGCTGGTTATGTTTGTGGTGGTATATTTGACACTGAGTCTGTGGTTGGTCACATCAAAAATCAATGAGATGTTTATATCTTTTGGAAAGCGTCTGTGCTATAGGGTTGAATTTAGGAATCTTCTAAATTTCACACTTGACGTCGCTCCTATTTCAATTTCTTAGTTTGGACACTAAGATCCTGGACAAACGTAAGACAATATCAGGCGTGTACAGCAAAGGAGGAATGTCTGATTCTGATGATGAAATCCAGGATATTTTACCTGGTGTTCTAATTCTTATGACATGCTGAATATTTGTACTAGTAAACCTTCTTTAATAAGCCAAAAAGTCAGGGAAGAAAAAACGATCACTGATTAGTTCCACCGTTTGAGAGTTTTCAGAAATGCCCGAGGTGGAAGCGTTAATCTTACACGTAGTGGATTTTTGCTGCTGTAGAGTCTGAAACTGCTATGAACAAACTGTTGAAACCCTTGTCTCACATCTGTCGGAGATTTCTAGAAATTCCACTGTGGCCTGTGTAGATCTGATACATTTTTCAGATGCAGAATGTGCATTTACTTCAATAATTGAAGGCAAAACAAACTCCCCTTTTTGCAGACTGGAGAAATCTAGTCCTGACCTGCATCTCGTACCGTCAACTGATCGAGCAAAGGGCCAATCACAGCTCACCAGGCTTAAGGTTTCTGCCATTTTCCTTCGAGGCAAAACATCTGTGTCACATTTGGCTTCCTGTTGCCAACAGAGGGAATTTGTCACGAAGGATTAACTTTGAATTCGATGAAAGAAGAGTTGAGAGAAGAGTCCAAAACGGGAGGGTCTTGACCCAGCAGCTTCGGCCTTCTCCGTTACTTGCGTCCTGAAACATATTTTTAGTTTAATTGTCGTGGTCAAACAAATGTTGAAGGCGGATAAACGGGCAGCCTGACTGCTGGACGGACCCAAATATGAACTTCCGTTATCTTTTCAGCTCTGTCTTCAGTTCATCTGGGAAGCCACTCAAACGGACCGTCTGGTGCCGCGGGGCATCTGAACCCCATCCCTCAACAGTTTAAAAGCTCTTCTAACTGCAAACCCAAATATACTCATCAAAACATTTGCTTATCAATTCAGATGAGCTACAACTTTTTCCCGATGCTGATTGGAAAGAAACTCGCGATTCTCTCTAAAGTATTTCGTCCCTTTAACAATGTGCACAACACACAAAGGATGAAAAATAAATCAATGCAGCAGAACCCCGAGGTTTTCCCAACATCCTCCTTCTTTGACAAAACCTGGCACAATGAAACCTGCCTGGGATTCAGGTCTGCACCAGCAGCAGCTGGAGTCTCCGTTAGACTCCCTTCAGATTCTGCAGCCGCCATTTAGTTGCTTTGTTTGTTCATTTTTACCCTCTTGGTCTTTTAGAGCAAACTCATACGGACTCAAGTGACAGAATCTGATGAGTTTCCTCTCGTGTTTGTGCTCAAGTCTGGTGGTTTTATGTCTTTTTTTCCAAAGATTTAAAATTGTTTCCAGGGTTTTTCTGACACACACAAAATCACTTTTATTAAAAATGACTGACCATTTTCTACACAATCCCCATCAAAACACTAAAACACATAAAGTTTCTCTGAACCTCTCCTTTAACTTTTAATGCGTTTTAATGAGTTAACAGCTTAAAAAAAGAAAGAAAGTGCCCATCGCTCATTTCGTCTTGACGGTTTATTCTACTTAATTATATTGTTTGGCTCCTGTATCTTTTGATTCTTTGTAAACCACGTTTTAAACATTTATAAGCCTTTACTGATGAGTTGGCTTCTATCTATGACATCAGATAACTGCTGGAACGTCCAAACCAGTAAAGAAAGTCCCTGTGATATTGGACAATGATAAACAGCAGCTAAAATGATTTTTAACAATGTGACAAAAGGTAGGTTGAGGTGGGAAAATGACGGGGTTCCAGAGCCATGTAATAAGGGACGATGACAAAAGTAAAGATAAAAACAAACTCTGCTGTGCCAAAGTCGTAAGTTCTAATGACCAACAGTCATACTCATGTTTCTCGAATGTTTTAACTTGTCCCGTCACCAAACCATGTTCTCTCAGACTGAGGACAAGTTCTTATCACTGGCCTACACCTGATCTGGGGACCATCAGTAAATAAACTCCTTAGACCTGATTTTCTCCACGTGAAGATGCTCTAAATCTGAGTAAGGCTGTTCCACACACTCTCACTCCCAGGATATTGTGGAGAAGCCAAACGAACGGACCCCTGCTCGCCCGTCTCACTATCAGTGCTCATTCGCTGCGATAAGGAAACAGGGACGGCCTGTTTGAAGGTCTGCCACACGAAGAAGACTATCAGTCACGGCCAGACAGGACACACACTGAAGAGCAGATCACGTCTCCGTATTGTTTACGACCGAGCTGAGGCCGCCCGGTCGCCAGGAACAAACCGTATGGAAAACAGCCCAGGGAGGCTCTGGCTTGGCCCTGATACTAAACTCCAGGGGAGGGACAGATTGGACCGAGACAAAAACACAGAAACACTGTGGCTCCACAATGACATTCAAGCAATTTAAAATTGTGAGTGATCTGGAGAGAGGCTTCGCAGCGCTTTGACGATGGCCAAATCACAACACTTTCCACAGGCACAATGGAAACGCTGGCAAAATGAAAATTGGCTTGACAGTTTGTACAACAAGAGGAACATTGGTGGATCTTGCCAAACACTTTAAGAAAAGATATGAAAACACACAACGCGCTGTTAAAAATAACCACTGGCTTCGGTTTCTGGACTTGCAACTTGTGCGGTTTGAGTTTGTCCTTCCTGCAGAAAACTTCGGGTCTGGAAGCAGAAAAAGGTTTTTCTGACCTGAAATATCAAAGAGCTTCATTCTGGAGTTGACACTGCAGACCACACGCACACACACTTTACACTGAACAAAATCATCTGAGGCATAGAAGCTGGAAATAAAACCATCGGAGAAAGTGGCCGAGTCCAGTCGACTGGCAGAGACAAAAACAAAGACAAACAAAATTTGCGTAATTAATTTCTATGAGGAGCAAACATGTCTGAGACCCGCAACGCAGCAAACAGTGACTGTGAGGGCGGACAGATGTTCTAAAGCCGCTGCAGCTGCATGAACGGCGCCCGGTTAGTAAAAGGCCAACATGTCTGCCAACGGATTTGAAACTTGAAAATACTTTAAAATTCTTGCTTTCGACATTATCTTCACATGTCAGACACACGGCGGTTAAGGTCACTGAAAACGATCTTGGTCAGGGCCAATAAAAGTTTCTCTCGCACTGTCGGATTCTCCACCTATGAGCCGCCACACTCATCTCTAAAAATACACTAGAGTGAAAATAATTTGTCATTAGAAACACGAGCGGCATCACTTTTCCCCTGAGCTTTCTGGGAATGGTTTCTGATTTATGGAAGAGTAGAAAACATATCCAAGGTGGGTGCGTGTCAGCTGACGCACATGTATACAACTTATTTCCATGATGAGAAGGAGCCATTTTCACGACCAACGAATGTGTAAAATGTACAGCAGCTTTAGCCCGAAGGCTGGAAAAGACAAAACTGACAAACAATCTGTCCGAAGATTCCGGGTTCAGGTGTGAAACGCTGAACCGTCAGCGGTTACAAACACACAGGTGATACATAAAGAAATGCATGTTAAAACTAATTTAACCTCCATTTCACCTTTGCTCAGTAATGCGGTTTAACACTGTAGCTGTTCGTTTTTGTATCATTTCTGTTGTGCTGTCGGATCATTTGTTTCACCTTAGTACCAACGAAAACACGAGCGTTCTGTTTATTCCTCCATCCGAGTCTCCAGTGGACCAACATGGTAGAAAAAAGTCAGTACGCGGTGCAGGAATCTTCACACTCAGTTCTGCAGACTGTGCACACACTTTAATATTTCATGTCCTGAAAGTAACTTTTGCTCCAGGATACAGACATTGTTACACAAGCTCTATCAGGCCAGCAGACACAGCAAGAACACTAGGAAAAAAGAAGCTTTCGCAATAGATTTGCCACTTCTGGAAAAAACCCACATGCTCCTAAACAGACAAACCATCAAGACTGTTCAGCCAAAGACAAACAATAATATTAAAATGACAAGAATGGATATTTACCACCAGAACCCAATAAACACCCACAATGGGCTCAAAGATGCAAAAACACTATTAAAAGTTATTAATCAATGCCTGAAACTGTCAAGCAGTGATGATTAATGAAGCACAACTGAGGAAAACGACCAAAACATCCAAACGTGGAAGTAGAAATTACAAAAGAAAAAATGGAAAAACACAGATCCAACTGACGTGCAAACATATTTTCAATGAGGTATGAGGCATGTGAACAGGAGGAGGCAGGAGTATAAAAGATCATCATGACCGAGCTCAGCTGACACCAGCCCGTCAGAGAGGCGGGCTCCACCCTGGACGGGCCGCCAGTCGATCCCAGGGCCGAGACAAGGAGACAGACACAGACAGACAAATACTCGCACTCTAATTCACGCTGAGAGTCTCCAGTTAACCCAACATGTGCGTCTTTGGAGCGCAGGAGGAAACCTGTAAACTCCACACAGAACAGCGAGAGTCGGCTGAGGATTCGAGCTGTGAGGCAGCGGCGCTGACGCCGCCAGGCTGCCCAGCACGTGACACGGGAAGCGCTGAGCACTGCCACCATGACTTTGTAATCACGCCGTATAATCCGATATTTGGTGGGAAAAAACTCTGTGTTAATGTTTAGTGACTTATTTACATGTGGAAAATAATAAAAAAACCATCTGGTTGCCGTTGAAAATGTAAAAAAATTGGACTTTAAAGCAACAAGATGGACGTTCCTGTGCACGGTTTTATTTGTTTCAGATGTAACGTGTATTTTCATTTGATGAAACTTTTACTGACGACTGGATATTTGTACAAAGTACGGAAATCAACAGCAAAATATAGATATATTACATTTATCACAACTTTGTTGTGTTCCTGCCTGCACAGCTATTGTCTTATGGTCATTGATTATAGTTATGGAAAAACATTAACACAGAGATTAACATTAAAACATTAACTGCATATCTGGGGCGGGCCACAAACGCTGGTTTTGATGCTACAAATATTTATGAAGATGTGAAGGTGTGCGAACACTCTAGCCCCTTAAAATTGAATATTTTAACTGAAACTAAATTCATAGTCAAATTCATAACTTCTACACATGTAATCTGTAATGCAGGAGATTTATTCCCTGGCTAACTGTTGAGCATTAATGTGTTTCTCCCCCTCATTTGTTTAGATCATTCCTCAGATTAACCGCGGGGAGTACAGTTTGCAGTTAATCTTGCGCGTCACATGCTGCTTTCCATTATTCTGGGCAGTTATCATCTGCCTTCATCATAACTATCGTGTCTCCTGCTGTGCAGGTCTGTGCTGCCTCCAACGCTGTGGTGGAATTCTCTGTTACCATTCCTCGTTATTTTAACAGCACTAGGATTTATTTTCTGAAGACTTCAATTAAGAAATAGGCTTGTGGTTTAGCCACTTAAAGTTTGCTGTTGAGCGAACAGTTGGATTTTTTCAGAGATCAAATCCAATTTCAAGGTTTATTTGCGGCGGGTGATATTAGAGTGAGGTCAGCTGACTCGCACATGCAGCTCATCTGTGGGTAAAAAGGTGTTCCTCAGGTAGATTCTATCCTGCAGTGGGGACTTTGACCTTTTCTACACTTTTGTTTTTCACGAGTACGACATGCACCACTGAACGTTACCAAAGAGACTGAAAAAAGAAACAAAAAAGAACAGACAACACGATCAAAAAGAAAAACTATCAGACAGACTGAAAAATGGGCAAATGTGGACAATTGTTTCTAAAGAGACAAAACACAAAAAGGAATTTGCCCTGATGATGGCACAACGAGACGCTATCGAAACCACAACTGTGCACCTCCCTCTGCACAAACACCGTTCTTCGCTCCAAAACTAAGAAGGTTTTGACTCATGTAATGACTCTTGAAACATCAATGTGATAAAACTCCACCAACATTTCCTCAGAGCGGCTCATCACGGCCCGCTCTGCCATTAGCAACCACAAAAGGTTTCATACTTACATCCCACCATCATCATGGCCACGGAGAAGATCTTCTCCCCGTCAGTGGTAGGAGCAATGTTGCCGAAGCCTATGGTCGTCAGGCTGGTCATGGTGAAGTACAGAGAGGTGATGTACAGGGAATCCTTGCCAGGGCCACCCTCCCATTGGCCAGAACCACTGGCGTTGTAGCGGTACGGCGAGCCGATGTTGATAGCCAGCTGGTAGAGCCAGCTGTCCATCTTGATGGTGTTGGTGGCCTCGTCAATGACCTCGTAGTCTCCAATGCTGTACCTGTTGACGGCAGAGCTTTAATTCCTTGTCGGACTGAGGTCGGTCGACGACCGCGTCAATCACGTCCCAGTCTGCAACTGTTCAATTTCAGCAGTGGTTAAACGACGACTTTGGCCATTTTCTAAATGAATGGTATGTTCAACAATCCCTCTACAGACGGATAAAAATGCGTCATTCATACTGGATTCGCTTGTTCGTTGCTATCCACAAACCATTAAGAACACCTGGGTGACGCACTGCTTCCCTGGGTGACGTGTTCAATGCACGATGTTGCTCTGAGTCTCCACTGGTGATCACATGCAGTTGACTGTCTTACTTCAGACCAGTGTCTCAATGTCCCACGTTTGAACCGCATGTTTAAGGTTAGGGAAGGATCATCATCCCAAATTAATGCTGATTTAAAGCGTGTGACCAGTGGAGTTTAATATTTCGACATGCAACCGAAATCCTTGTTGTTGCCAACATGCAGGATTTCTAAGATGCAAATATGAATCTAGTGAATATAATGCCGGCAACAAATACATTTCCTGTCAAAATGTAAATATCAGAACAAGTCGGGGAGATGCAATCTGGCGAGAGGAAACTAATTTACGCACACATACCTGGGCCCCTGTTAATCTCTTCATTTGTTTCCTCAAATTTCACCTTCACTTTCTTTTCAGAATATGTGATGGACCGTTCATGGTTAATAAAACCCTGAATCATCAATGGGAAAGCAGACTGAAGAGCAAAACATTCAGAGCTTCACTTTGGTCTTTCAAGGCTCGTTTTCATTTATTTTAGCCTCTAAAGTAGCTCAATTTATGCCTCTCCACTTTAATCTGTAAATAAATAGTCAATGTAGCATCAGAGGCATCGAATGAGTCTTACTTGATAAATGATATAATGTAAACTGGCAAAAAATGTTTCAGAGGTATAAGGCTGTTGTGTTTTTTGCTGGTGAATCTTTGTGATTAAAGCAAATCTGCTTCTGCTGAGTCTCATAAATTGTTAAATAATTCTTTGTTTGCTATAGGGCCTAAAGAAATTAGCATATCACTCGATGTTGTAGGACTTGGAGGAAACTAAACAAAATGTGTAGTAGGCAGAACAGCAGCTCAGTACAGATGGGGGAGGGCAGGAGCAATGTTTAGCATTCATAACCAATTAGGAACAGGAAGCCGGGTACGTTCCCAGCAGCCAGCAGGAGCCTTTGAACAGCACTGTACTGGAAAAGAGGAAATGAGAAAACTCTCCCCTAGTGACTGTAAAGAGCATTTAAAAAACTATTTACCAGATGCAGGCGAGCCAGTGGGCCACCAGTCCAAACACACAGACCAACAGGACCAGAACGGCAGCGCCATACTCCAGGTAGTGGTCCAGTTTCCTGGCCACCCTCCCCAGGCGCAGCAAGCGGACCACCTTCAGAGAGCTGAACAGGCTGCTCATGCCCTGAGGAGGAGGAAGGAGGGAGATGAAACAAGGGAGGGGGCGGGGGGGAAGTGAAAAATAGTTTGGAGGAAGATGACAACAGAAAAGAAAAGTAGACCATGAAAGGTGGAGGAGAAATGTAAAGATGGAGGTACGGGGTAAGGAAATTGAGGGGAGATGGGGGGGAGGGGCAAATAAGAGACAAGACAAAGCGGTTATTGCAGGCAGAAGAATGAATGCAGGCTGGATGCTCCCATTTCCCTTCAGAGGTTGCTCAGTACACCAGAGGTTTCTTTCTTTATCAGGACATGAATGACAAGCTACATCGTTTGGATAAAAGTGGCCATTAAACATTTGTTTACATTTGTTCAAATGTTTAACATTTGATTTCCAGACTGAGCAGAATGTTTGAGCTAGTAACTGTCAGTAGTAAAATGTTAACAAAAACACATCAGTTACGTGTTCCAATACTTTCGATCACTTCATATTTGAGTCATCTGATTCAAAAGCTACCAAGCTGTTAGATCATATCAACAACAAACAAAAAGCACTTCCACATAACTACACTTTTGAAAAAGATATTGTAATTTATACGTCAATACGGTAAAACTTTTCCAATATATAATTAATAACCTTCATTTATATTTCAGGGTCCAAGCCTTCTCTGAAATCTAAGTAATATTCACCTGGTTGCATTATAATAAAACCTTCTTCTGTAAACAAAGCCTTTTATTTGCTGCAGGCTGCAGCAATTAGGCCTTTTTAAAAGTCTGTTAGGCAGCTAAGAGCTTCACAGGGGCGGAAATAAATGAGCCAGAAACACGGCGACACCAACAACGTGCTCAGTTCTTCGGTCCAACCACAAACGAAGAGCTTCTTATCTTTTAATAAGTAGAAAGACTTCTACTTCTGGAAGTGAAAAATGCACTAAACATAAATTACTGATAGCTCCTTCAGTCCATTTCTGGTCCATGCTGTAATTAATAAAAAAAAAAAAAAAAAAATGCTTTATGCTGTAAACTATCAGAGGCACTGTCCAAGCTCTTATGGCGAATATCAGGAGCGAACCACAGCTCTGTCCGTCTGGTGCAGGGTAAAGTGTTGCTGTCCTCTGTGTGGGCGCGGAATCGTGCTCGCTGCACTACACACACCTACAGAAGATCTACCGTAAATACACACGTGCACACGAGAAAACATGAAACCTCGTGAAATCTACTACAAGCTGGTAAATCCAGGGTCTCAGTACTTATTTATTCTTCACCTTCTGCATACGATTATTTTGTGTCAAATACATATCTGTAGTTCAAGTGCAACAGTGTTCTGTGATACGTGAGTATTTCATTTTTGTTCTCTCATCTACCATGTAATTATTCGGTATCCTTTACTTTCACCCACTTACACCTCTGTACAGTGAGCCTCAGGTCTTTAATGAACCCAATCAGTATGAGCCACTAATGCTCACAGTCAAACCTTTAGACGTCCGCCTCCACCGAGCCTCGTGGCACACGGTGCATTTTTCACAGCGTTCTTATCTTGTTCTTTTCAGTCAGTCAGCTGAGAACGATGCTCAAAATAAACAAAAGCGACTTTTTCTCCCACGACGGCGGCAGCAGCCAGGACCCGGCGGCATCAGCACAATCTCCACAATTAACACGGCCGAGTGTTAGGAACAGCAGGGGCCATCACTGTACGACCTGAAGCCAAACGTTGACGACATGAAGAGTTTTCTCATTTTTGAGCTCGGAGAGGGGAGGAGGAGACGGGAGCCAGCAGGGTTATCTGATGATTGAGACGCTGGAGTTATGTAATGAAGCGGAGGACTGCTGAGGACAAGGTGATCTGCTCCCTGCAGTTTCCTCTCAGCTTTCACCTCCTTCCTGACATTCACTCTCAACCTCTCCATCCTCAGCTGCAAACCAGCTCCCATTCAGCTCCTGTTCCTGTTTTGACCTTTTTTTAACCCCAGTAAACTAATCAAAGATTCTCTCTATTGAAACATAATTTCACCGTGTGGTTTCAAACACTCTGACAGCGTTCACTTTCCATCCTAGGAAGCCTGATATTTTTAAAAAAGCATGAATATCCTGACTTCAAACTTCCATGTTTTCCATTCAGCTCTTCACATGATCCAGACACAAACTCACATTAAACCTCATTTCCTCCAGCAGCACCAGTTTCTGCAACTCACTGGGTCTCACACACCTGCACATGTTCGGCTGCACAGTAAAAATACACATATGTTACAGCTCCCATGAGGCTCTGACAGCAACTATCATGGACTAACTTTGAAATTAATATTTGTTAGCATTTGTAGCCTTTAAATAAACATAACAGACGAGCAAAGAACAATGAGAGACTTAAATTAGGTGCTTTTTGACATTGTTTCATAATCAGAATTCCTCTAACATGTTCACATAGTTAAACCACCGCATACAAAATACATAAATACTTCACACAGTAAGAACAGTATTGGCAGCAAATTAATCAAAGAAACTAATGAAGGGGAACCAAAGTTACTGAAAAAAATCTGCCTGTGGCAAGATGCGTTTAAAAAAATAAAAACGCTCAACCTGTCGTCCAACCTTTATGTCCACATGGGCAGGGCGGCTCTAGAAGGGGTTTATTTGGAGGGTCAGTGTAGGTCACACACTTAGAACAGGGTGGAACGTTTGGAAGGTGGATTAAAGGCTGAGGCTAAAATGTAAAAACTTAAAGAGCCTGTTGATTTTGTGTTCGTTTAGTCTCAAATACGTCCAATCCATAACCTATCCACTCTAAATATGTCTAAACTAATTGGTGGGAAGAGGTAAAAATCCATCATTTACAGGAATAATATGGGTGGTTGCAAATGCAAAAAAATTCTATTGTGACAAAATAAACAAATGTACATAATGATGAATTTTCTATTTATTTATATGATTTTGAATTGATTTCAGCCTCAGATTTGCTCAGTTCTCATTGTGCTGACAATTCTATAGCAGGTACCTGCCACCTGGTTGCTAACTGTTGGGGATGTTCCTCCGCTCTCATATGACCCAGTGACGCTGTTAGTGAAGCCGGCGTCTACTTAAACTGAAGCTCTTTTCACATCAGGCCACAAAATGCTTCCAATGGAGCCAAAATGGCCGCCAGTTTCATGTTTATTATTTGCGCTAAACAGACAAAAATGTATACAAGTAACATTTCAAAGTACAATAAAGTTTTCTTCCCATTAACGTCTCAAACGTCTCATCTTCAGTTTCAAACCCAACCAGACTTGGTTTTCACCTCGACATCACAGCTGAAGTGGCCTAAATCATTCAGCTACCAAATGACTCAGATCTAGAGAAATCGGAAGCAACCAAATTCCATTTTTACAATCAGATCTGATCCATGTTAGTATGTGGTCCGAGATCTGATTCAGCACCAGAATGAATGTGCATATTTTCAATGTCTGACATCTGTGCACATGTGCGGTTTGCCTGCCGTCATCGCTCCTCACAGTCTGGTCAAATTTAATTAGAGGACATCAGCGGAGACAGGGCACATTAATCGGGAACGTTCTATTCTTGTCAAACTAAGGAAACAACTGGATGCGTCACCTACACCAACGTGAACCGTCAATGGAAAAAGTTGAGCGCTGAGCTTTAAGGCCAGTGGTGTGACTAAACCTGGTCCTCCTGCTCGGGTTTCCGTCCCTCTGAAGCCGCAGACCCAGCTGGCCGTACCCAGCCCTCTGCAGCCTCTCGGCACCCACAGCTTCAAAGCCCTCCCCTGGGACTCGCTGGGTTACCGGCTCGTATGTAAATGCCTCTAAATTAAGTAGCCACAGGACAGAGCAACCCAGATGAAAAGAGCATGAGTCAAGAGCGCGCAACGCCTGGAAAATCACGGCTCATAAGCACCTGTTTATCAAAAAGGAGCCCGGCGAAGGAAGACGGCGAATAGACGGAGATTACGTGTCCACCGGGAAGCTGGTCGCTCTGCGCACAGCTTTTTTTTTTCCCCCTCGTTATTTTCAAAGCGGAGGACGCGCCGTTGCGTGTTCCTGACAGCACTGGGAGCTTAACATGTTTTCGCTGCTCAATCCGGCAGGCATTAAAAATTTAGAAAGTCTCCGCTTTTAGCCAAAGAGAGCCAGGCTTCGAGTGAGTTTTCAATTGTCACTTTACATAAACCCAAAGCAAAGGCAGAACCCCGAGCAGCCACAGCTTCACATTAAAGGTGCTTTTTGTACCTTTCCTAATCCTTTTAACGCCTCAAACATAACGACGAGTGACTCAGTGAATGCGTTTGATATTTTAGTCCCATGAGAGACATGTGGTTCATTGGCTTTGAAGAATATTTATCTGCCTGATACATGAAAAACAGCAATTACAACAGTGTCCATGGGCATGAGAATAGTCAGGTATCGAAACAAATTAGCAACTGTATTGTTTTCATTTCTGGCCGAAGTGCATCGATTTTTTGACACCGTGTGTGTCACATGCCACATGTGCCTTTGTTAATTTGGATCCACAGTTGGACATTTTCATGTTTCCCTTCATTCAGCTTGTGTTTGTGCACGTCTTTGTGCTCATTTTGTGTTCATTTTTGGTCACTGTGTGTCAATTTTTCGTGTTTATTCTTGGATTTTTGTGTCTATCGTTGGTTGTTTTTGTGTGGATGGTGTGGGAGTACGGTTCATTTTTTATTGGATTTGTCCGCCTCTTTGTGGTCGTTTTAGGTCTCTGAACACCATGACCTCCCTGACTCCTCAGTCCTCGGAGCCTGTGCCCATGGGGTGGAGGTCTTCTCCGTAATTTATCCGAGCAACGACACGAACATGACATTACTGTGTCACAGCAACTGACTTTTGTGCCACAAACTGCCTGCTGGCATCAGTGTTGGCACGTCACAGTCTGAAATACACAAAGAATGACAGCAACAGTAGAGAGGTTCAGGTTTGTGGGACCAAACCGGCATCAACATGTTGTTAATGAACCGTTAGTGGAAATCTGTGCGAGCACTAGTTCACGACCACACGCTTTATTCGCACACTCTCACAGCCTCTTTATCTCAGTCACGCTCTTTACTCTCTCGTTGCTCCTTCCTGTCTGTTTCCTTTAGCAAACAGACTCCACTAAACAAACCCCACCCCCCTCCAACTGCCGGCCCCGCCCCCCGGGCTCTGTCAGCTTGGCCGGCCGTGGCGGGGGCAGCTTGCACACCACGCAGAAAGGTCACTCCGGATTAGTCCGTTCTGGTGCTGCGGCGCCTGCAGACACACACACACTGAAGCTCCCATCGGCCTGCCAGGCTCCTCCATGACAGCAGGTGGCTTCAGTGCCCACAGGGGGTTCCTCCTCACCTCCCGACACACACACACACACACGCCATCCCTGCTGCAACCTGAGGGAGCATCAGCACAGCTCCTCGTGAGAGCGTTACATCATTTTTGCTGTTTTACAGCCGTGGCCCGACTACTTGAGTCGTTTTGCTTGTGTTACTGCTGACTTATATGCATCTACGTGTAGGTGTTGCTATTTTGGAGAGATGAGAAAAGCCTGCATCTCCAAATGTCAAGAGAAACAAAACAGAAACTAAAGATTCGTACCCCCGTCAGGACGTCACGTTTTAGGAGAACGTGTTCACAATAATCTCCTACTCACA
This sequence comes from Channa striata, assembly GCA_033026295.1. Classification (NCBI taxonomy): domain Eukaryota; kingdom Metazoa; phylum Chordata; class Actinopteri; order Anabantiformes; family Channidae; genus Channa; species Channa striata. Next base: position 21,350,836 of record CM065183.1, read on the forward strand.
AACTAAGTGCTGGGACCTGGGAACGTGGCAGGATGGTGAGAATGGACTTTAAAAATCACGGGTCAGACATGACCCGTTACAGGCCATCGAGGACTCGTTATCATGGGCTACAACCCATCAGCCACATAATAAACAATGACCCATTCAACCTCACTTTAATCCAAAGTGAGAAACACACACAAAAGCAACTTTGTTCTCAATTTCTTGCCCACTGATGCGTCAATGTTTGCACCTGAGGGAACCTGGGATCGAACTGCCGATCCTGTTTTGTCTACCTCTGAACGTAACAGACAGAAATTGTTTCCCGACATGGAATAATGGAAAAAAAATGGAAAAACCTTCAGCAATGTTTAATGCGCTAGAGGTGAATATTTTATAGAGCAGTCGCTGTAAGACTGTGCCTCGTTCACACGCCTCAGAGGACAACTGCTTTATCACAGCACTAACGGCGGTTTGTGGAGCTTTATTGAGAGCTTGTTTGCTGACAAAGTGTCAAGGCACGAGTGAGATGGGAAACTGGGAGCTGAGTATGAAGAGATTTTCTTTAAGTCACCGTCCTACTGTGTGAAATAATCGGAAACATCTGCGTCCTGGAACTACTATAAGGTTTTTCTGTTTTAGTTGAGAAATGTTCACGTTCGTGTGTATTTTCTCTGCCACACATGGTTTCTACTAAGTTGATCTATAAATATAATTGACATAAAACAGACAATTGACAAGTCAACGAGCATCATTTCCTATTCGGCACTGAGATATTTAGACGTGCTGATTTTTCCTACTTCGTATCATGAAAAACTAAAACTGGCAAAGCCCAGGCTCCTGTAGACATATCACTTTATAGACTGAACAATGAATCAGTAAATTAGAGATTGATCTACTACTCTTTCGGCTTTTCCCATCAGGGGTCGATAAATAATACAAATAGCAGCAGGTTCCAACATGCTTTTACAACACTGCTCAGTAAATCTCCAGTGATCTCCAGACATAGAAAAAAAAAAAGCAGAGACCTCCACAACCCTGCCGGTAAAATAGTTTGTTCAACTTAGGTTGAATATTTGCATAAAGAGGCTTTTCACAGATTGTCTTCACAAAGTCACAAACTTCTCTAGTGGAAAGATTTTATAGCAATGACTTGGCAGCAAGTTGTATAGGAATGGTTCTCACAAACCATACCTGTGTGTGTGTGTGAGTGTGTGAGAGTGAGTGAGTGTGTGTGTGTGTGTGTGTGTGTGTGTGGCATCCTTGCGAGTTGGCAGCACCTGCATGTCACCAGCTTGGCACAGCTCAGCTGTGTCTTGAAACCTGCATTAAAATCCATCTAAAAATACTTTCTGCCTGCTTCAGCCATCAGAAGCGGCAACAGGGGAATTCAGGCTGCAATGAGCCCGTAATAACCTTTGCTATTTTCTTTCACACTGCACCTTAAGCCACCCACACCCTGTCATCAGCCGCCGACCATCTTTTCGTCTGGGCTTCCGATATGGAAAAAGAAAACAAAACATAAATTTAGCAAAGAGCGGAAAGGCAGACTCGGGCTTTGTCCTCTTCAGTGGCTGGAAATTTACGTGCCATTGATTTCCCCTCAGCCCGTCTCCCCCGCTCACCGCTGTCTGCTGTCGAAGAGACGGCAACAGAAATCTCCACCCAGCAGGATTTCATCGAACCTATCAGTGAGCGGCAGCGAGAAGCCGGGGAACGAGAGACACCTAAACCACAACAGAGCGTCTCTCCAGACACCAGCTGAATGATCCGCAACATAATGGAGCCCTGAGTATGATGGAGGACGCAGCCAGACAACGGTGGACGAGCCACACGGAACACACAGCAGCTTTCACTACGGTTAAACAGACATGCAGCTCAATACTGGCCTTGAATTTATGTTAAATATTTCTGCAGGGAAATGTTCTTTACACTCTTTGTTTATTCTGGATCCCAGGAGAGGACGCATTCCCCCTAAGTTTTTTCACGGCCTGTTCGATGATGTTCCAGGATACAATTTAACACCATTTAGCATCGGCCATGGGAAAAGCCTGCGTCTCACTGGCCGAGGCTCCATTTAAAAAGGCATATTAGAACACATAAAACAAATAGGGGAACACTTTAATTACCGTTTTAAATCCACACCAGGCTTTATCAACCTGCATGTAACCATGGCAACACCGCCCACTCTGCACCCACGAGTCCTCAAATTCAAACAGGGTCCCCGACCTCTCGTTCAACCCACAGGAGGTCCAGGAAATGTGCCTGTATAAGGTCGGCATGTCGCACCTTAATCGTCGTAGAAACAATCGTGTTCGCGTGGTTAGGGCTCCGTGCGAGCGTAAACCGGGAGCTCACCCCTTCATGTTGGTTTTTCTGTTTCTGTGTTTGGTCCTTTTGACAGTTTAGCGACATTGTGAACCTCTTTTTCCCTTAACCTTTGGGTTACCTGACGTTTCTTTGTAGTAAACTGAGCTCAGGATTTAGTTTAAACCCCCGAACACTTGTGCTGACTAGGACCATTCTGTGATCAATGATGTCGCTGAGGCTTAAAAACAGCTAAATGTTACAGGTCTGATTAGTCACAGTTTATCAAGCGCTTGAAACTGGGGACGGGTCAAGTTTGTGGTAGAACCAGCATAGATGGTCCCACACAGGAGGTTTGTCTACTTTAAAAAACCGTGGGAGCGACGGATGGATGTTAGTGTCTGGTAGAAAGTCAAATTGTTGGTTCCCGTTGATTTAACAGACATCCAGCAACATTATTGACTAATGGCCATTTTTAAATGAACTTGCTATCAGAAATGTGACATCAGCTTCCCTGACAACTGCAGCTTTAGGCGTCACTATCACCACAACAGGTCTGTGTGGTCACAAATGGAGAGCGGGCCAGTAGACTAAAATTCCAAAGGACTGCATTCAACCCAAAAAGTTCTGTTATGCAATATGGATTTTGTGGGAAGCACAGTGGAGGAGGGGCCGGCACTAAAAACCGGGGGTTTTCATTTCGTGGCCATTTGGTACGAACGTGCCAAAGGAGACTGTTGTACCTGCTGTTGTATCATCAGTGTGTGTGTCAGTATTTCGAGTTTCTCCCTCACAACGCCCTTATTGGATTGGTCAGTTCCTCAGACGTAACGACCTGCTTCACATGGTGAAGACGGAAAGAGTCGCTAAAACAGCCGAGAAACAGAGTTCCCCACTTCGAGCAGCAGCGATTAAATGTGTTCCGTTGGTCTTAATGTTGCTCCAGACAAGAATAAAAAGTAGAGGGAGGTGTGGAATCATTATTGGCGTGAAAAATTAATAGACGTTCAAAATTCTGCTGCTGGCAGCTTAAATACTGGTATTATTATTCTAACTGGCATTTAAGAACTCGTGTGATTAAACCCCCTCTTGGCAGTGACACATGAACAAACACAATAACGAATGCCAGCGCACAAGCCCACACTGTGCGTTCGCACGCGTGCGCCCGCAGACACAGAGAAAGTTTCTTTCCCCACAACCACTCATGAAATGATCAAATACACCGAAAAAAAAAACTGAGACGTGAGTACAACATCAGCAGATATCACTTTGTTCTGTGTTTCAAATGACTTTTAATAGGCTGCTCCTTCCACTCAGACTAAGGTCTAATTAATTCGGCGGCAAATCAAGTGGAAAATCACCTCTAATGGACTCGAGGACATATAGATATAACTCCTCGATATCTGACAGGTGTAAATGGCTGTGAAAAATGCTCAGAAGAGGCCTGATCTCATTAGGAAGGCATCAAACTGTTCGATTCACTTCTAATTATTAAGAAATTACAATTATTTATGGTGTAGGTGTGAGGGGAGGCAGTGGATTTCTCTACGGATATGAAAACCTGGAGGAGGTTCTCTTTAGTCTGTTTCACTAAACTTCAAACCATCCAAACCATCATAAGCCTGAGGAGGCTTGGATAGTTTCATCATCAGTGTCATAGTTCAATCCATTAAATGACCTTAAACATGAGTGTATTGACTCACTTTTCTAGGAATGAATCTTTTAGCCAGACTGAGGAACTTTCTAGGACTTGGGACAATTATTTCAAAGTTTTTGAACACAAATTTAAAAACCTTTATGGAAACAAACTGTATATTCATACGCTGTGTTTTAATACTTTGTTCTGTGTTAGAAATGACAAATACTTAACTTATCCATCATTTTTAACTCCAAATGAGCACAGATCATTTATTGCTGCTGTTCGTGTCTGATGGAGATGTTTTTTTAAATATATGACTTTACTCTATTTAGGTCCTGGTCTAAAGAAGCTCGGCAGCCTGGATTTTAAGGCTTGTAGGTGAGGACGCAGGCGTGAATCTGCTGCCAGATGCCAGTGCATTAAGGTTTGCTAAAGACAGAGACAACATGGTTATTTCTGCAGCTATTAAACTGTTGAACAAATCTGACCTGATGATAATTCCAGATGAAATTTAATTACAAATCTTAAGAGGAACGTAACTGACAATTCACTGGAACCTCGGAACAACTGTCCTGCTCTTGGCCCCATATAAAATTCAGCCAAAGCTTTGTGAAGGTGTTTTCATGCATCTATAAGCTGTCGAGACATTTCATCTCCGTGCGTCAAACCCGCAGCATCTCTGCGGAGTCTCCAAGTCAAAACCACGTTCGTCTCCAAAACAACACACGCTATTTTAACGTTTCCTCTCCACTGTCTCACAGAAACGAGCGCGTGTCATCTGAAAGTACAGCACTGCCAAGCAAACCACTGCAGACGCATGAAGTTATTGTTGCTCAGCACAATCATTTGGCCTCAAAGAAGCAAATCTCATCCGTCAAGACACCGTCTCGAGGACTTCTGTAACCTGTTGTCTGATTAACGACCTTCTGATGAGCAGCCATCACATTTACACTTGTCGTTAGCACGTTTTCGCATTCTCAGCCGATCTTTCAACGTGCCTTCAGGGGGTCACGCTGCAGAGATCTCATTTCCAACGTGGGCCACACCACCTCCACATGGCGTCTGGACAATCTGATGGGGTCCTGCATGCAGTAAATGAACTTCTCCTTATCCAGATAAAACATCACGATTCAGAACAGATGCTTATGGCAGGAGTGAACGGGGTCGCAAACATCCACTGACGCTGGAAACTGCAGGAAACAGCTGCTGCAGTGTGCAGACACACGGTGATCTGGAAGCTCTTGACATTCCTTATAACAATCGTGTTTTCTCCAAACGTTCTTTTGCCTCAGCTTCAATCAGAATGCAATTTCATTTAAATTTTTAAATTTTCATTCACTCGATCCTTTCGTTCTTTTTACACGACCGCAGCTCTGATTTCGAAGGCGACAGGCCGACCTTACCTCGTCCACATTCTCAAAGGCGTTGATGATGTCGTAGGGCAGGCAGGACAGCAGGTCGATGACGAACCAGGTCTTCAGGTAGTTCATGCGGATGAGTTTGGGGTCGGAGATCACCTCTCCGCCGGGCCCCACGAAGGTCGTGTGGAAGTTGAGAACGATGTCCACTAGGAAGATGACGTCCACCACGCTGTCCAGCACCAGCCACACAATGTTGTTCTGCTTGGTCTTGAAGGAGACGTTGTAGGGCACCATGATGGCCGTGTAGAACGTCAGGATGAGAATGACCCAGTCCCAGGTGGTCTTGAAGGTGCAATAGTGGAGGATTATGTGGGGAGGCGTCTTGGGGGCCTCCTGTTTGTACTGGGGGAGGATGTCCGAGTTCAGCTGCAAAACCTGAAGGAGACGAACAAAAGAACCTTCATCCACAAACTCTTTTCAGGTTCCCTGTCCTGGGGTTCACTCCTTATTAAAACCTTTAATCAATACGCATCAAACACACTAGATCACAGCAAAGGACAGAAGACGGTTCATCACACGTGATTTTAGCTGCCAAGTCAGCAGAATCATTTCAATAACTTCTAAAACTATAAAAAATACTGTGCAACTTTAACTGATTCTGTGTTTTCATGCATCTGATTTGATTCAAATTTGTTTCAGTGTCTCATCAACTTTTGCTTTTTTTACAAATGTTCCTGTATAGTCAAATATCGTAAACTCCCCTTTTTGAATAAATGCTACACAAACATTTACATAATATGCACATAATGTTTTTATATATGAATAGGATGACTTTCACATTATACATATACTATATTTATAAACGTTCACAATGATTTTGTTACTTTGCAATTCATATCTTCTAATGTGTAACAACGTAATCTACACCCTACACAATTCAATATCACAATGATTTTACTTTGTGCTTGAACTTAAATCAACTTAATGGTTAGGTTTATACATACCGTGCAATTATTCTTATTAAATATATATTTGTTTTATTACCCATTTAATTTTTAAACGATTCACTACGGCATTGAAAGTACACGGACAGAAACCATTAGAAGAAATCAATTGTACAGTTTCTGAAACAAAAACTAAATGAAACAACAAAAACACATCAACGTCTTATACTGTGAAATTAGTCATTTTAAATTCGAAGCTTTAATTATGAAAACAGATCAACTTCACAAACACGTTTTGTCCTTTTCCATTTAAATGTTCATTTCCTAACAGTCTGACTCTCACTACTTCACACATCCTCGACACTCAAAATTAAAACTTGATGTCTTTTGATCTCATTTCATTCATCATTTCTGGCCCAGTTTTCATGCTGCGCTGGAAATTGAGCCCAGCGATAATGAACCTCCCTTATTATTTCTACTGTCTTGTGTTTCATGTTATAGACTCTGTTGTCTTCATATTGACACTGGTACAACTAGTCTTCATTTTCGTGCCTCCGAGGGTTTGTGGATTTAATACTTTGATTAAAAAAGGTTTATTTCAGTCTCACGGGGCATTTCTTGTTCACCCTAAGCTGTGCCCAGTTTGAGCGTGACGTACAGATCAGTGCAGCTGTACTGGTTTTGTTGTCTGGTCCTACAGTTTAAATGTCGATCACAGATTAGGACAAGAAAGAAGCACAGAGACTAGAAAGAGATTAGGAAGGAGGACGTAATAAGCTAAACATTTGTACTTGGCTTTAGTTTCATAATAACTGCGCCCTGCAGCGGGGGGCTGTACAAGAAAAGTGAATTAAAGTGTGAGAGTTTCTCCTCTGCAGGATTCATCTGCATTCATCTTTCTGCTTTTTCTGTCACAAACCCACATTATGAATAATGTGGGTTTGCGAGTGAAAGTGACTGAAATCAGAAAAAAAAGAGATTAAAAACAGCCATTATATTTTGCAGTTTGGTGATGTTCACCCCCCCCCCCGAAACCCCACCCACATCTGGAGCGCCTCTGCGGAACAGACGACTTTCAATCCGACCGGCAGCAGCTTGACGTCCTCTTCAGGCCAGATCACACGGCGACCGTTCGTCTCGGTCCACACGGACGAGCAGTTCGTGTCCGGCTGTTGCTGAGATTGTCTTTAATCACAGCACAACTCAGAAATATCTCACTGTACCAACTCTATATCACTAGTAGCTTTACTAATACTAATACAGTTACTATTTACACAGACAGGAAGCTGAGACGTTAATATCTGCTGACACACTCATTCCCACTTCCTGCCTGTAGTTACTTATTGTACATCAACGCAGCATCAAATCTATTGAAGCTGCTGGTGCTAATACAGAAGTGAGACTTACAGTAATACTGCAGTAATACTACTGGTCATATTTCTTCCTTTCCCAGTACCACTGGTGTCGCTGTCACTTCTCTTCTGAATCACTTCTACATTATTCGCCTTTAGTACCACGACTCGTCCCTTTACTACCACATGTTTTACAGTCCCATGAGCATCTCTGAGTTACTTTCTTTGAATATCATGACTACACAACCACTACTCATTCTAATTACTACCATGACTTTACCCATTTTACTATTATTACCTTCTATGACCAACGAAACCACCACAGCCACTGTTCAGATTACGGCCGCTGTGGTAGTGCCAGTGTTGCTACGACTGCTGCTGCTGCTGCTCCTTTTGCAAAAGATTATTACCGAAATAATAATACTAACAATATTGTACTACTTGGAATTGTCATTTTACCTGCGGCATGAACCCTGTAACTACCCAGCTATTGCCACAATCACATCTACTACAACATTACAAGCACCTCCTCAAACTGCGTTGACGACTGCATGTTGTATTACTGCTGTGTCTTCTACGCTTGTTTTACTCGCTCACATTTGTCCGACTTCAACAACTGCAACACTATCTGAACCATCAACAGCTTCCGCTGCTGCTGCTGCTGCTGTTCTTATTACTGGTCCAAAATCCCCTCAGTAGTACTTCAGCACTTCAGCATTAGCACTTTTCCTACTTTATTGTGCAATTATCAGAACTGCCACTCAGCTAATGCCACCATCACTGCTGCAGACAGTCCTACTGAACCACTATCATGAAGCACCTACTTGCTGCCGGTACTATCGCCTGTAACACTCTCAGTCTGAGGGGAGAATCAGCAGTGAGCTTCACAACAGTCCAAGCGGAATCTCACGTGATCGTCGTCATCAGAGCAACTCTGCTCGTGTGACACTCGACTGTGTCCTCGAAAGACGAAGGCAGCTGTGCCTTTCAGGCTGCAGAGCAGATCTATGGAGCACGTTCAGGATGTTACGCAACCCTCCATCCAAAGCCACGCAGGGAAACAGCAAAGAGGATGCGTCAGCTCGTTTCACAAACTCTTGTATTTCCATCTCCGCTTCTTCCTTCCAAATTTCCCCTCCTCCAAACATCCTTCTCCCATTTACATTGTCTTCTCCTCCTCTTACATCTTTTTCACTTTCATCGGTTTGTCCTTTATTTATTTACCATCACTCCCTGAGTGACAGAAATAAAGAGTTCGCCAAACTCATCCATAAGCAGCCGGACTCAGAAGACTGAGCATCTACATACTTTGGGTCTCCCCCTCCTCACAATCGCCATCTCTTCCCACACACCCCTCAACCATCACCACTTTTAAACCATCTCGGAAGTGACACTTCTTGCTAAAGCCAATGATGCCAAGAAGGGATGAAAGTCAAACACTTTCTGATCAAAGGTGATACACCTCTCTCAAACCTCCATGAAACCTCAGCAAAAAGAAAAAGATAAGTCTGAGCCATTATCTCCCCGCCCCAAAATGCATTTTCTAAATTTCAAACAGCAGTCACAATCACTCAGAGTGCACAACATGAAATATTGATGAGTCGAGCAGAGAGCGAACCGCGAGCTGTGTCAAACATCTGCAGCTCCAGGAAGTCGGCACACGAGTGCGCACGAAGGGAGGCCAGTGTTCTGCTGATGTCCTGAGGGCGTGGTTCTGTTCGAGAACTCACGGGATGCTTTAACACGGCATTGATCAAATGGTTTGAATGTCATACTTATTGTTATTTCATTATTTATTTGTGCAGAAGTTGCTGCAGTGGCATCTCTTCAATTTTCGTGCCAGGCCGTGGATGAAGCTGTAGTGGCCGTGTATCCTTTATTTTTTAATCAGATGAACATGAAAGCTGAGTTAGAATTCACTCCTGAATTTTGTTTGTGCTGGAGTTTTCTTCAGTTCAAATTGTTCATTTAAGAGGCTGATGCTAAAAACATTTAATTCTGGGTCACGGTGGAATTTGAAAAAAGGAAAATCTGGAGAGGCGTGTTACACTTCTCAATCTGCCCTCATCAGTGCAGGGTTCTGCCCAAAAAGTCTCCGAGGGCAGAACCCTGCACAGCAGTGGTCACTGTACAGTCACATATATGAAGAAAGTGCAATAAAGGGAGAAAACTTTATGTGTAATTATGAATATTACAGGTGTTCTGCTGTGCTGGTAAACGTTCAATGCTTGAATGAAGGACGCCTGCTCCGTTTGCTGCTGTTGGTGAACGAGTGAGAGCCGAGAAACAAACCTTAGAGCTCGACACCTCATCAAAATTGGAACCTTTGATCACAAAACGCAAGAATGATGATGACAATGACGTGGTTGGAAGCAAACAGACATGACGTCATCCATTTTTATGTTTGTCTGCTAGGATCAAAAGAGAACTTGCTCAACTAAAATGCTGTAATAGCATTTGTCACACCGCAAGTTGTAGGACTGTAGGACACAGAGTAGGAAGGATAAGCATGGACTGGAGGTCTGTGCTCATACCCACCTCTGCCAGCCGCGACTGTTTATGGCTCACTTCATGTTTGCCGATGGGGGCCAGTTGCTGCAGCGTGTTGCGGTTGTTGGTGAGCGCCCGCGTCAGTCGTGCGAACTTGGTCCATCCTGCAGGAAAAAAAAAAACAGCCGTCAGTTAGCACATGTTAATGCACACAAACACAATCAGTTCAAAACTGCAGCAGGGACCGACGGGAGATCCAAGATATTCCCACAGCTTCCACCTGCACTTGGCACAGGGGCTCTGACAGGAACCCCCGCTTTTCCCCGGTCAAGCAGTTCATATTTAAAGCCTGTAAACGCAGCACGAGCACTGGCCCCCACACACAGCCTGCAGAACGTGTCCTTGAACACAACCCGGTCTCCAGCAGCTGCAGGGTTTCTGCTCTGCAGCCGTCCAATGGGCTCGGACCGCCACATGGATGCAGGGGGAGAAGAATTACTTTCTTTAGGGGATCGACGTCATTCACACTGAACCTTTAGCCTACGAATGTCTGATAAATCTGAAATCATACGGGGGGGGAAGAGTTTGTCTCCGTAGGTACATTTTCAAATTACACTTTACTGTAGTTTCCCCCCGCCAAGCATTCCTCAGTACGGATGATACCTCTGCCTCCTCTATACTAATGTATTCATGAATTTGGGCAAGTGCACCCACGGGTACAGTGAGGTACAAATCTATACTACAGTAAATGGACCGGTCAGTGCTGAGCAGTACAACTAAAACAGGGTCACTGTATTTAATCTAGAGCTCCTATCCTGCCTGGTGCTGTTGACGGCTCTCAGGCTCCCCTCTGGCGGGTGGGCTAATATTAGCCGACGTATCCCAACAGCTTCCAAGTCTGACCGGACAAGCTGAGGAACCACAACTCGCACAACAAGCAGCACAGTCCATCCACGGCCTTTATTCATGAGACGGGCCGAAAAACAGAACTAAGTGAATCTAATTATTGTTTTCTATCCACCAAACTAATGTGGCTCAATTCAACATCTAGATAAACGCAGCCTTCATGTCTTTATCATACATTTAGTAGAAGGCAATCTCAAGCATGAAATACCGAGTCAGCCACGCTAGCACCACCGGACCAGTACAGAACTAGACAGTTTCACACGGGCTTCACACAGTTTGTGGTTTTCCTTGTTAAACGCACAAGCATCATGCAGATGTCAAAACCAAAATCAGCTGTCACCTCATTTAGTGTAATCATCTGTGTTATGACCTCTGTTGTCTCCATTGTGTTTTAGTTGAATTTGCAAAACCTCTTATTACAAAAATATCTTCATCTGTTTCATTTTACTGGATTTATGTTTTTATAATCGTGCTGTTTTCCCTCGGTCTGTCACTTGGTGTTTCTACCAGCGGAGTTGTAATGAATTCTCCTGTAACTTCAACTTCTGTACGACCTTTTAGTTTTAATTAATATATTCTTGTCTAGGTGGCCGATAAGGACTTTCTCGTGCCATTTTAAAAACTGTTATATACATAAAGTTCATTATACATGCGGAGAAAATGCACAGCGAGCATTATTAAAAATCCCCCTACTGTTTCAGCCAGCACAGTGTTTCACCCTCTCAAGTCATCGCTGCTTGTTCAACATTTAGGTTTTGACGCACTGCTGGAAATGAGGCGTGTTTGGAGTGAAAGCCCAAACCTCCCGGTTCCGTGCAGCAGTGGTGGTTTTCTGGCCACGATGCTGAATGAGGCCGGGCTCCTGCAGAATGTGCAGCTCTAAAAATAAAATCAAATGTCTGCAAAGGGCAAACAGCAGCACAACAGAGGCAGCAGTCACACATCGGGATCGACCCGACCCTTTGAAGGGCCCATTATGGACACAAAGTGGACTTTGAAATAGCTTTTAACCCCTCAGGCCTCCAGCTGCCTGAACACCCCCTCCTTCATTCAGCCCTCCACCTCCCGGGGCAGCTGAGCAGGGAACGGAGGCTGAACTCCACACAGCGCTGAGATCCACAGACAGACTTATTCGGAGCGCTGAATCCTGATCACTTCACTCCCCTCCGGGAAAACGGCAGGTCGTGGATCTGCAGTTGCACAATCTTCTTTTATGCAATTTTCTATGTGCCAACACCTAAAGTGGCCACATTACATTATTATAAAGTATAATATAAATACATCATTCAGTGCTGCTCACTAATAATAATAATGAGGAGAAATTGTATGTTGAGCAATACGAGGCACTTTCAGTTCGATTCAGCCCATTGACTAATCTTCTATGTCTCACCCAGCCCACTGCTACATGCTAACACACTTGAAACGCTGGGAGAATTCCAAAATTTGATCATCGAAATAATTCTAATTTAACTTAACGTGAATTTTAGCATTCTAGCAAAGCAGCAACTTTAGAGGAAGACGAACTTTAGGCTTCAGGTTACTCAAATACATTTTTGACTTCATAACTTTCATTGAAATCACATCAGAAAGACGTGAGACGTCGTGGCCTGATCACAGGCGCTGCTTTCCGCTTTTGGACAGGAGACGTTAGCCGCGTCCGCTGATCGGGCTCTTCCGTCAGCTAGCGCTCAGTTTGGTCAATGCGCCCCCGGTGGCACAACGTGGACATTACACGACAGAGTCGCAGAAATGTGTCCTCACTTTGCACGGAATTACACCGAGTGTGACAATCCATCACCAACAGGGACGGGTTTCTGCAGGTCACAAATATTGAATTAAATCCAAAAAAGCATATTTAAAAATTCACACCGATGCAGCTGAATTATAACCAAAATGATGAGATGATTAGCATCGTTACACACAGGGAACAACGCTGCACAACTCCCCAGCTTCACCACAAAAAACACACTTTTGTCTGTCCCGGAGTGTTGGAAGGACAACTCATTTGCTTTTGTTCTACTGAACACGTTTGGGTTTAATGTCAAAATGATGGACGTCAGAAGAATCTTCTGAATCAGAATTTGATTCTCTTTATTGTCATGTGACAGGAAGAGCATAAGGAGCCTTTTCAAGTGTGATAACAATGAAAGTAAAAATATTCACATAAAGAAAAACACAAAAACATTTGAATTTTTCATTTGGTGGCATTTTTACCATGATACACGACAGAGGAGACAGCAGTTTTTGCACGGTCTCAATCAAATGCGATGTCCCGAGGACAAACCATGAGCACAGACGGAGGTGGAGGTTTTTTTATCATTGAGCTGCAAACAGCAAAAACATGTAAGTACAGCGAGACGCACCAACTGCTGGTTCATTGAATTAACACCCATTAATTATTAATCAATCAGTATCATCACCAACAACAACCACTGACAAGGCGAGTCAGTGTGACACACACAACCGCTGTTATCAGGCGGTAGAATAAGCTGGAATCCGTCACGGTGACACTCACATAAACACACGGTGACAGCGTGCAGGTTTCTAATGTGCAAACTCACAGAGGGACAAAAGAACCTGACAACGAGCATCACGGGAAACTGAAGGACAAGTACATCGGCACTTTTTCACCGCCGATGGTAATAGCAGCGTTCCCGCCATGGTTCCTCTCAAAAACGCAGCGCCGCGTGATTTAACAGACTGGAGCACAATGGAAGTGAAGATTTTAAAAGAGTGAAAGGCCTGAGCTAAAAATAACAGGGGAGCAGAACCGGTGCAGGCACCACCACAGAGAATCCTGAAAGGAGAGTTTGATCAGCAGTTCCACGCCGATGACGGCTCAGACGTGCAGGACTGCGGATCCAAAACACGTGAACCTTTGTGCCGCTTGGCTAACGGCCTGGATGGTCACGGACAGGCGGCGTGCGGGAACGTTATTCAAGCCACGCGCAGTTTACCCGTTTACTGTTCGGAGCGGCTTCAACGACTGCAGCTTCAGCTCTGAAGGCGGTTTTCTAATTACTCATGAAGGAAAAGAATGTGCGGCAAACTGAGCCAATATTAATATTTACCAATTTATTTATTTCCGTGAGAGCTCTCTGTACCACTGATTATACAAGTTCATTTTTAGGGTCAGCGCTCTGGGAATTTAGGCGTGATGTCACTCTGTCTTACTTGTAGGTCACTATGGATAAAAGATTTGGCCAAATAACTAAAGGGGTTTCAATATTTTATACCATCACTGAAACCTCGGGGCTCGTTTGTGAGGTTTGTGAACATAGTCAGGGTTAAAGTGAATCATTCCTGCCTTGATTTCAGCTTTTACTGCCTTTGTTTTACTTTGCCTAATCAACTTTTAACGTGCTGATTTATTGTCAGACACATTTTCAATTGTCTTTTTAACGTTTGGGCAGAGGGACGAGAGCAGGTCATCTCATGTCAAAGGGCTGAATCCAAGTGAGGTCATGTGACTCAGGTCCACAACTCTGCCCAAAGCTAAGTCACCTATAAAGGCAATTTTATGATGGAAGGAGGAAAAAAAAAGTCCTTTTCTGCAATTTTTATTAGCTCCCAATGTTTTATTGCAAAATCAGCGAAAACATTGCAACTTCCACTGATTTTTAAAGACTTGAAATCGACACTTCTTAAGCCCCGACAGTCTGCCAGAAAACGTCATGGACAGACTTTCAAATGACTTTAAGTTCTGCATGGGCGTCAGATATGGTGGATTTTTTTATCATTTAAAAAAAACAACATTCCATTAAATGAAAATAAATCAGCTGTAAATATGGTGAATCAGTCGCTTGGACCGAGTCTCGTGCTCAGTAAATTAAGTGCCATCAAGTCCAACTACTTTTCACGATTGAATTTAAATGCTGAGCTGTTACGATATCAATACCTCATAATTTCCTGTGTCTAATCATTAAAAGAAATGCTTCTAAAGCTCAAGGTTTGCAGTTTCTCATTTATTTGCTGATATGACGTGTGTAACTGTCCTGAAGCTGAACCGACCTTCATGCCTTGGGCACAGCGTCGATCGCTGATCCTGATCGTCCGACCTGAAATAATGTCCTGCCTCAGGCCGAGCTAACAACCATCTGTGAAACAGGTGCTGACAAAGCAAACGGCGAACGCAGTCAGTCTGCGGTGAAACGACACGAGAGTCGTGCTCTGCCATCGCGCCAGCCTCGTCCTCTTCGTATGGTCCTGCAGTGATGATGCAGAGGTCCCTGACTGAACCTCATCAGGCACAGGTGAGGTTCAGAGGCACGTTAGGTGAGGTGAGCGTCTACCAACACACACAGCCGCCGGCGAAGGGCCAGTGTGGTTTTGTTTGGGAACGCGGCCAACCTGAGATCACAGGCAACGTATTGGGACTCAGCCAGCACAGGTTTGCCAGAAAAGTGTGACCCGTTTGATAAAGCCCAACAAAACTGGCTGGTGGCTGCTGATAAAGAAAAGCAAACTCAGAAAGATAACGGGAAAAAATGGTGAACGTGAACTCCACCTTCACACCCGGTGCAACTAAGGCACATTAAAGCTATTGTTATTTTTAAGCAGAGCATCGTCTGCAGCCTCCCTCCCCCTCGGCTGATGCTGACATGTCGTGGTGTGCCGAGGCGACGCTGGGAGGAGAGTTGGGGTCTGCAGCACGTGCGCAGGGTCTCCCTTCCTCTCTGATTGCCAGGCGGGTCGAGCTGCAGCCCTCAGTGCGAGCCGTGCTGCGTCCTCACTGAGGCCTTAGCACCGGCTGCAGCACGTCAGTCAAACCCCCTGTTGCCAAGGTGATTTTGTTTTAGGCGACCTGACCATTTCAGCCTGTACGAACGGCAGCGCGGTTAAGTGTTCGTGGATGGAAACAGCTGAGTGTAGTCCAACAGCAGCCGTACAACCAGAGATGTTCACCGTCCAGGAAAAGAACCAGCAAACCTGAGTTCTCCTGTTTCCCATTCATTCTTTTATTTTTAAAAGGAGCTTTCAGATGTTTTTTTCAGACCTGCAGCCTGAAAACATTATTATCTGGGGCTTAATGAGCAGTGGTCACAAACGTGGCATTAAACACAATGTGACTCTGCTGCCGACTGTGTCACTGTGCGTTTCCAGCACTGATCCCAGGTCCCAGCAACAAAACCACGTTGAAGTCTATGTCTGTGTAAAAAATACTTCGTATAGTTAATTTTATCTTGTGGAAACGATTGGACTTCACAAATGTCCATGTTTGTCCTAAAACTACAGTCAGACTCCAACACAATCCTTGAAGAATCCAAACCCGTGGACAAGTCCAATAACAAATAACTGAATTACAATAAGGGACAATTCTGTACGTTCAGGGCTGAAACGGCGTCACTGGGCACCTGTTTGTACTAGAGTGCAGACATGTTGTTATTGACCAGAGAACTGTAATCACAAATCTTCATATCCACAAACCTCCTCATATTGTACCTTACCTGAATACAAGGCTTTATGTATGTACCCAGGCTCGTCCAATAATTATCATTAGGGACCCACTAGATTCTAGGTTGGGACACGGGACAGACATGGACTCTGAGGGTCGCCCTACTGTATTTCTGAGTGTATCACATCCAGCTTCAGTCTTGTTCATAGTGACATTGAGTGGTCACTGTCCACTTAATGTCGCAGCCTTTTTAACATCCCTCGGATTAAAGCTTTACATTCGCATCTGTCTTTACCTCAGGACAGGAACCAATCATGACGAGTAAGAACACGGGGAAGGATCAAACCATGTACAACCTGCACACGGACGAACATCTGACTACAGCAACAAACAAATCACACGACGACTGGGCGCCAGGAGGGAATTCGTGTGTCGCAAAGGGTCAAAGGTCAAGCACGCCGACACTACCCGTCAGTCCATGGCTGACATGTCCTGTGACTCTGGACAGCTTCGCTACATACTCAAACCCAATCTGACATCTCGAGAGCCGTTCTCACGTCGCAGGGAAACAAGACTCGACTTGTTTGTTTGCATCGAGCTGCAGCTTTAGATAAAAAAAGATTTGCAGCAAGAAGTTCTAAGACTTGGCAGCAGGCGAGGAGGGAACAACGAGGTAAAAGGCGGAGGAGGAGAAGGATGAGTAGCAAAGATGCAGGTGAAGCGAAAGTAAAAACGGTTCAGGAAAAAGGACGAAGGAACGAGGAGGGAATAAAAGAGTGACAGAAGTAAAAAGGTTAAAAAGTAAAAACGAAACATCAAAAAACAGAGGATGAAAGGATCCGAACAAAATATTTCAGGAAGGAGGAAGATAATTGAGAAACAGAGGAAACAAAAACTGAAGGACGAAGGGAAGATTCGGGTGGACAGAAAAAGAAATAAAACTGAGAAAAAACAGCTACAGCTGCACGAGGAGAAGAGAGATGAAACAAGAAGATGAAGAAACAAGAAGAGTCTGGAGAATCTGAGAGGAGTATGAACATGGCCAGGAGGAAGAGGAGGATGAAGAGTCATTTTATGTCCAATCAGAAACCAAATCTACAACGTGAGGCTTCCAGCCACGTAACAATTTGGTTCACGCTCTCAGATTCGGTCGCGTGTCATCGTTCCACCGCCTCTCTGCTGCGAGTCTTTGCCATCTAATAAAAACCACGTTTCTCCTGGTGGGATCACACACACACACACACACACACACACACACACACACACACACACACACACACGCTTCTGACCTTTGGTGGTTTCGTCTTCAATGGGCTGCTTGAAGAGGGTGATGTCCTTAAAAGTGCAGAGGAACAAAACCACCTTGTCGTTCTCGTTCCTGATGGGAGCCACCTGCATGTAGAACCACACTGGACTTCCTGTAAAGAAAGAAATCACCTAAATGTTGTTTGCATGTGTTTGCTGAAAAAAAACCCCACCAACATTTAGATTTTTTGAAAATCCATTTAATGGAATCGCTGTAAACAGCAAATTCCTTCCTGTGGTGAAAATGAGAAAATTCAACTTTAGCGTCAAGTCGATAAGACTCGAGTGTTCGGGCAGACCAGCCTACATGTTCCCGTTTCTCCAACAAATAGGAAAATGAATCCCCTGGGTTGTTAACTGTACCAGTGAATATTCCCGTCAGTGACAAACTGCACAAACTGCCAGAGCTGCATCACCAGTATTTGTTCATGAAGCCAAAAGGCTGTAAAGACTAAACCCGCTGAAACGTGTCGTCTGTGACGCTTTGCTCCAATTGTTTGAGTGGCTGCTGTGTTCAGAGGGAAAATGAGCCAATTCCACAGACTAAATAAGGAGGTTTGAAAAGAATCCGCTCTGCTACGCTCTGTTACGCTCTGCTACGCTCAGTCAATGCGGTTCTAACTTTTCCCGGAATGTCTCACACACACAGAAGCTCCTCCGAGCTTGTGACGGCTGCACGTTTAGGATCACTGTCCTGCTCGGAGTCCAGAGCTTTGATGGGTTTGGCTGAATCTGAAAACACAGAATCCCCCCCAACACACACACACACACACACACACACACACACACACACACACACACACACACACACACACACACACACACACACACACACACACACACACACACACACACTGTACATCTGCATTCATCTTGTTGCTTTTTCCCGCAGTGAAAAGATCGATAAGCGCCAGCTCGACAGCCCGAGCCACAACCGAAGCAGCACCGTGTTGGACAGATGAGGAGGTGCTTTGGGTCAGGAGCTCTGTGTTATCAAACCTAAACCTGGGACAACAGGAGTTTGGAATTCAACAACCTCCACGTGGAAAGCAAGGGGGAGGTAGACTGACCCGGCAATAAACTTTCTTTATAAAACAATCCAGCTCTATCCTCCCCAGGACCAGATAACACCAAAAAGAACTGAGTAAAACAAACAAACCACATCTGGCTTAAAGCCCCAAATTGACACTCATGCCATTAGCATAAATTTTGCCATGAGTCTTTTCATCTACCAGACCCAAGACTGTCTCCTAACTCACTTGCAAATGACGTTCTTATCGAGATGGTACCAGCTCTCTGGAAAGGAATTTGCAAAACAACCATAAAACTTGAGGTGTGAAACTACTGAGACAGAAAGACTTTGTTTAAACTCAAACCCCAAAACAGGGACAAATCATCTATCAAGCTTCATAGAACTCACACCAATGTGTTCAGAAGCAAATTTGGAACAATCTGACATGATACCGTCCTTTCTACGACGACGAAAATGACGGAGTTATAAAATAAACATTTTAATTCAGAATGACGTGAAAGAGTAACACGGCACAACATTGCCACCCTTGGGTGGAAATTATAAATGCATCCCGAAGATATTCGTCTATAGAAAGAAACAAAACTGCATTAATTTGTTGTCTGAAAGTTAAAACACAATGTCATATTCTTCTGTTAATTCTGTATATTACACATACACGTTACATGTTCATGCACACTCTTAGTTATGTAAATGTAAGCATTATCCTGTTATATTAATCCGCTGCGATGTCCAGATAATGCGTGAATGACTTTCTAATTGTTGTTGTGTGTTCTGACTGTGTATTAATATGTATTAGACAAAGCTAACTTTCCATGTAATAATCATTGGATTCCGTCTATTTGCCTAAATCAGGACTCTCACATGTATGTTGAAATGCGACATTGAATATTACACGCAGTAATCAAGTTGTTTAAGCATTTTAACCTCCACAGTATAACAATTGTAAGAAGATGCTTTTATTTTAGAGTATGAGATTTTGGGCTTGATGAAAAGAGAAATCTATATTTGACTTTGTGTGATTCGAACCAAACAAAGATTTCATTTGATCTAGGAGGAGGGACTCGCTCTCCCCTCCGCGGAAATTTAAATTTAGCAGCAACGCCTCATAGTCTGGGCGACGCCCCAACAATATAAATAAAGTTAAAATTCCTTTGTTAGAAGTGCGGAGAAGTTCCAAGAAGCTCCAAGAAGTTTGAGGAGAGGAGTTCCACTTCGAGCTCCATCCTCAAGAAGAAATGTGCCTCAGTTAAGAAAGCTTAGCTGAAGTTGTTCAAATTACTTTTATCGTCAATTCTCTCGTTTGTAACTTTTCAACTATTTTTAAAGCGCGCACGTCTTTGCTGCCTATTTTTGTATTAGTTATTGTGACGATTGGAACTCCAAACCAAACTTCCATTTTTGTAACTAGAAAATCCGTCAAAGTTAGTCCAGACCGAGCCGAGATTTTTATTGAATAGCCATATTTTTATCAACCAGTTTTTGTTGAATTATTTCAATTCAACATTTCGCTCCATTCGGACCGGACAACCAGCGCCTCTGCAAGTCGGTTCAGCCACCAGCCGAACCAGACCACGTTACTGGAGCCTGCCATCTGACCAGGTGAACGCTCCTGTGGGCCGGAGAAATCTTTGCAGCCACAGCGGATCCTCGCTCTGATAGCTCGCCTGTTAACAGACCCGAGACGGTCCGTCCTGCTCTACAAAAGAACCGGTACCGATTGACTGCTAACCTGGCAGAACAACCTCCAGCGGCTCCCAGGCCAAGTACAAATATCTCTCTCTATTCTATGAAAATGGCTGGTGTCCGTAAAGCCAATAAACCATTGGAGCCTTTATGAAGTTTCTTTGTAGAGTTTCTAAAATATAATTTCCGTTACTTAGAGGTAAATAGTGACTCGAATCCTTTCCTCTAGCCCAAATTCATCACACGCATACCTGCACAATTCATCTGTTTACTTAGAATTGGTTGTTTCATGTTTTGTTCTCTATTCGTTGATTCCATTTATTCCATATATCCATATACGTACCCATACTTCAATATTCTCAGTAGTTGTAGGTTAATAAATAATTAAAACTGGTTCTGAGTTTGTCTTTCTTCAGTTAAGCAGACAGAAGTCACTGGAATGAAAAGAACTCATAACAAGAGACTGATCTTTGGGTTAAATTGTTGTTACTTCATTCTATTTGTCACTTTGGACCATCAACGGTTCAGGTAATATAATAATTCATAGCGTGATTCGGCTCAACGAATCTGGTGCCCCTAAATTCGAGGAAATTAATATTTTATATTAATATCAAATCACCCAAATATACGAGTTCTGCTACATAATGGTGCCCGGCGCGTGAGGCCGATTCAAACTTTTGTCTGTCTATCTGAAGAAATTACGAACATGTTGCATCTGCATCATCTCGGCTACTCGTACATTCCTTATTGTCTGACTAAACATTGATCTGAGGTTTGGCTTGTTTAATTGTGTAACGATTGCCTATAGGCATGATTTAATGTTTGAGAGTTGATGAAAATAATTTCCGCTCCGCCGCGGGCGCTCATTCAGCCGACAAAGGCGAACGAGACTGTTTAAACTTCTGCTAAACGGAAGTGAAGTAATGATTGAAGCTCTGTGTTGTTCGAACAGGAAGTGGTGAAAGTGTTAGTGCATGCAAACTTGTGAATAAGCGTCGCCGCACGCTTGTGAAATTAAAGGCCTGTTGGTGGGTTTACGGTTGCTGCGTGTCCCAGGACTGTTAGACCGCGCCCTGAATGAAGTGAATTCTCTGCGTGTCCCAGTTAATTCACCGCTGATTCAGACCTTCTCTTTAGCTTGTCAGCTTAGCTACCTGGCTGCTATAAACTGCTTTTAAGTAGGAGAAGTGTGACTTATATGCGCATCTGTGAGTCAGAGAGACTCTGTTGAGAACCGGTTGAGTTAATGAGATAAACCTTCGTGAGTTACCCAGAGTGTAACGCCTGGTGAAAAGAATTAACTTTGAAAAGAAATTGCAAAAAAAAAAAAAAAAAAAAAGTTGCAATACTGCTGTTTGTGACTTTTGTGAGGCCGCCGAGCCGAACACAACCGCCGCGTTGTGTGAAATTAATGTATAAAAGCGAAGCGCTCTGACCGCTGGCGGACAGACGACTGAGCTGTGTTTGTCTTACTGTTGGGGTCTCCCAAGGGGCGTTCCCAAATAAATCGTCACTGCTGACGTAAATACCTACGGCGCCTCCCAGTCGGGGACTCCCCCTGTCGCCCTTAAGGGAAATAAAGTCCCTTTAGCTTCCCTTGTGGTTGTTAAGCGAAATAAATTCCTTTTTCTCCCCCCTGTCGGTTCTTGAGCGAACTGAAATTCCCTTCTTTTTGCTCCCCTATTGTCCTAAAAGAGAATTAAATCCTTTTTGCTCCCTTTTCGCCATCCAGTGGCCGATTTGATTAACTGAGTTTGAAGGCAAAAGGTTTCTCTGCAAACTGAGCCCCAGTTGGCATTAGAAATAGAATGCAAATAGCATTGATTGTCCTTTAAACAACTTACTTGTGAATAGATCATTTATTTTACTTACCTTAATTTGAGTTAGTCACATACTACACAACTTTGTTGAATAATTGTTTGAAAAAAAAAATGTTCAGAATACTTTAGGCACTTACTGAATTTGATATTGTATTGTGAATGCTCTGAGATCTCAATTTAATCTGATTGTGCCTACAGAAGTTGTTGCTTTCTTGTATTATTGCTCTTATATATAGCTATAGCTATTTTTTTTTTTTACTCCTTCTTATTATTGTTCATACATGTGTTGCATCTAAATTTATATTCTTTGTACAACATTAAAGAATTTTTTTTAATAATAAAATAAAATAAAATAAATATTTTTTTTTTCTAGTTAACAAAGGATTTTTTTTTATTTGTGTTAACTACTCACCTGCAGTGTGTACTGTCACAAGAGTGTCACACTAGATAAAATAAGGTGAATCAAGGTTAATGTCCTTGGTCTTTTTTTTTTATTTTGACTGAAACAACTTTTAGGGGTCTTTGATTAAACTTACCTAAAGATAAGAGTTAACAGCTAATTATTGAGAAGAGAAAAATTATTGAACTGCCAACCAAACTCAGTAACCAAAACACTGACGATATGGATCAGCTAACTGAGTCCCATAAAATGAGCACAACTGCTTCAACTGAATCTAGTCAGGAGGAAATCCTTGTCACTAGTGAAGCAGCTTTGAAAGAACTGACTCAAGATTTTCTTCCTGGATACACGGAGCAAATCCATGGATCCACATTGATTGGTCTTGAAGCTATTATGTCGGACCTCAATGCCGATGCTTTCAACCAGTCACTTGAAGACAAAGATAAACTGAAAATGCTGGGACGCATGGCCATTGTCATGGCTGCTCAATTGAAACGAACTCATCATTTGTTAGAACATGCTTATGACAGATGTAATGTCCGCAAACAACAGCTTCAACAGCTGCAAGGTGAAAATAAACTCCTTGAACACCACTCTGAACTGTCCAAGAAAGCAATGGCTGATTCTGCTAAAGAGAAAGAAGAATTAGAAAAAACAAATTATACACTAAAACAATCACTCCTACATTGCAAACGGGAGCTAGCAATGACTCGAAACCAACATGACAAAGCACTAACGTCGCTTTGCCAAACCACAGAGGAGATAGAGGATCTCAAAACTAAAAACAAAATACTTAACAGATATCTTGCTGATGACCAGCAAATAATTCAACAACTCCAAGAACAAAAGCAAAGAGTATTGATAAATATTCAAAGAGAACTTGACTACTCTTTTGAAAAAGAGGGGAGGAGGCATGCTTCCCACGATTCATCTTACCAGGAAATAAGAAAAGAAGACTCATCATCCAGAGAGATTAAGAAGGAGTTTTCACCTGCACTCCTTCCACACATCCCACCTGAGTCCTTGAGAGGTCAACACACGCCCCGAAGCGTATCTCCAGTGGCCACAAATGCAGTGCCACCTGCCTTCCCAGTTCACCACCCATCACAACGTCCCTCTGACAAGGACTTGAATAGAATTGCCCACAACATCGAACGCTTTCAACCTAGTCCTGGTGGTTCTTATGATACAACTGGCTACTTGAAAGACATCAGCTTCTACCTGCAAAGGTATCCACAGGCCACCACGACTGATAAGATATATCTTATCAAAATAACCTCTAGCCGTGAGGTCAGCAATTTCATTGAACGGCAACCGCGTGCAGTCAGAGATGACTATGAGTTACTATGCCAAGCTCTGGAGCAGGAGTACAGTGATCCTGTTTCCCAAACTGGGCTAGACGCTGCCATGAATGTTAAACAAGGCCGCCATGAATGCCCACAGGTATATTACCGCCGCCTTCTTCGAGCCTACTTGGCTCCAAAATGAACCATGGATGGAGGAAGACTTGAACTTCAAAACCCTCTTTATCAAAAACCTCCATCCTGCCACTAGCACTCATCTTGGCATCGCAGCAAATCCACGCAACTCCACCAGCCAACACCTACGTGAACTGGCTTCACTGGGATTTGCAAAGCACCAGGAAGCTCACCCGAAAAACCTGATGCTAGCACAGTGCTAACCATTGACACCAAACACTTACCTTTGACATTAGAAGGAACCTCTTGTGGTGAAACAAATAAGACTGAAAGAACTTCCTTGAAATCAAATCACTCTCGAGATGTCCGTGAACCATCTAGGTTTCATAGAATCAACCAGCAGCATGATCATTCCAAGTCTTCTTGGCCTGATAAAAGGCAAAATTATATAGGGTACAAAAGAAATCGCCCATTCTCAGCTTCTTCCCAGAACCAACCTACACCTCAGCACCGAAACGACTTCAAGGTGCAAAAGGGGGGTCCAGATGAAAGATCACAGCCGCAGAGGAGCTACCCTCGACATCACCGAACTCCAGGTTTTTCTCGACGTGATTCTTTTACCAAAAGTAACAGAAACTCTTACTTTGACAAAAATGCATCACCTGAATGTCAGCTTGACACTACGGGTCTTAACAGAGATGAAATTAAGACCCTCAAACTCTTTGCCCAAATCCTCCGTGAAAAAAAAAAAAAAGATAAAAAGGCCAGCGTTCTCTCAGTAACAGCACTGCAGCCTAATACTCGACCAGATCTGGTCAATAAAGAAGAATCTTGCTCAACTTCTGTAGGATCTGAGCCAATTTCACTTTTTAGTCCAGAACCTTCTGCCCACATAACACATGTGGATGAGAAATCAAAATCTTCCAGCACAGTCTTGATGGTTCAACTGGACTCTAACGAGTCCCCTTATAATGAGAAATCACCCATTCAAGGTGAAGCACCCGTCCGACAATTCCTTGGTAACCTCACTGAAAAGGGGGTTACACGAAAGCCTTATTTGGTAGTGACGCTGGAAAACACAGTAAGACATGAAGCTCTCCTTGACACAGCCGCAGACATCACTTTGATGTCTATTACATTGTTTAACAAACTGAAAACAATAATGCATCAGAAAGGCAAAGATCTTAAACTACATCCATGCTCTTTACACATTCAACCCTACACACCTACAGGGACCACTCTTTCACATATGGCTTCGATCCATTGGTCTATTGGACCAATGAAACTGGTCCACCCAGTCTATGTGTCCCCGCTTGAAAACGTCCCCCTACTGATAGGCAAGGACCTAATTAACCGCTTGGAACCAGTAATTGACTTCAAGCATTGCCAGATATGGGCACAGGCCATAACCCTTTGCCCTTTCTCCATCAACAGCTTGTAATGGCGGATACATTGGCCAACAACAGCGCCACCCCGGGCACACACCGAACATTTCTTGCCCACCCTCCCGCCCATGGCATTTCTGCCATGCCTCATGCTCAATCAGCGATGGCTACTCCTGCCTCTGCCACCATGACACCTTTCTTCACTGAGCATGACCTGCTTTCTCTCAATCTTTGGATCCAGCCATTCGGACTATGATCTGCACCTGTCTGCACCTTTGACTCACCCTATTTTGGATTCTGACCTTGATTCTGTCCCTGACTTGAATGGCCTTTACTACAATCGCAAATCCCTGCGCATTGTCAAGGGCCTTCTCATGTATGTCTCCGAAACCCTCACTTCTCCTTTGGTCGTGGTGCCTCGTAGCCAAAGGGGGTAATAATCGCACAGGCCCATGAAACTTCATGCGCAGAACACAGAGGAGTAAAAGCTACATACAATGCACTCCAAAAAGTTGCTTACTGGCCACAAATGAGGAGAGACGTCGCAAACCATGTCAGAAACTGTTTGGTTTGTCGCCAATTTCGCCAGTACATCCAGTCCACCGAGACCCTCTACAGGTATCTCCTCCTCTTGGTCTCGCGACAGCAAATACTACACATCAGTACAGGGCTGATGTGAACAAACATCCTGAAACCACTTTCGCTTTTGCCCAGAAACACTTGGACAAAGGTGTGGAAGGCCGTAAAACCTTCTATGATCACAAAGCTTCCTACCAAAATTTCCAGGTGGGGATAAAGTGTGGTACTGCATCTCTGCCCTACCAACCTGGAAAAGAAATGCAAAACCAGAGAAGCTCAGCAGGAAGCTTCGCCCACATTGGTCAGGCCCATGCCTGATCACAGACAAACTTTCACCTGTGACCTACCAAATAAAAATCAGCGAAAGTCAGTTGGAACCTACATTTAAATGGGTTCACCAGAATCAGATTAAGCTGCACAAACCCTCCATGGGACTTGTTGAGCACAAATCTAGCCCAAACCACTAAAATTAAAACCCAGCTTGAGGTATGATCACCAACGAATGGAAGCCTCATTTAGCCTGAGTTTCCCTTAGATTAAAATTTACTATATGAAACAAAACTAAAATCTTATAGCCAAACATAACTTGTTTTTTTTCTATTTTGCCTTTCCATATTTTTACTAGTGGGGGACACGCAGATAATCCGCTGAAACTAGTTACTATTAAGAATAATTGTTACGACCACTTTGCAAACAAATCCTAATAATTTGCAACTATCCTCAACTGAGATGATCTGACACTTTGACATTTTCGCTCTGAACAACATGAGAGCAATGTTGAAATTTTTGACTTCATTAAACATATAGTAAACAACTTGATGAAAGTGCCCTCACCAGAATCCAGTATGAAGGTACTCAAACCATTGACGTAACGCCCGTTGAGAATGTGTTAAAAGAAATCGTCTCATAAGACCAAAGTCCAATGTGTGTGGTCTTTCTCCAACAGACATTGTTTTAGTTGCTAGGTTAATTGCTGATGTTTGAAATGTCTTACCTCTGCCTCTGTCATACCAAAACAATTTGCAATCTGAAATCAATGGATGCACTAATAGATTGGAAAGAATACTTAGGAGGAAGTGTACCACGAGAGACGAGGAAGGTGAAGATGCAACTGAACCAGCTTCTGTAAGATTCATAGAAATAGAATAATTGAACTCCTTTATATTTTAGAAAGCGCACCGTATTAAGTAAATTCACTGAATTACGATATTACTTAGTAATAGATTAGTTCTTTTGAGATTTTGTTGACTTATAAACTTTTCCTTCTTTAGTAAATTGAAAGGTTGTCATATAACTACAGTTAATCTAGAATGTTTTAACAATTTGAAATTCACACTTTGTTATGATAACTTAATCAACAACACATAGTTATAAGATATACATAATTCTTTTGTTTTGACAAGTGATTAGACGAGACACCAGTCTTTTCATGAAATGAGAGTGTTCTACAGGTTCCTGCCCACCTCGTCATGGATGCTTGGATGTAGTTCACGATGACTCTCCATCTGCGTGGGACCCACGTGAACTAGTGGGGGATATGTAGCATCCATTTCTGTGTTATCAAACCTAAACCTGGGACAACAGGAGTTTGGAATTCAACCTCCACGTGGAAAGCAAGGGGGAGGTAGACTGACCCGGCAATAAACTTTCTTTATAAAACAATCCAGCTCTATCCTCCCCAGGACCAGATAACACCAAAAAGAACTGAGTAAAACAAACAAACCACATCTGGCTTAAAGCCCCAAATTGACACTCATGCCATTAGCATAAATTTTGCCATGAGTCTTTTCATCTACCAGACCCAAGACTGTCTCCTAACTCACCCACAAATGACGTTCTTATCGAGATGGTACCAGCTCTCTGGAAAGGAATTTGCAAAACAACCATAAAACTTGAGGTGTAAAACTACTTAGACAGAAAGACTTTGTTTGAACTCAAACCCCAAAACAGGGACAAATCATCTATCAAGCTTCATAAAACTCACACCAATGTGTTCAGAAGCAAATTTGGAACAATCTGACATGATACCGTCCTTTCTACGACGAGAAATGACGGAGTTATAAAATAAACATTTTAATTCAGAATGACGTGAAAGAGTAACACGGCACAACATTGCCACCCTTGGGTGGAAATTATAAATGCATCCCGAAGATATTCGTCTATAGAAAGAAACAAACTGCATTAATTTGTTGTCTGAAAGTTAAAACACAATGTCATATTCTTCTGTTAATTCTGTATATTACACATACATGTTACATGTTCATGCACACCTTAGTTATGTAAATGTAAGCATTATCCTGTTATATTAATCCGCTGCGATGTCCAGATAATGCGTGAATGACTTTCTAATTGTTGTTGTGTGTTCTGACTGTGTATTAATATGTATTAGACAAAGCTAACTTTCCATGTAATAATCATTGGATTCCGTCTATTTGCCTAAATCAGGACTCTCACATGTATGTTGAAATGCGACATTGAATATTACACGCAGTAATCAAGTTGTTTAAGCATTTTAACCTCCACAGTATAACAATTGTAAGAAGTTGCTTTATTTTAGAGTATGAGATTTTGGGCTTGATGAAAAGGGAAATCTATATTTGATTTCGTGTGATTCAACCAAACAAAGATTTCATTTGATCTAGGAGGAGGGACTCGCTCTCCCCTCCGCGGGAAATTTAAATTTAGCAGCAACGCCTCATAGTCTGGGCGACGCCCCAACAATATAAATAAAGTTAAAGTTCCTTTGTTCCGAGGTTCCAAAAGGTTCCAAGAAGCTCCAAGAAGTTCGAGGAGAGGAGTTCCACTTCGAGCTCCATCCTCAAGAAGAAATGTGCCTCAGTTAAGAAAGCTTAGCTGAAGTTGTTCAAATTACTTTTATCGTCAATTCTCTCGTTTGTAACTTTTCAACTATTTTTAAAGCGCGCACGTCTTTGCTGCCTATTTTTGTATTAGTTATTGTGACGATTGGAACTCCAAACCAAACTTCCATTTTTGTAACTAGAAAATCCGTCAAAGTTAGTCCAGACCGAGCCCGAGATTTTTATTGAATAGCCATAATTTTATCAACCAGTTTTTGTTGAATTATTTCAATTCAACATTTCGCTCCATTCGGACCGGACAACCAGCGCCTCTGCAAGTCGGTTCAGCCACCAGCCGAACCAGACCACGTTACTGGAGCCTGCCATCTGACCAGGTGAACGCTCCTGTGGGCCGGAGAAATCTTTGCAGCCACAGCGGATCCTCGCTCTGATAGCTCGCCTGTTAACAGACCCGAGACGGTCCGTCCTGCTCTACAAAAGAACCGGTACCGATTGACTGCTAACCTGGCAGAACAACCTCCAGCGGCTCCCAGGCCAAGTACCAATATCTCTCTCTATTCTATGAAAATGGCTGGTGTCCGTAAAGCCAATAAACCATTGGAGCCTTTATGAAGTTTCTTTGTAGAGTTTCTAAAATATAATTTCCGTTACTTAGAGGTAAATAGTGACTCGAATCCTTTCCTCTAGCCCAAATTCATCACACGCATACCTGCACAATTCATCTGTTTACTTAGAATTGGTTGTTTCATGTTTTGTTCTCTATTCGTTGATTCCATTTATTCCATATATCCATATACGTACCCATACTTCAATATTCTCAGTAGTTGTAGGTTAATAAATAATTAAAACTGGTTCTGAGTTTGTCTTTCTTCAGTTAAGCAGACAGAAGTCACTGGAATGAAAAGAACTCATAACAAGAGACTGATCTTTGGGTTAAATTGTTGTTACTTAATTCTATTTGTCACTTTGGACCATCAACGGTTCAGGTAATATAATAATTCATAGCGTGATTCGGCTCAACGAATCTGGTGCCCCTAAATTCGAGGAAATTAATATTTTATATTAATATCAAATCACCCAAATATACGAGTTCTGCTACAACTTCTGCTAAACGGAAGTGAAGTAATGATTGAAGCTCTGTGTTGTTCGAACAGGAAGTGGTGAAAGTGTTAGTGCATGCAAACTTGTGAATAAGCGTCGCCGCACGCTTGTGAAATTAAAGGCCTGTTGGTGGGTTTACGGTTGCTGCGTGTCCCAGGACTGTTAGACCGCGCCCTGAATGAAGTGAATTCTCTGCGTGTCCCAGTTAATTCACCGCTGATTCAGACCTTCTCTTTAGCTTGTCAGCTTAGCTACCTGGCTGCTATAAACTGCTTTTAAGTAGGAGAAGTGTGACTTATATGCGCATCTGTGAGTCAGAGAGACTCTGTTGAGAACCGGTTGAGTTAATGAGATAAACCTTCGTGAGTTACCCAGAGTGTAACGCCTGGTGAAAAGAATTAACCTTGAAAAGAAATTGCAAAAAAAAAAAAAAAAAAAAAAAAAAAAAAAGTTGCAATACTGCTGTTTGTGACTTTTGTGAGGCCGCCGAGCCGAACACAACCGCCGAGTTGTGTGAAATTAATGTATAAAAGCGAAGCGCTCTGACCGCTGGCGGACAGACGACTGAGCTGTTCTTGTCTTACTGTTGGGGTCTCCCAAGGGGCGTTCCCAAAAAAATCGTCACTGCTGACGTAAATACCTCGGCGCCTCCCAGTCGGGGACTCCCCTTTCCCCTTAAGGAAATAAAGTCCCTTTAGCTTCCCTTGTGGTTGTTAAGCGAAATAAATTCCTTTTTCTCCCCTGTCGGTTCTTGAGCGAACTGAAATTCCCTTCTTTTTGCTCCCTCTATTGTCCTAAAAGAGAATTAAATCCTTTTTGCTCCCTTTTCGCCATCCAGTGGCCGATTTGATTAACTGAGTTTGAAGGCGAAAGGTTTCTCTGCAAACTGAGCCCCAGTTGGCATTAGAAATAGAATGCAAATAGCATTGATTGTCCTTTAAACAACTTACTTGTGAATAGATCATTTATTTTACTTACCTTAATTTGATTAGTCACATACTACACAACAACTGTTGAATAATTGTTTGAAAAAAAATGTTCAGAATACTTTAGGCACTTACTGAATTTGATATTGTATTGTGAATGCTCTGAGATCTCAATTTAATCTG
Organism: Channa striata; assembly: GCA_033026295.1. Classification (NCBI taxonomy): domain Eukaryota; kingdom Metazoa; phylum Chordata; class Actinopteri; order Anabantiformes; family Channidae; genus Channa; species Channa striata. Next base: position 21,381,861 of record CM065183.1, read on the forward strand.
ATTGTGCCTACAGAAGTTGTTGCTTTCTTGTATTATTGCTCTTATATATAGCTATTGCTATTATTTTTTTTTCCTCCTTATTATTGCTCATACATGTGTTGCATCTAAATTTATATTCTTTGTACAGCATTAAACAAACAAAACAAATTATAATAATAATAAAATAAAATAAAATAAATAACTTTTTCTAGTTAACAAAGGACTGTTTTAATTTGTGTTAACTACTCACCGGCAGTGTGTACTGTCACAAGAGTGTCACACTAGATAAAATAAGGTGAATCAAGGTTGATGTCCTTGGTCTTTTTTTTTTATTTTGACTGAAACAACTTTTAGGGGTCTTTGATTAAACTTACCTAAAGATAAGAGTTAACAGCTAATTATTGAGAAGAGAAAAATTATTGAACTGCCAACCAAACTCAGTAATCAAAACACTGACGATATGGATCAGCTAACTGAGTCCCATAAAATGAACACAACTGCTTCAACTGAATCTAGTCAGGAGGAAATCCTTATCACTAGTGAAGCAGCTTTGAAAGAACTGACTCAAGATTTTCTTCCTGGATACACGGAGCAAATCCATGGATCCACATTGATTGGTCTTGAAGCTATTATGTCGGACCTCAATGCCGATGCTTTCAACCAGTCACTTGAAGACAAAGATAAACTGAAGATGCTGGGACGCATGGCCATTGTCATGGCTGCTCAATTGAAACGAACTCATCATTTGTTAGAACATGCTTATGACAGATGTAATGTCCAAAAACAACAGCTTCAACAGCTGCAAGGTGAAAATAAACTCCTTGAACACCACTCTGAACTGTCCAAGAAAGCAATGGCTGATTCTGCTAAAGAGAAAGAAGAATTAGAAAAACAAATTATACACTAAAACAATCCTCCTACATTGCAAACGGGAGCTAGCAATGACTGAAACCAACATGACAAAGCACTAACGTCGCTTTGCCAAACCACAGAGGAGATAGAGGATCTCAAAACTAAAAACAAAATACTTAACAGATATCTTGCTGATGACCAGCAAATAATTCAACAACTCCAAGAACAAAAGCAAAGAGTATTGATAAATATTCAAAGACAACTTGACTACTCTTTTGAAAAAGAGGGGAGGAGGCATGCTTCCCACGATTCATCTTACCAGGAAATAAGAAAAGAAGACTCATCATCCAGAGAGATTAAGAAGGAGTTTTCACCTGCACTCCTTCCACACATCCCACCTGAGTCCTTGAGAGGTCAACACACGCCCCGAAGCGTATCTCCAGTGGCCACAAATGCAGTGCCATCTGCCTTCCCAGTTCACCACCCATCACAACGTCCCTCTGACAAGGACTTGAATAGAATTGCCCACAACATCGAACGCTTTCAACCTAGTCCTGGTGGTTCTTATGATACAACTGGCTACTTGAAAGACATCAGCTTCTACCTGCAAAGGTATCCACAGGCCACCACGACTGATAAGATATATCTTATCAAAATAACCTCTAGCCGTGAGGTCAGCAATTTCATTGAACGGCAACCGCGTGCAGTCAGAGATGACTATGAGTTACTATGCCAAGCTCTGGAGCAGGAGTACAGTGATCCTGTTTCCCAAACTGGGCTAGACGCTGCCATGAATGTTAAACAAGGCCGCCATGAATGCCCACAGGTATATTACCGCCGCCTTCTTCGAGCCTACTTCGGCTCCAAAAATGAACCATGGATGGAGGAAGACTTGAACTTCAAAACCCTCTTTATCAAAAACCTCCATCCTGCCACTAGCACTCATCTTGGCATCGCAGCAAATCCACGCAACTCCACCAGCCAACACCTACGTGAACTGGCTTCACTGGGATTTGCAAAGCACCAGGAAGCTCACCCGAAAAACCCTGATGCTAGCACAGTGCTAACCATTGACACCAAACACTTACCTTTGACATTAGAAGGAACCTCTTGTGGTGAAACAAATAAGACTGAAAGAACTTCCTGAAATCAAATCACTCTCGAGATGTCCGTGAACCATCTAGGTTTCATAGAACCAACCAGCGGCATGATCATTCCAAGTCTTCTTGGCCTGATAAAAGGCAAAATTATATAGGGTACAAAAGAAATCGCCCATTCTCAGCTTCTTCCCAGAACCAACCTACACCTCAGCACCGAAACAGCTTTAAGGTGCAAAAGGGGGGTCCAGATGAAAGATCACAGCCGCAGAGGAGCTACCCTCAACGTCACCGAACTCCAGGTTTTTCTCGACGTGATTCTTTTACCAAAAGTAACAGAAACTCTTACTTTGACAAAAATGCATCACCTGAATGTCAGCTTGACACTACGGGTCTTAACAGAGATGAAATTAAGACCCTCAAACTCTTTGCCCAAATCCTCCGTGAGAAAAAAGATAAAAAGGCCAGCGTTCTCTCAGTAACAGCACTGCAGCCTAATACTCGACCAGATCTGGTCAATAAAGAAGAATATTGCTCAACTTCTGTAGGATCTGAGCCAACTTCACTTTTTAGTCCAGAACCTTCTGCCCACATAACACATGTGGATGAGAAATCAAAATCTTCCAGCACAGTCTTGATGGTTCAACTGGACTCTAACGAGTCCCCTGATAATGAGAAATCACCCATTCAAGGTGAAGCACCCGTCCGACAATTCCTTGGTAACCTAACTGAAAAGGGGGTTACACGAAAGCCTTATTTGGTAGTGACGCTGGAAAACACAGTAAGACATGAAGCTCTCCTTGACACAGCCGCAGACATCACTTTGATGTCTATTACATTGTTTAACAAACTGAAAACAATGATGCATCAGAAAGGCAAAGATCTTAAACTACATCCATGCTCTTTACACATTCAACCCTACACACCTACAGGGACCACTCTTTCACATATGGCTTCGATCCATTGGTCTATTGGACCAATGAAACTGGTCCACCCAGTCTATGTGTCCCCGCTTGAAAACGTCCCCTACTGATAGGCAAGGACCTAATTAACCGCTTGGAACCAGTAATTGACTTCAAGCATTGCCAGATATGGGCACAGGCCGTAACCCTTGCCCTTTCTCCATCAACAGCTTGTAATGGCGGATACATTGGCCAACAACAGCGCCACCCCGGGCACACACCGAACATTTCTTGCCCACCCTCCCGCCCATGGCATTTCTGCCATGCCTCATGCTCAATCAGCGATGGCTACTCCTGCCTCTGCCACCATGACACCTTTCTTCACTGAGCATGACCTGCTTTCTCTCAATATTTGGATCCAGCCATTCGACTATGATCCTGCACCTGTCTGCACCTTTGACTCACCCTATTTTGGATTCTGACCTTGATTCTGTCCCTGACTTGAATCACCTTTACTACAATCGCAAATCCCTGCGCATTGTCAAGGGCCTTCTCATGTATGTCTCCGAAACCCTCACTTCTCCTTTGGTCGTGGTGCCTCGTAGCCAAAGGGGGGTAATAATCGCACAGGCCCATGAAACTTCATGCGCAGAACACAGAGGAGTAAAAGCTACATACAATGCACTCCAAAAAGTTGCTTACTGGCCACAAATGAGGAGAGACGTCGCAAACCATGTCAGAAACTGTTTGGTTTGTCGCCAATTTCGGCCAGTACATCCAGTCCACCGAGACCCTCTACAGGTATCTCCTCCTCTTGGTCTCGCGACAGCAAATACTACACATCAGTACAGGGCTGATGTGAACAAACATCCTGAAACCACTTTCGCTTTTGCCCAGAAACACTTGGACAAAGGTGTGGAAGGCCGTAAAACCTTCTATGATCACAAAGCTTCCTACCAAAATTTCCAGGTGGGGATAAAGTGTGGTACTGCATCTCTGCCCAACCAACCTGGAAAAGAAATGCAAAACCAGAGAAGCTCAGCAGGAAGCTTCGCCCACATTGGTCAGGCCCATGCCTGATCACAGACAAACTTTCACCTGTGACCTACCAAATAAAAATCAGCGAAAGTCAGTGGGAACCTACATTTAAATGGGTTCACCAGAATCAGATTAAGCTGCACAAACCCTCCATGGGACTTGTTGAGCACAAATCTAGCCCAAACCACTAAAATTAAAACCCAGCTTGAGGTATGATCACCAACGAATGGAAGCCTCATTTAGCCTGAGTTTCCCTTAGATTAAAATTTACTATATGAAACAAAACTAAAATCTTATAGCCAAACATAACTTGTTTTTTTTCTATTTTGCCTTTCCATATTTTTACTAGTGGGGGACACGCAGACAATCCGCTGAAACTAGTTACTATCAAGAATAATTGTTACGACCACTTTGCAAACAAATCCTAATAATTTGCAACTATCCTCAACTGAAATGATCTGACACTTTGATCTTTTCAGTCTGAACAACATGAGAGCAATGTTGAAATTTTTGACTTCGTTATTAAACATATAGTAAACAACTTGATGAAAGTGCCCTCACCAGAATCCAGTATGAAGGTACTCAAACCATTGACGTAATGCCCGTTGAGAATGTGTTCAAAGAAATTGTCTCATAAGACCAGAGTCCAATGTGTGTGGTCTGTCTCCAACAGAAATTGTTTTAGTTGCTAAGTTAATTGCTGATGTTTGAAATGTCTTACCTCTGCCTCTGTCATACCAAAACAATTTGCAATCTGAAATCAATGGATGCACTAATAGATTGGAAAGAATACTTAGGAGGAAGTGTACCACGAGAGACGAGGAAGGTGAAGATGCAACTGAACCAGCTTCTCTAAGATTCATAGAAATAGAATAATTGAACTTCCTTTTGTACTTTAAGAAAGCGCACCGTATTAAGTAAATTCACTGAATTACGATTTTACTTAGTAATAGATTAGTTCCTTTGAGATTTTGTTGACTTATAAGCTTTTCCTTCTTTAGTAAATTGAAAGGGTTGCATATAACCACAGTTAATCTAGAATGTTTTAACAATTTGAAATTCACACTGTGTTATGATAACTTAATCAACAACACATAGTTATAAGATATACATAATTCTTTGGTTTTGACAAGTGATTAGACGAGACACCAGTCTTTTCATGAAATGAGAGTGTTCTACAGGTTCCTGCCCACCTCGTCATGGATGCTTGGATGTAGTTCACGATGACTCTCCATCTGCGTGGGACCCACGTGAACTAGTGGGGGATATGTAGCATCCATCTGTGTGTTATCAAACCTAAACCTAGGACAACAGGAGTTTGGAATTCAACCTCCACGTGGAAAGCAAGGGGGGAGGTAGACTGACCCGGCAATAAACTTTCTTTATAAAACAATCCAGCTCTATCCTCCCCAGGACCAGATAACACCAAAAAGAACTGAGTAAAACCAACAAACCACATCTGGCTTAAAGCCCCAAATTGACACTCATGCCATTAGCATAAATTTTGCCATGAGTCTTTTCATCTACCAGACCCAAGACTGTCTCCTAACTCACTTGCAAATGACGTTCTTATCGAGATGGTACCAGCTCGCTGGAAAGGAATTTGCAAAACAACCATAAAACTTGAGGTGTAAAACTACTTAGACAGAAAGACTTTGTTTGAACTCAAACCCCAAAACAGGGACAAATTATCTATCAAGCTTCATAAAACTCACACCAATGTGTTCAGAAGCAAATTTGGAACAATCTGACATGATACCGTCCTTTCTACGACGAGAAATGACGGAGTTATAAAATAAACATTTTAATTCAGAATGACGTGAAAGAGTAACACGGCACAACATTGCCACCCTTGGGTGGAAATTATAAATGCATCCCAAGATATTCGTCTATAGAAAGAAACAAAACTGCATTAATTTGTTGTCTGAAAGTTAAAACACAATGTCATATTCTTCTGTTAATTCCGTATATTACACATACATGTTACATGTTCATGCACACCTTAGTTATGTAACTGTAAGCATTATCCTGTTATATTAATCCGCTGCGATGTCCAGATAATGCGTGAATGACTTTCTAATTGTTGTTGTGTGTTCTGACTGTGTATTAATATGTATTAGACAAAGCTAACTTTCCATGTAATAATCATTGGATTCCGTCTATTTGCCTAAATCAGGACTCTCACAGGTATGTTGAAATGCGACATTGAATATTACACGCAGTAATCAAGTTGTTTAAGCATTTTAACCTCCACAGTATAACAACTGTAAGAAGATGCTTTATTTTAGAGTATGAGATTTTGGGCTTGATGAAAAGAGAAATCTATATTTGACTTTGTGTGATTCGACCGAACAAAGATTTCATTTGATCTAGGAGGAGGGACTCGCTCTCCCCTCCGCGGGAAATTTAAATTTAGCAGCAACGCCTCATAGTCTGGGCGACGCCCCAACAATATAAATAAAGTTAAAATTCCTTTGTTAGAAGTGCGGAAAAGTTCCAAGAAGTGCCAAGAAGTTCGAGGAGAGGAGTTCCACTTCGAGCTCCATCCTCAAGAAGAAATGCGCCTCAGTTAAGAAAGCTTAGCTGAAGTTGTTCAAATTACTTTTATCGTCAATTCTCTCGTTTGTAACTTTTCAAGTATTTTTAAAGCGCACGCCTTTGCTGCCTATTTTTGTATTAGTTATTGTGACGATTGGAACTCCAAACCAAACTTCCATTTTTGTAACTAGAAAATCCGTCAAAGTTAGTCCAGACCGAGCCCGAGATTTTTATTGAATAGCCATATTTTTATCAACCAGTTTTTGTTGAATTATTTCAATTCAACATTTCGGCTCCATTCCGGACCGGACAACCAGCGCCTCTGCAAGTCGGTTCAGCCACCAGACGAACCAGACCACGTTACTGGAGCCTGCCATCTGACCAGGTGAACGCTCCTGTGGGCCGGAGAAATCTTTGCAGCCACAGCGGATCCTCGCTCTGATAGCTCGCCTGTTAACAGACCCGAGACGGTCCGTCCTGCTCTACAAAAGAACCGGTACCGATTGACGCTTAACCTGGCAGAACAACCTCCAGCGGCTCCCAGGCCAAGTACAAATATCTCTCTCTATTCTATGAAAATGGCTGGTGTCCGTAAAGCCGATAAACCATTGGAGCCTTTATGAAGTTTCTTTGTAGAGTTTCTAAAATATAATTTCCGTTACTTAGAGGTAAATAGTGACTCGAATCCTTTCCTCTAGCCCAAATTCATCACACGCATACCTGCACAATTCATCTGTTTACTTAGAATTGGTTGTTTCATGTTTTGTTCTCTATTCGTTGATTCCATTTATTCCATATATCCATATACGTACCCATACTTCAATATTCTCAGTAGTTGTAGGTTAATAAATAATTAAAACTGGTTCTGAGTTTGTCTTTCTTCAGTTAAGCAGACCGAAGTCACTGGGACGAAAAGAACTCATAACAAGAGACTGATCTTTGGGTTAAATTGTTGTTACTTCATTCTATTTGTCACTTTGGACCATCA